>OZ024916.1:74407902-74425402 GCA_964017125.1 Flabesymbios commensalis
CCCATTTCAAAATCTGTACAGTGGTTTTCACTATGAGACGCACACCGGTATCAGCCCATATCACACTCTGTGCTGTGGTTTTCACTATGACACGTATATCGGTATCAGCCCATATCACACTCTGTGCTGTGGTTTTCACAATAGAATAGCAATCGATGACATTTAGTACATCTGTTTGAATAACAATCGAATACATGTTATCCCATGACCGACCAACAATAAATTAGCAATAAATTTTCCATTTACGTGTCGAGGGCTCTATTTAATACCACATAGTTGTATTATTGTTTATTATAAATACTCTTAATATAGTATTGTTCCATTGTATTATTATGATATTAAACGGTATTTGGCCCTATTATCAGTGGAGTGCATAATGAACTTAACTTGTGTGGTGGCTCTTTTAAGTGTAATAACCATGTTTTAAATTTTATCAGATGTCAACTGTATTCGACATCTTGATGTACACAATTTTACTTACAATTACATATTTGTACGATTAGGCTATTGTATGTATTTGTGTATACAAAGCCTAATAAATAAATCTATTTGTTCGATATTTATTGATCGCGTGTATATAGTTTGACCTTCGTGCGATTCCGGTAGATTCCTAATTTGTATATATCTATCTCATTTTAAGGGGAATTGACCAACTGTGTTTGGGAGTAGATTAGAGGAACCAGCATAACAGCTGGTGCCCATGGGATGTTTACAATCAGTGGTGTGAACAGCAAAACAAACCAACAAGCAACCATGATCACTGTATTAACCCTTACAGTGCGGGGATCGACTTTAGTCGTCGGAATCTGACGACTAAAGTCGATCCCCCTTAGTCGTCAGAATCTGACGTCTGTAGACGTCAGATTCTGACGATTAAAGTCAATCCCCGCACTGTAAGAAGAAAAGTATGTGTAATGGTCGTAGACCCATAACATAGGTATTCAAATGATTCGGGAAGAGCTGACTAAGACATGTATGATGATTTTAAATTAAAAACACCTTTTGGTCTCCAATGATAAAAAAATTCAGCGGTTTAATGGTTAACCCTTTCCATACTAGAGACGCGTATATGCCTTATCTAACCCTTGTACTGTTGGATCCCTAAATACAGCTACAAACGTGCTTGAAATTGAAGAAAATAACACTGATATTAAGAAATAGTGTGGTAGATGTCCAGGGCGGGGGCCCTAGGGTAGTGGTTAGCACCGCTGCCTTTCACGCCAGAGTTCGGGGTTCGATTCCCGGTCTCGGCGGTTTGAAAGAAACAAAAATGTTTCTTCGCCATCCGCTCGTAAAACTTAGTATTGTAGGGAGCCTCCGTGGCCGAGAGGTAGCGTGCTCGGCCTCAGACCTCCAGGGTTTGAATTTTGCATTACAGGCCCAATGTAGCCTGTACGTGCACAAAAGTGGCCTAAAGCCCGATTCATATCATTTTTAGTAGATGCCCAATTACCCCTAAAGAGCTAAAATATGTTATAAAAACCAACAGACCAAAGGGGTTTTTTCAATTTTAAATTATGAAAAATGTCTTGGTTAGCTCTTTCTGCTTCATTTGAATACATATGTTATGGGTCTACGGCCATTCTACGTTTTCAATTCTTTCAGCGCGGTGAACGCCCATAGACGTCAGAATCTGACGTCTATGGTCAGTCCCGCACTGAATGGGTTGGTGTTATAATTAAATTAGGAGATTCCTATTTTTCACGAATAAAATTTTCGTCATTTGAAGCTGGAAATTGCGTTTCTAGCAATTCTAGGATTAAATTATTGAAAAATAGAAAAACGACTTCAGCAGCACAAGGGTTAGCCCTGGCAGCACAAGGGTATTTATGGATCAAATTAATTCAATAAAAACGGTAACTCTATGCATTAAATCGGGACGAGGTATAATTTCATACATTATACACTTGTATGATTCTAAAACTTTAGGTGAGCCATGAAGCGACATGAAATGCACATTTTCCTTCACCGCTTTTAACCCTTTAACCGCCGGTGCCGCATATATTTGGGTTTTCATTTTTATTAGCATATTAAGTACCACCTTTTAAACATGTTAAAGATAAAATGTGACATCAATCAGCAATATTTGAAAACAGTTGACTACTATTTTATCAAATATGAATAATTTTCACTCACTTGAAGTTGTGGATCGCGTCAGCGAGGAGCAACTTCAAGTGGGTAAAAATTCAGATTGAATAATTTGGCGGTTAAAGGGTTAAGGCAACTCAATCAGGTCAAAATCATCATTTTTATTTTGTCTCCTTCATATGTTTTCAAAATATCCGTAGACTAGAATTCCGTAAGTCTTTTAAATTTCGGGTTGTGCGGTTATCTCTTTTAACCGGTACATGTGCAGCCCAACATTACGCAATTTCTAATTTCAAAATGATAGGGCCTACACTATCTGGCTTCTATATGATTTAATACATTTAAGATAAATTATGATTTCTGAGTTTCGTATTGTCCATCCCAATGACTTTACTTCTTTCTCCACCCAAGCCAGATGACCTTGTTGACCACGCCCTGACCAGTCAAAGCAACCTGCCCAGTACATGTCATCTACATTGTATAAGATCATTTATTTACACGCCTGTTTATTTTCGTGTATCCGCGCTCGGCAATTGCTTATTTATTTACCCCTTCGCACCCAGACGGTGCCCAGCGTGATGGCTTAACCCTTGTGATTCTAGGACCGTGTAGACACTGTTTATTTTTCATTAATTGAACTATTTTTCATTCATTCAAGTGAATGAAAAAACAATTCAGCTGCATGAGGGTTAATTTAAAATGCGGAATAAAGCATATTTCAAATAAAATAGACTGTTCCTTAAAGGCAGTATATTTTGTGGTAGATTTTTAGTGAATGAAAAAGTTTATAAATGATGATACATTTTATTGATATATTAAAAAATCATTTCCAACGTATTTGTCCTAAACCTGATATGTATACATACAAACGATTAGCTTTGTAAAATCGCAGGTTATTTTTAAAATTTGAAAATGATAACTATATTTAAAATCAGCCTAAGCGGCATTGTGTGCAACAGTACATTTTAAAAATAGTTTTCATTCATTTGAAGCTTCGAATTGCGTCAGCAATTCCCAGCTTCAAATGAATGAAAACATACAAAGAACCAATTCCACAGCACAAGGGTTAATCCTGCTGAGTAAATGTATTTTAATTCTCAACCACTTGAAGCTGTGAATCGCGGTAGCGAAACACAGCTTCAAGTGGTTGAAAATTACTAATATTTGTTTCATTCGAGACCAAAAATTTACAAATCTTGATGTTTAAACATTATTTTCCTTCCCAATAACAGTGAATTATTCGGCTAATAAAACGGATTAAAAACGACTATTGTCGTGATCATCAACCCTTTCAGTACGGGGATCGACATTAGACGTCAGAATCAATCGTCTTTAAACTTCAGATTCTGATGTCTAAAGTCGGTCCCCGCGCTGAAAGAATTGAAATATTTCTAATGACCGTAGACTCATAACATAGGTATTCAAATGAATCAGAAAGAGCTAACTAAGACATTTATGATGATTCCAAATTTAAAATAACACCCTTTAGTCTCCATGATTTATACAAAATTATTTCCGCGCCTAAAGGGTTAAAGGGTTATTAGACAGAGGGTTGACTTCCCCTGATCTGTTCAGTAGTTTATTTATTTACCCGTTTACACCCAGACGGTGGCCACAGTGTTTCCCTAAGCCCTCACAACACAGCGCCATCTGTCGACCACTTGTAGAACAAGCCGCCCTCTATCAGCGCCACATTGTAAAGGTGAAGGTCATGTCACCAGCACCTCAGAGGTCAAATGGTAACAGGTTCGTTCACAATCAGCCTGAAAACGGCAGACTTCCAGATAGCTCCAGATTGGTCGAATTTATTTCTAAGACTTGATTTAACCCTTTGATTGCTCCCGCGTTGATGCACCACATCCATATGGTATATTTAAAAGAAAATCCTTCAAATATAAACAATATTCACAATGAAGATGTTATACAAAGGAGGCCCTAGGGTAGTGGGTAGCACCACTGCCTTTTCACGCTAGAGTTTGGGGTTCGTTTCCAGGTTTTGCGGTTTGAAAGAAACAAAAATGTTTCTTCCCCATCCACACGTAAAACTCAATATTGTGGGGAGCCTCTGTGACCGAGAGGTAGCGTGCTCGGCCTCGTGCCTCCAGGGTTTAAATTTCAAATCCTGTGTCTGGAGGTCGCAGTGGCATCTCTCTTATCTCACCATCCCCAATCATGATCGAGGTTCTCCTGGCACAATTTACCCTCTTTACGCACAAAAGTGGCCTAAAGCCCGATTCGAAGGTATTTTCATAGTTAGGATATTTTATTCCCCTTGAGATGTGAATTGCGACCTATTGACCCGGTGGTGGTTTAATTTTGGGTCAGCGTCGCAGTAAATAGTTGGGTGTTTTACGCGCTGATCACGGCTGTGGTCGTTTTTAATTAATTAATTATTCTCAATTTTTATTAATTCAATTAATTAATTATTATTAAAAATTATTATTAAATCACTATCATTGTGAACGAAATCAGTGTTTAAACATCAAGATTTGCTAATATGTTGTCTCAAATGAAACATTAAAAGTAATTTTCAACCACTTAAAGTTGTGGGTCGCGGTAGCGAGACACAACTTTAAGTGGCTGAATTTTTTTTTTCAATTAAGCGCTCTTTGGGTTGACAACATGCCTGTAAATAAACCTGGTCTAAGTGAAATCAACCTAGTTTCGGTATTCTCATGATATGCCCCTACTTTAAATAACAACTGAATGACGGCGATGCTGATCAAATCTAAAAATTCAAATACGCTGTGCAAAATGAGCGGCACCCTTCCCCCCTCCTGCCCCCCGCTGTCCACATTTACTGGTTTAACAGCTGCCTGAGGCTGGCCTCATGACTAGTTGCCATGGCTACACGTAACACGTGTCCTGTAGATCGAGGTCACGTTGTCAAGGTCGTGTCAACCGCTACTTGTTCACTTGATTACAGCATTTAGTGTGAAGGGAACATTTGGAGAGTGAAACTTGAAGGGTTTTTTATTCCAAGTCATTCTATTAACTTCCTATAGTTTTCGTTCGCTTCGTTACAGTTTACTGTGATATAGTCATTTCTACCAGGTTACCAAGGTTACATATTAGAGTACTAGGCTGGGTGTGATATATTTAAACTATATTTCACCACCAATATACACCAGTAGATGTCGCTCATTCTTTTACCACTTGATCAAAAAAAAAAGAGATGTTAACCCAATGTTGATGTTGGGACAGCGTCGCAGACGGTGGGCCAACATTAAACCAACACTGGTTCAGCGTCTCGCGTTAACTTACGCCAGTCCCCCTCGTCACTGTTCATATATTGACATGGGTATAAACAACATTTTATTCATTCCCAGCATGCACCGTGAAGCACTGGTAAATAATAAAATACATCGTAAAATGGTCCATAAACTGTAGATAACTTATATTATAGGTAACTCAAAATGACTTAAAAGTGCCACAATAATATAGACTTGAGGCACAAAAATAAAAATAAAATAGTGAAAGTGATTTAAATTAGTGACAAATATGCATTTTGCAGCACGAAAAAATACCTATTTTTTTCATCTTAACCCATAAGTATGTCCAGACATGAATAATTGAATAATTGAAAATAATAAGGATAACTATGTATCAAAATCCACTTGGTGACATGGGTTCTCAGTACAACCTACCCTATATAGACCAGGGGCCATCCCACAAAGATTCTTAAAATTAAGATCATCTTAACTTTTTCTTATTTGCATTGGGAAAGTTATGATGAATCTTAACTTTTCTAATGAAAATAAGAGAAAGTTAGGATGATCTTTATTTTAAGATGTTTAGTGGGAGAGGCCCCTGGGGCCCGTTACACTAAACATCTTAACTTTGATTTTATCTTAACGTAATCTTATTTCCATTAGAAAAAATAATATTAATCATAAATTTTCTTATGGAAAGAAGAGAAAGTTAAGATAAAGTTAAGATGTTCTCCCAAAGTGAAACGGGCCCCAGGCCATATATAGAATAAGCCAGGCAAGTCGTCGCCTCGGAGCTAAAGGATCCTATCTGCCACTCTGACGAGTGTCAGATAGGATCCTTTAGCTCCGAGGCGACGAAGTGTGAGCTTGGAATGATGATCTACTCTCATTATATACATCTGAATCACACAGATTTTAGCTTTCCGCAGGCAGACAGCAAGGTTGGAATCCCGTAACCAAAGACAACAAAAATTGATTTTAAAGTTCATATTCTTCATCACTGTACAAACCTGCGTCTGTCGGTTTGCTGACCTGTGTCAATCCACGTGTATTGATTTATAAAGGATACAGATCAGTGGGTCTACCATAGATCAATATGATCAGTAAACTGTTCATTTGAGTTTGATGTGGGAAAATACATTAGAGTGTGTTGTAGTAAAATACATATACAGAAAAAAATATCTCGAAATAAATATACATACCAAAACATCTCGTCCAAAGAAAAATAGATATACAGAGCAAAACATCTTGTCCAAAAAAAAATACATATACAGAACAAAACATCTTGTCCGACTTTAGACGTCAGAATCTGACGTTTGTAGACGTCAGATTAAGTATAAACCATGCAGACCAAATAGTTTTTTTCGAGTTAAAATTACCACAAATGTCTTAGTTAGCTCTTTCCGCTTCATTTGAATACTTTCAGCCGGGTATCGTCTTTAGACGTTAGAATCTGACGTATATAGACGTCGTATTCTGACGTGTAAGGTCGGTCCCCGAGCTGAAAGGGTTAATTAAATTTCATGTGGAAAAAATATTGGCGTTAAGAGGTTAGTATAAATAACAGTGAGCCTTCAGGCGGGCTCCATTTAGACGAGGGTCTCAGATCACGTGACCTCATGCGATAATAAAACCCCCTCTGGTCAAATGTAAGTGAGACCGAGTTCCTGATTCCAGGATGACGTTGACCTGAGTAGTTGACAAAACTTTACATTACAAAGTCCCACAATACATGAACCCTTCACATCATAATAGTCGTTTTTTATTTGTTTCATTAGTCGATAAATCACTGTCATTGGGATGTTTAAACACTCTTTTCATTTCCAATAACCGTGATTTAACCTGCTGATAAAAAAAAAATGTCATAGTCGCGCTTAGGGAGAGTGTTAAGCAAACATTGATTGGTGTTCGCTGCGTTCAAGTTGATCCAATGTTTTTTTAATGTTGCTCATGATCTACGAAGCTGGGTCAATTTAACCTTTTACAGCGCTGAAATATTTTTTATAGAAAACACGGTGAACAAAGTTTCTTCAATTTGAAATCATCATAAATGTCTTAGTTAGCTATTTCTGATTCATTTGAATACCTATGTTATGGGTGTACGGCCATTGTAAATATTTTACTCTTTCAGTGCGGGGATCGTCTTTATACGTCAGATTTTATACGTCAGATTCTGACGTATAAAGACGATCCCCGCACAGAAAGGGTTAAATCAATATTATTCCCACGTTTTGTGTTTTATTTCCACGTTTTGTGTTTTATTTCCACGCTTTGTGTTTTATTTCCACGTTTAGTGTTTTATTTCCACGCTTTGTGTTTTATTTCCACGTTTAGTGTTCTATTTCCACGTTTTGTGTTTTATTTCCACGTTTGTGTTTTATTCCACGTTTAGTGTTTTATTTCCACGCTTTGTGTTTTATTTCCACGTTTAGTGTTTTATTTCCACGTTTTGTGTAACCAGTGATCATACCGTATGTCATATAACGAGGATGTATATGTACTTAGTAAGAGCGAATAAGAAATATGATGGATTAAGCGAATAGCGGGCTTCGTGTCGCTTGCTGTAGAATATCGCGACTGAAGGAAGCCTGAAGACTTCAATGATTGCTTATAGTGTACAGTACCATAGACAGCACTGCACACTCCAGGCCTTTGGATAGTTAGGAGCTCTCTGTATGTACAACCACCAGTCCACACTGATTGCCACGGAGACCCGAGGCATCTGAGTCAACCAAGACGACTGCTTTATAAGAACTATCTATAAATTTATAATATTTTTATTTATTTAAACATATTTATACAAGGTAGACGTTACTAGCAGTCTTGCTATTTTTCATGCGTGTCCTGTGGTAATTTTTTTTCACATAGGGCCTATACATCATAATAAAAAATATACCTTCAAATATACATCATATGAAATTAGTCATATAATAGGATAGAAAGTGCGCATACAGATCTTATATAAAGGTACCTGGTCAAGGTCGCGCGAAAAGTAAGCAGTTACTGCTGTTTGGCTTCACAGAACATAACAGTCGATTTCCTGATCGTAAACATTCTTTTTTCTTTGCAAAATAAGGTAACTGTTTACTTGAACAGTATGTAGCTACCGCCTTTTGGCTTTACACAATAGAACGAGCAGACGATTCCCTGATCGCAAACATGCTGTTTTCATGTCACGTAGATCTGAGATTTGTTTGCCTTATGAAGTTGACTATAGGTTTATTTGGGCGACAGAGTCTCGCATTACATAATATAGAGAGTGGTATGTTTGTATATCCATATAGCGAGTCCTGAGGTTACTGTCCTCTTAAGTACCCAACAAAACATAATAGAGACGTCTGACAGTGAAAACCAGTTGTGTTTTTATTTTTTTTATCGCCTCGATTACATTTCAATTGTTAATAAAATATGTTTACACTAAAACCAGTAGTGGATCTGTGAAAGATCTGGGACCAGAGGGGGGGGGGAGGGTAGGGAGACGCAATTTCAAGTGGACAAAAATGTTAATAAGATAACTCAGCTAGCGGAAAAACACTAACACTATAATTTCTGCCAAGGTCCAGAAGGCGACATAAAGCCGTTCTCTCTCTCACATGGTTTGGATGATATATCTATACTTATAGATACTTATAGAGACCAGTCATACTAAGAAAGGTTTTAGGTATGCACGCTCAAGTGGTGACGAAACCCTCCTTGGCCACCTCTGGCCAACTGACTATGACGACCCGGCGACCCTGCTACAAGAATAGTTGACGCTATGTATACTTTAAATTATCAAACCGTGCGAATCCGCTCATATGATAAACACTGAACCCTTTAGCCGCCGGTGCCGCATATATTCGGGTTTTCATTTTTTATTAGCACATTAACCCTCTAAGTCCTCACGATGCATTAAAGCATCATTTTACATCCCTGTAAACAGATTTTAATTTACAACAACTAAGGGTTTTATAATGATAATTTCCATGAAACTGGTCAATCAATTCATGGCAATTTTCTGTAATTTTCAAACCACATCAAATCATCTCCGTCCACTACAAAGTCGAGAATTGCGGCAGCAATTCGCGGCTTGTAGTGGATGGAGATAACAATGGTAAATTCAGGCTTGAAAGGGTTGAGTACCACCTTTCAAACATGTTAAAGATAAAATGTGACATCAATCAGCAATATTTGAAAACAGTTGACCTCCATTTTGTCAAATCTGAATAATTTTCATTCACTTGAAGTTGTGGATCGCGTCAGCGAGACACAACTTCCGGTGGGTGAAAATTCAGATTGAATAATTTGGCGGTTGAATGGTTAAATGGATTTTTTTGCATAAACTATTGAAACCAAAGGGTTTTTCAATTTGAAATCATCATAAATATCTTAGTTTGCTCTTTCTGCTTTATTTGAATACCTATGTTATGGGTCTACGGTCATTATAAATATTTTACTCTTTCACTGCGGGACCAACTTTATACGTCAGAATCTGACGTCTACAGACGTCAGAATCTGACGTCCTTAGACGTCAGATTCTGACGTCTAAAGTCTATCCCCGCGCTGTAAGGGTTAGGCGCATCACATATAATTCCATGTGAATGCCGCACTTTAAAAATGTGCTGGTCGCCTGTTTTTGATATCAAGAACAACACATTCGTAGATAAAAAAAATGAAAACCAACATTGGGTTGAACAATAAAAATATCGACCCAAATGAACCCTTTAAGAGTTGAAATATTTTTTGCAAAACCATGGGGACAAAGGGTTTTTTCAATTTGAAATCACCATAAATGTCTTAGTTAGTTCTTTCCACTTCATTTCAATACCTATGTTATGTCCATATACGACCATTATGATTATTCTACTCTTTCAGTGCGGGGACCGTCTATAGACGTCAAATTCTGACGTCCACAGACGGTCTCGGCACTGAAAGGGTTAACATACCGCATAGAACAACATGTGAATGCCGTACTTCAAAAAGAAAATATAGTTGAATTTTTTTTATCACAAACAACATTTGTCTACATTTTGAAAAATGAAATGAATCGGGCTTTATGCCACCTTTGTGCACATATAGGCTAAACTGGGCCAGGAGAACCTCCTGAGGATGGTGAGATGATTGAGATGACACTGTCCTCCAGACACAGGATTCGAAATTCGAGCCCTGGCGGTCTGAGGCTTTACTGGCTCTTCATTTTGACAATCACGTTAGAAACCTAACAATTGAGTTGGCATGGTGCGTCATATATAAACAATGAACAAGGCAAATCAGTAAGTGATCTGAAGTAAATACTTTCTAACTAGATCTATAATTACGTGCTAATAGACGGGTCTCCACCGTCCTCGGGCCAAGTGACCTTATCAACAAATGGCTAATGACAGGAATGCGTGTAATAACAGACTCGCTTTGGGGTTGACTCAGGTATGTTGTAATTGTTTTCTCAGTAAATATTGCCTCCCACCGAACACGAGGATTTCATCCAAGGTTGGTTTAACGCCGGGCCAACGTCGCAGACGGTGGACCAGCGTTAATCCAACGTTGGGTGACCCTTTCAAATTATCTGGGCTTAAGATACAGTCAAGGCGGAATAACAACAAACAGGCTCTGATTGGAGTTAGGAGGACAAACAATAGCAGTCTAAAATGACAAATAAAACAGATTAGTGAGCTGATGTTTCGCAATTATACATCTACATTTAAAGCACCAAATTATCAGTTTGTTCATATTTGAATTTAAACTCTCCATTTATGAGTTGGCCATATTTGTATATGTTTCTACTTGAATCCGAATAATGATATTCTACTGTCATGTATTCTCACACTCTGTGAAATGGTGTTCACTGTGAGACGTATATCGGTATCAGCCCATATCCCACTCTAGTTGTAGTTTTAACTGCACTATATAGCAGTTATGTATGTGACTAGATGGTGTGAGGAAATACAAATGGTGGTCATTTTTCATGCGATATTGAAAATACAGCACATGTTCAATGAATAAGGTATTCGCCTAAAGGCTCACACCTTGTTCATTGAACGAGTGCTGTATTTTTCCATATCGCACTCAAATGAACACCGTGATATGCGTGTATGCCAGATACATGCCACTTTATGCCATGTATGCCAGATACATGCCACCTTATGCCATTTATCTCAAAGAACTTTTAAAACAGACGAAGGATGAAAACCTTAAAATTCAGTCAAAATAAAGAAATACTATCGAACATTTAAATTTTGTATCATGTGCTAGCGCCTTCCTGGCAGCTCAGTCTTTTCTTCTACCTAGGATACTACTAAGAAAGACCATCACTCATCAGAATAAACTACTTGTTATTGTCAAACCTTGACTTCTGATTTTGTGTTCTGCCGACCCCTAATTCTCAATCATATTGGCTCGACGGACGCGAATAAGATCGAATACCGGGCCAAATGTTTGACATCGTGGCTCTGCATGTAGAGTGCCCCAAACTTTTCAAAAGCCTACATCGTGTGCAGTGCTACATCTGGTACACTATAAATAAAAATTGAAGTCTATCGATAAGAGTAGGGCATATTCACGACTTCGGGTTTATTATCGCAATGTTTCTACAATCACAGGCTATGCTGATAAGGGTTTCATTGGCTTATGGTGCGCAGAATGTTGATATTTCTTGTTTTAGTTGCGGTATGTGAGTTTACAACATGAATGACTAATAGGAGAAAGATCGCCTGACTAAATAATACAAAAAACAGACAGAAAGCATTGTACCATTACATGTTTTTTTATGGAAACATTCCCTAATGAGATGAGAAAGAAGCCAAACTAAGTATCTTAAGATAATAATCATCAACTAAAAGGCAATTTAAAATCTGTTTTTTTTGCAAAGTGGCAGATACACCCTTTCACATCCAAGGGTACGACACACATGATCGTTTGATGATTGTATCATTATACTATATATATACATACGTCAATACACCCGCTGATTTCAGTTAATGTACATATGTAATTGCATTGTGGATGAAATTGGTCGAATTTTATACATTTTGCGATTCTTGAGTGGTATGGCATGGCGAAACTGAAGTTTCTGTACGGCCGGCACAAAACTGGCCCAACCTAGAGCCGATAATCATCTTTGCTCTCCTGAATTGTTTGTTTTTATTTTGTCATTGATTCAAAGCTGGAATTGCTAACGTAATTTCCAGCTTCAAAAGACGAGAAATACATAGATAGGAAGGGTATTCCCCCTGTCCATAGACGTCAGATTTTGACGTCTAAAGTCGGTCCCCGCCCGCTCTGTAAGAGTTGAAACAATATTGCGTGAATGTAATCCATGTGTTTGAGATGCTCCTCGACCTCCCCCCCCCCGCCGCTCCCTGCTGCTGCCTCCTCTCTGACACCCCCCCCCCCCCGCCGCCCCCCGTTTCCCCTTCTGTTCTCTCCTGATCCCTAATTGCTGTATGATTGCCCTCTAGCGGCCCTGATGGGAATCAGACGGGTGTATCACGGCGGATGATTAAGCTGATGATTTAATAATGTGTGTCACAGTAGATAATCAACCTGATGATTTAATAAAGTCAATCATACAAAGATCAAGCTCCATCTGCGACATCTATCAGCGGAAACAGCAAACACCAAACGTACCTAGAACCTCTTAACCGCTAGATCTCTAATGTCAAACCCCTGAAGCCCCACCGCTCTAATGTCAATCAATGTATTCAATACAGTGTAGTACATCGTTTTGGTATACACACAAAATAATATATTAAATAAAATACATAGCTTACATGGTATATATAAACACATATTAATGCATAGTGTGGCTGACGTCTATGTGTATGGATCATTACAAGATAAGGTAAAATGTTTTTCCTTTCTAATGTCCACTACAATAATATGTGTGTTTTTAACCCCTAGAGCTCTAATATTCACATGTATGCTTAACCATGTTATAAAAGTGAATGTCGTCAAAATAATTTCCCTCACTTGAAGCTGTGGATCGCGGTAGCGAGACATAGCTACAAGTGATGGAAAATTTAACTTGAATACCTCAGAGCTTCGAATGTTTAACCGTATTTTTTTAACTGTTTGTCATCTTAGCCAACCTGACCACCGACGAGCTAAGTCGGAAAAGCCTAACCAAAAAACTATGTTTTCAATTTCTTCCGGAAACTAATTTGTGTTTTTGCAGAGCGAATTTCTAAAGGAAGTTCATTGCAAAGTCTAGTTGCAGCAAATTTGCCTAAATATGATGTTTTATCCCGTAATTTAAATATCATCTGCATGACGACGTCGATCAGCTGATCTCGTCACTTGACAGGCTTAGCCACTCTTTCAGTAGACGGGTGGGGGGGGGGGGGGTATTATATTTGGTCTCACAATGGGATATATCTAACCTAAGTGCATACCAGAAAACAGGAAATTAAATCACAGACATCTAATTAATTATAATCGTAAAATGTATCTGCTGCTAGCAAAGGGTGGATATTTGATCATCACACCCTGAGCGACAAAATGTTAACTGGCAATATTGGTGATCACAGATCAAAGCTGATGTCGCTACTCTAACCATTTCAGGGCTAGAGGGTCGTTATAACCCGTGCACCTGTGGAATTATCAGTTGGTATTTCGTCGGCATTTGAAGCTAGAACTTCTAATGCAATTCGTCCCCTTGGCAATGAAAGGGTGTATCTGCCACTTTTAAAGTGGCAGATTCACCCTTCCATATCCAAGGGGTATGAAAGGGTGTATCTGCCACTTCCCAGTGTGGCAGATACACCTTTTCATATCGAAGGGGGTAAATTAATTGCAGAAGTATCCACTCAAGGTGAAATATAGTGATTTTTGAATATATATTTGTGGTAGTTATTTATTTTATCGTTTGTTTTATTTGTCCTTAATACCTAATATTATCAAATAATGTGATAACAATTTTATCATGTGAGCATATCGATAGGTAGATATTTATTGACGAAAGAAAGTCTGTGTAGATTTGTGCGTCAGTAAAAATCAAGAATACATCATAGTATACAGTGCATAATATGATAAAATAGAAAATGGTGTAAATATATGTACAAGTCTAAAATTCTTCAAAATAATTAAAAGAACTATACATGATAGTGATGCTATACATGATACATATATGTTTCCCGCACCAAAATAGAGATAAAATAGCTGCTATTACTATAAATAGTAACAAAAAGACACTCTGGAAAGCGTAGAAACCAATAATGACGCACATATCCAGCCTATTATATTATCCGTCACTCATTCGTGTATCACTTTAACTCCCCAGAGAGCATAGAGCACTACAACCATTTAGCGTTACTTACTCTTCCGTAGGCCCTAGATATAGCAACCTTTGCCTTTACCTGCCAGGTACCCATTTAAGGCCGAAAAAAAACATTTAATTTTGGTAGATAAAAAACATTCCGAAAAAAGTTCATTTCAAGTAATAAAAAAATGTTTTTTTTGCTTGTTTTTTTCGTCGTTATTTATTTAAAATAGGTCAATTTTTTGTTTTATTTCGTCGCCCCCATTAACTTTTCCAGAAATTTGCCCAATGTTTTTTTTATTTGATCCCCCTCATTAACTTATCCGAAAAAAGATGGAATGTTTGTTTTTTCCTAAATGTTTTTTTTTACCGCCCTCCCTCATTAGATTTTGGATTTTTTCTGATCTAAAACAGAGAAATAAAAACAAGTGGCCTAAACGCGAGTGAAGTGAAGTGCCCAAGGATCCACTTTCGGAACAAAGATAATCCGGTGTTGAGAGAGAAGAACCACGATAGCTGAAAAACCTGCACCAAGCGGGCATTGAACCCGCGCTACAGGCAGACGCTATAACAACGCCCAACTCTCTAAAGTTAATGTCACTTTAAATCTGTTACTTATGTGTTGCATGTTTTTCGCTAATTGCTCACGCAATTATTATCCTATTGTCATGAAATTTGGCAAACATTATTTTCTAGTCTTACGGCAAGTACCCTGAATTAAAGAATAATATTATGTAGTTTAAAAGTTAGACTATTTGATATGTAAGAAATTGCGAATTATGACGCTCCTCTATATTATCACATTGATTTTATTCAGCTTTAATCTCGAAATTTTATTACATGTCAAATGGTCTAACTTTTGAAATAGTCACCCAAATGTCACGAAACTTTCAGGGTAAGAGCCGGAATATTCATGGAAATTGATTGAGAATTGTGACAGAGAAATGCTGGTGAAAGTTCACTGCAACTATATATAACCATTGTGCCGCGTCCCTCTTATAAATATGTCACATTACAACTAGTTACATCAAGATAGGACCCAAGCAAACACGTGACATTCACCCAATGTTGGGTTAATGGTGGGGCCAACTATGAAGACGGTGGGCCAACATTAAACCAGCGTCGGGTGAATGTCTAGTGTTTGCTGGCATAGGTCTGTCATAGTTCATATTAACCCTTTCCGCTGAGTATGATTATACTCGCCGTCAAATTAAAAATGATCAACCAGGATCACATGATTTTTCGGCGATTTCTCCGTCAATTCTAAACCGATTTCCTTTAAATTATGCAAAGGTCATTTTCTATTCAAATCCTAGCAGCCCTGAAATTTCGTAAAATTATATAGCGTATTCCAAAAGTTAGACCATTTGACATGTAATGAATTGAAATTACGACGTTCCTCTATAACCCCATTAAACTAATTCTAGAATTTTATTACATGGCAAATGGTCTAACTTTTAAAATATTAAATATAATTTTGCGACTATTTTTACCCCTGTTAGGATTTTAATAGCAAATGGCCTCTGAAAAATTTCAAGGAAATCGGTTCAAAATTGACGGAGAAGTCGCCGAAAATCTTGCGATCTTGGTTGATCATTTCTAATTTGACGGCGAGTATATAGTCTTTTTTAATATGTTTTATTTTCCCATCAAATCACTTTTATTGGGAAAGAAATGACTGTTTAAACATCAAGATTAACAAATGTTTTATCTCAAAATAAACAAAAATGAGTAATTTTAACCCACTTGAAGTTGTGGGTCGCGGTAGCGAGACACTACTTCAAGTGGGTGAAAATTTAGATTGTACACTGTAGAGTTTTAAGGCTCAGAGGGTTAGACTGCTGCTTTAGAGATGAAAAGGTCGGCAGAGCACTTCAAACACAGCGCTATATGATGACGTCATCAAAAGATGGGCACTTATCTCATAAAGTGTGAATATTATGCGTCCTTTTCGTGAAGTTAGATCCAATAGAGTCTGGATGACGTCAGAATAACGGCTTGACGGCCTGCTGGACATTCACCATAAACCCTTACAGCGCGGAAATACTTTTGTATAAATCATGGAGATCATAGGGTTTTTTCAATTTGAAATCATCATAAATGTCTTAGTTAGCTCTTTCCGATTCATTTGAATACCTATGTTATGGGTCTACGGCATTAGAAATATTTCAATTCTTTAAGTGCTGAGATCGACTTTACACGTCAGAATCTGACGTCTACAGACGTCAGATTTTGACGTATAAAGTCGGTCCCCGCGCTGTAAGGGTTAATCCTCAGATAAACACGAGACATCGACCCAGCATTGGTTTAATGCTGGGCCAACGTCGTACACGCTGTATCTACATTATACCAATGTTGTCTCGGGTTTGCTGGGATTAAAAATAGACGAACCAATATAAATTTAAAATGGGAAATTAAATCTTGGGATGAGTGATATATTATGTAATTTGCAATATAGCGACATAGCAAAAAAACATTGTAAAACTAAAAGACGTAAGGTGAAATAATACAGTTTACAATAGTGACATAGAACAACAAACATGGAACAACCAACATAGAACAAACAATATAGCACATAGGATAAATCCTCCGTGACCGAGAAGTAGCGTGCTCGGCCTCAGTCTGCCAGGGCGCGAATTTAGAGTCCTGTGTCAGCAGGGCAGTGTCATCTGGCCTCAGGAATTCAGCCTGTATTAATTCCCTTATCGTGGTATTTGGAAAACTAACTATTATATTGAGCATGGGATCGCTTATCTTAGATATCGCTGAGCCTTATCTAGGCAGTGATAACCATCGCTGAGCCTTATCTAGGCAGTGATAACCATCGCTGAGCCTTATCTAGGCAGTGATAACCATCGCTGAGCCTTATCTTGGCAGTGATAACCAGCTTGGTCATTGCACTGTGTGATATTGTGAAGCAGAATTAAATGTGAAACTAATATGGCAAATAAACTGCACGAAATTACAC
>OZ024916.1:74427902-74430402 GCA_964017125.1 Flabesymbios commensalis
CCTTTACCTTAAAGTAAAAATAAATTAACTTAGCATGATAAGTGTTGGATACTGTGCCAGCACTGCGCCGTGTTCCGAACACCTCTCTGACTGACCGACCCTGCGCGCTGTCTTGCGGACTGGAGGACCTTGAGCCAGAGCTGGAACAACTCTGGTTCTTGGTCCGCTGGTGGCGCAGCTTGATAGGCTGGAATTGGAATTGTTCTTTGGACTCTCACCGCTGATTGGCCTGGTCAGAACCGCGGGCTCTGAGTGAGCTGACGGTTCTGATCATGCCACTCGCGATGAGGTAGCCCAGGTGAACGTTTGCTGAGGTAGCCCAGGTGAACGTTTGCTGAGGTAGCCCAGGGGAACGTTTGATGAGGTAGTCCAGGTGAACGTTTGCTGAGGTAGCCCAGGTGAACGTTTGCTGAGGTAGCCCAGGTGAACGTTTGCTGAGGTAGCCCAGGTGAACGTTTGCTGAGGTAGCCCAGGGGAACGTTTGATGAGGTAGTCCAGGTGAACGTTTGATTTGGTAGCCCAGGTGAACGTTTGCCGAGGTAGCCCAGGTGAACGTTTGATGAGGTAGCCCAGGTGAACGTTTGATGAGGTAGCCCAGGTGAACGTTTGATGAGGTAGCCCATATGAACGCTTGCAGAGTCAACTCACTTGACATGTATGAAACACTGCACGGTATTAATGTCAAAACACAGCACTTTTCGGACCACACCCTGACAACTGATTGAATATAGACATGAATAAAGATCAATGAATCTGCTCTAATGGTTGTGTTGTTTGTGAGGAGAGGTTTCGCTAAGTTACAAACTTTAAAATACGGGTTAATTTGAGGCCCTTCTTGTGCTATATGAACCCTATCAAATCCTACCAGAGCAGTATGACCAGTTGATGAAACGCTATCGTGGTGGATAACATACATCACTATCCGTTGTGACAATGTGATAATTGTAGGCCCTTCTTATACAATTTATGCCCTACCAGCTAGAGCATCATATCACGCAAGATAATAGACATCACTGATAGAAAGTGTGTAGATGTGATGCTCTTCTTGTGGCCGGCCCCGATGGCTCATTCGTATCGACTGGGGCTTGTAACCTGGGGGTACCAGGTTCAAATCCCGGTCGGAACGGATATTTGTCTCGTGGTTGTACATATACAGTGCTCCAAACTGTTCAAAGGCATGGAGTGTGCAGTGCTGCCTATGGTACTGTGCACTATAAAGAACCCTTGAAGTCATTCTAAATAAGAGTAGGGCATAGTCCAGGCTTCGGGCTTCCTTCTGTCGCGATATTGCCATGATTGTTCGGAAAGCAATATTCATATAGATGCGCTTCTTGTACGATTTTACACCTAAGTCATATGTTCAGATGACACAGCACGCTATCTGTGCAGTGGTAGATAACATACATCACTGTGAGAGCATCTTCCTTGTTGTGAGATTATGTGTCCATTTTAAGTCCGTCTTATAGCATTTATGACATACATTGGCCGTGGTAGATAACATATATCACTGTGACCTCATCTGTCCCTATTAGAGCCATATAATCAGATGCCACAGCACGCTATCCGTGCACTGGTAGATAACATATATCACTGTGACCTCATCTGTCCCTATTAGAGCCATATAATCAGATGCCACAGCACGCTATCCGTGCACTGGTAGATAACATATATCACTGTGACCTCATCTGTCCCTATTAGAGCCATATAATCAGATGAGGCAGCACGCTATCCGTGCAGTGGTGGATAACATATATCCCTGTGACCTCATCTGTCCCTATTAGAGCCATATAATCAGATGACACAGCACGCTATCTGTGCAGTGGTAGATAACATATATCCCTGTGACCTCATCTGTCCCTATTAGAGCCATATAATCAGATGCCACAGCACGCTATCTGTGCAGTGGTAGATAACATATATCCCTGTGACCTCATCTGTCCCTATTAGAGCCATATAATCAGATGCCACAGCACGCTATCTGTGCAGTGGTAGATAACATATATCCCTGTGACCTCATCTGTCCCTATTAGAGCCATATAATCAGATGTCACAGCACGCTATCTGTGCAGTGGTAGATAACATATATCCCTGTGACCTCATCTTCCCCTATTAGAGCCATATAATCAGATGACACAGCACGCTATCTGTGCAGTGGTAGATAACATATATCCCTGTGACCTCACCTGTCCCTATTAGAGCCATATAATCAGATGCCACAGCACGCTATCTGTGCAGTGGTAGATAACATATATCCCTGTGACCTCATCTGTCCCTATTAGAGTCATATAATCAGATGCCACAGCACGCTATCCGTGCCGTGGTAGATAACATATATCCCTGTGACCTCACCTGTCCCTATTAGAGCCATATAATCAGATGCCACAGCACGCTATCTGTGCACTGGTAGATAACATACATCAGAGTAAGGCATCTTCCCTATTAGAGCCATATAATCAGATGCCGATACACGCTATCTGTGCCGTGGTAGATAACATATATC
>OZ024916.1:74435402-74472902 GCA_964017125.1 Flabesymbios commensalis
GAGGACGCAATATGCTCATTAGGCCTTATCAGCAAGGACTGCAAATTATGGATCACAAATTTACCATCTACCCAGAAAACACGGGACATTCAACAAGTGCTGTTTCAATGTTGGTCTAGCGCTCAAGACGGTGCGCCAACATTGAAACAGCATTAGGTGGATGCCCCGTGTTTTCTGGGTACTTTTAGTTTTCACCCACTTAAAGTTGTGGATCGCGACAGCGATACACAACTTCAAGTGGGTGAATAAAATGATAATTATTCCATTTTCTCTGTCGCTGGACCTAAAGGGTTGAACACGTGCTGTCTCACAGGACTCGATCCCCTCACCGCAGGATAAAAAAACACAATAAAGGATATAATTGATCAGAAATCACCCGGCGGACCAGGAGGGATTCCCCATAATGACGTCATCAGCAGTCATCATGTCTACCCTGCTCACCATTCCCCTGATAATCATCCTTTGTTGCCATGGTAACGCTTCCGGCGCGGGGACCACCCCCAACCTAAGAGAGATTTTTATCGGTCGATGTTGGGACTATCAGACGGTCGTCAATCCGGGAGCTTTCAACAGGTAAGTCTCCGTCTCAGAGCGAGGCTGTTGGGGAAATCCGGGGATATACCTCCGTCTCAGAGCGAGGTTGCAGGGAAATCCCGTGATATCCCCGGATTTTCCCGGATTTCCTGAATTCAATCTAATAGTTTCTCCATATATCATGTTACTTAATAAACCGTCTGTTTCTGACACTGCCAATGTTGGTGTAATGCTGGGCCAGCGTCAAAAGCGGTGGCTCAACGTTATGCCACCATTGTTATCGCCTACTCACACATTGTCAACTGGTACGCACATATTTTTTTTATCTAATAGGCATAATGCATCTATTATTATCTCGTACACACGTTCTGTTACCTCGTAGCACGTTTTGTTTTCTCGTACACATCTATTATTATCTCGTACACACGTTCTGTTATCTCGTAGCACGTTTTGTTTTCTCGTACACATCTATTATTATCTCGTACACACGTTCTGTTATCTAGTAGCACGTTTTGTTTTCTCGTACACACTGTTTTTCTCTTATCAGACACAGACACGTAGACTATGCCTATTGTTATCTCATAAACACATTTTATTATCTCGTACACACGTTTTGTTATCTCGTACGCTCGTATTGCTATAGGGCCTGCATTTTGTTATCTCGTACACACGTTTTATTATCTTGTACGCACGTATTAGCTCGTATTACTATATGGCCTGCGTTTTGTTGATCTCGTACATACGTAGACCTTATTGTTATCTTGCAGGTCAGCTATTGTTATCCCACACACACTTATTGTTCGCTCTTTGGTACATCTATAGACGTCAGAATCTGACGTCTATAGACGTCAAAATCTGACGTCTATAGACGTCAGATTCTGACGTCCATGTACGTCAGATTCTGACGTATAAAGACGGTCCCGCGCTGGAAGGACTTAATCATCCGCTCAAGTCCTAAAGTTTAAATTAGAGAAATACAAGGCACTATATCGTCACTTTGGAAACGAAGGAAGAGTGTATCAGCCACTTGTCAATTGGCAGATCCACCCTTTAATGCTCAAGGCACGTATATATGTGTCTCTTTCACTCCTGAATTGTTCCTTTCGCTCCAAGAGTACGAGTTGTAGGAATGAAAGTGACAAAAAGGCGACAAAAAATATAGGCTAAACTGGGCCAGGAAAACCTCCTGAATGAGATGAGTGAGATGACACTGCCCTCCTGTATCTTTAGGATAATCAGCAAACCTCTTTTAAGGAGTATCACGCTGACGCATTCAATCTCCAGACACAGGATTCGAAATTCGAGCCCGAAATTCGAGGCCGAGCACGCTACCTCTCTGAGATTCCCCACTATAATGAATCTTTGTGAATGAGTGAAGATGAAACATTTTGTTTATTTGAAACTTGAATACCAGAGAGGAGTTCGAACCAGCGATCTCCCACTTTCCAAGCAGGCAACTTTAAACACCACACCAAAAGCGCCGGCTCTGTGAAGCCGACCCTTTCATTCCTACGGAATACGGCGTTGTCTCATCGGTGTCGGCTCGGTCACTGAAGTTAAGCAACGTCGCGCCCGGTTTATAATTGAATGAGTGACCGCCTGGGACTGCCAGGTGCCGTATACACTAGGACATGCGCAGTTTCCATCCGGCGAGACCCCAGAAAAGCCACAATGTGGACTACTTGGCACATATAATAAGGCTATAAATGATATCATGAATGATACTCCTGTGGGGCGATAGCACAATAGTGCGTACTGCCACGTTATATACAGATACAAATAGAGGAATTACAAATTATGTAGGGTGTGTGCCGAGGACGTATTGACGTTATAAATAATCTTGTCAAACATGACAGGGGGTCGGCTAATCAACCGACCAATACGGAATGGCATGATCAAGGAATTAAATAGTTTCTTTTTGCATCAGTTTATAGAAATAAATTTTTAGAGCAAAAATGTTCATGGAATATATATGAAAGTGCAAAATGTACGTGAAAGTACATAATGATATCAATATCAGTATGGACAAGGGTGAAGTTACAGCTCTGACCTTGCTTAACTTGTCGGCCGCCTTCGACACTATTGGCCATGCTACATTAACAAATAGACTTTCAGATTGGTATGGAATATCTGGACAGGCTCAAATTTGGTTTTCTTCTTATTTACAAAATAGGCGCCAATCCGTAAAAATTAAAGATACTATGTCAAATAAAGGCACACTCTCATATGGAGTTCTGGGACCAGTGCTCTTAACCCTATACACTACACCACTCAGCGCTACTATCTCCAGTTTTGACATAAACCACCATTTTTATGCCGATGATAAACTGACATGTCTCTATCAGTTTCAAACGCAGAGGAATCTCTTGAGAAGTTGCAGCATTGTTCAGTGGGTGTGCTGGGTAAGCTGAACTTAATCCTAGTAAGACAGAATTTCTCATTGGGACGAAACTTCAGAGAGAAAAATTCTTAAATAATTTCGCATGCTCAATTCTTCCGACAGGGAGAGATTGCTCTGGTCACAGAATGGAAATTACCTATTTGATCTGGTTTTCCCACCCTTATAACTGCTCAGCAGCCCGACTCCTTGTTGACGACCCTGCTTTGGCCTCGATTATGCCATATGATCACGCTAAGGATTTGTGCGCCTCTGAGCCCGGTCCGCTGAAGATATGGGCTCCATAGAAGTTTTATTGATTGATTGATTGATTGATTGATTAATTGATTGATTGATTGATTGATTGATTGATTGATTGATTGATTGATTGATTGATTGATTGATTGATTGATTGATTGATTGATTGATTACTTGATTGATTGATTGATTGATTAATTGATTGATTGATTGATTGATTAATTGATTGATTGATTAATTGATTGATTGATTGATTGATTGATTGATTGATTGATTGATTGATTGATTGATTGATTGATTGATTGATTGATTGATTGATTGATTGATTGATTGATTGATTGATTGATTGATTGATTGATTGATTGATTGATTGATTGATTGATTGATTGATTGATTGATTGAAATGTTTTAATAATAACAATATTTTTTTCATTCTACACCCTCTTCAAGTCATCGTCATCCACTACAAGTCGAGAATTGCGATAGCAATTTGCGGCTTGTAGTGGATGAAGATTAAAATGGTGAATTCAGGCTAGATAGGGTTATAACGTTTAACGTTTATGTACAAAATGTAATTTTAAAAGAAATAGATGTGGCTGATAAAGGGCTCGTGCTGCATGGTTGAGGTGGTAAATATTGGGCTCAACCCGAGTTGTTTAATAAGGAGATCGGGCTCAAAGAGTCCCGTATTGTTCATTAAAACTTAAAGTGTCAGATATTGGTAATCAGGGCGCAAAGTGTCCCAGGTAGATTAACACGTGACTGTGTTGTGTTGTTGTTACCATGGTGATTATTGACTAAGGTTGTGGATCTCGTGACATAATGAATGAATGTGAAGCCAGGAAGCCGTCCTGACAGCCGTCTTTACACGCCTCGT
The DNA here is from genome assembly GCA_964017125.1 of Flabesymbios commensalis. NCBI lineage: Eukaryota > Metazoa > Annelida > Polychaeta > Terebellida > Flabelligeridae > Flabesymbios > Flabesymbios commensalis. The sequence goes on from OZ024916.1 coordinate 74,439,449, forward strand.
CTTGCCTCTAGTCACGATCTATAATATGTAGACATACTGGGAGATTCTAGTCAACCGTTAAAATATTTAATGAACATTTATGGCTGGCAAAAAAAGCTCACGTATGTCTATATATAGGAGAGCTAAGAACGCAATAGGCTTAATGAACATTTGGCTTAAAGCGCTGAATTTTTAATATTATCCATGGAGAGCAAAGGGTTTTTTCATTTTGAAATCATCATAAATGTCTTAGTTAGCTCTTTCTGCTTCATTTGAATACCTATGTTATGGGTTACGGCCATTATTTTATTCTTTCAGTACGGGAATCGGACGTCTATATAGACGTCAGATTTTGACGTCTATATAGACGTCAGAATCTGACGTCTATATGTTTTGTTTCTATTTTTCATTCATTTGAAGCTGGAATTGCTAACGTAATTTCCAGCTTCAAATGACGAAAAATATTTGTATTTATGAAAAATTGGCATCTCCCATGGTTCATTATTTCTCTTAACCCTGACAGCGCGGGAATCGACTTTAGTCGGCAGAATCTGACGTCTGTAGACGTCAGATTCTGACGACTAAAGTCGATCCTTGCACTGTGAGAATAAAAATATTCAACTGAATGAGAAAGATCTAACTAAGAAATCTGTGATGATATCGTGGTTTATAAAAAAAAATTCAGCGCTTTAAGGGTTAACCCTTTCAAGCCTGAATTTACCATTGTCATCTTCATCCACTACAAACCGCGAATTGCTGCCGCAATTCTCGACTTGTAGTGGATGAAGATGATTTGAAGTGGGTGAAAAATTAAAGAAAATTGCCATGTATTGGTAAACCAGTTTTATGGAAATTTTCATTCTAAAACCCCTAGCTGTAGGAAAATTAAGTCTGTTTTCAGGGAAATAAAATGATGCTTTCATGCATCTTGAGGACCTAAAGGGGTTATGTATCGTGAGGGCTTAAAGGGTTAATGCATCGTGGGCTTAGAGGGTTACTGAGCATATATCACAAGCTATATGATCAAATAAAGTGATATTCATTTGGCATAAAACATGTTTGAATGAAGGTGAAGGTACAGGTTTTTTATAGTCTGATATTAAGTCTGAAGACCTATTATCGGACATTTTACCCCCTGGTCACTGGACCTGTTCATTCATGTGCCATTTCAACCCCCCGGGGAGCATACAGTCCTGCAGCCGTTTTGGCGCATTGAACTTATTGTACACATAGCCATCTCTGTCCTACCAAGTACTCATTTTCACCTGAGTCAAGTGAAGCATTTGCGGATGAAGTGCCTTGCCCAAGGACACACCATCTTAACAATGTCCCAAGATTGAGAGGGAAGAAACAGGATATTTCTCTGAAAATCCTGCACCAAGCGGGATTCGAAACCGCACGGCAGGCAGCGACATCGGCAGAGCGCCACGCTCTAGCCATTGCGCCATGTGCCTCTATAGTTGTAGATCAGGGGGTTTGAGTGATCAAGGGCTTGAGTGATCAGGGGGTTTGAGTGATCAGGGGGTTTGAGTGATCAGAGAGTTTGAGTGATCAGGGGGTTTGAGTGATCAGGGGGTTTGAGTAATCAGGGAGTTTGAGTGATCAGGGGGTTTGAGTGATCGAGGGGTTTGAGTGATCAGGGGGTTTGAGTGATCAGGGGGTTTGAGTGATCAGAGAGTTTGAGTGATCAGAGAGTTTGAGTGATCAGGGGGTTTGAGTGATGAGGGGGTTTGAGTAATCAGGGAGTTTGAGTGATCGAGGGGTTTGAGTGATCAGAGAGTTTGAGTGATGAGGGAGTTTGAGTGATGAGGGGGTTTAGGTAATCAGAGGGTTCGGGTGATCAGGGGGTTTGAGTGATCAGGGGGTTTGAGTGATCGGGGGTTTGAGTGATCAGAGGGTTTGAGTGATCAGAGAGTTTAAGTGATCAGGGGGTTTGAGTGATCAGGGGGTTTGATCAGAGGGTTTGAGTGATCTGGGGGTTTGGGTGATCAGGTGGACAGACAGACACATGAACCAACAAGACCAATCCCTAACCCCCGGCGGAGGTTATAAGCCATTTGAACACCTATGTTATGGGTCTGTGGCCATTATCATTTTTTTATTGTTTCAGTGCGGATTCTGACGTCAAAAAACGTCAGAATCTGACGTTCAAAGAAGATCTCCGCGCTGAGAGAGTGTAATTGTTACCTCAGCCAGGGGGTTATGTTTTTGTCTTGTTGGTACGTGTGTCTGTCTGTCTGTCTCCCTGGGTAGGACCCGCATTTCGATCCAATAATATCGTCTCCTTGGATATAAAAGGGTGTATCTGTCACTTTACAAAGTGGCAGATACACCCTTTCATATCCAAAGTAACGATATGTATTGGTAGTAAAATATATTTGATCTAACTTTATATAAGACTACTTTATGACGCCATAGTCTGACAACTATTGTGTATGGTTACTAGACCTATTGGGGAGACCGGGCTAGTTGAATATATTTTCGGAAAATGTGCTCTAGGAGTCTTAGTTTTCGTGTCAGGTTAATGGAACAAAGCACTAGAGATCATCATTAACGGTGGATCTGGATGAGATATAAGGGCATAAATTGACTATGTTGTTGGCATCACTGTTTAAATGTGACTTAATTGACACCTTGTCAACTGTTTCAAATAACCCCATATGTGAGGCTAGTTGAAACAAAACTGGGGTTTGTTGAAACATCAGTCAATGTGTGGTTATTATCAATTGTAGCGATGATATAAGGGTCTACAATAATTCTGGAACAAACAACGTTCAGTTGGGCCACGTGTGGCAGAGCTGCTTGATTTTTTGCCATATAATTGTAATTGGTCATGAATCGGGGTTAGTTGAAACATGTTTCGACTAACCCCATTTATGTTTCAACTAACTCCATTCCATGTATCTACTAACCCCATTACAACAATCACCATATTGAAGCCTAGTTTGTACTGATCCATAATTAAATCAATGCATCACATGACAGTGCAACACCAATGTATATATACCTTTTTATATGGTTTATACAGAGGGCAAAGTTGTCAGGTATAGACTATAAACACCAAGGATAATACAACGATAAGTTGATTCAACTAAAATTTACTCAGGAAATCTAAAATGCGACAAACCTGTCTCTTTGAAAGAATTCGTTTCTGTTGACTTTTTATACAAAATGACGTCATGTACTCGCACATGACCCATCAGTATCACACTGAGGGCTTGAGATATTGTGTTTTAACTAACGCCGTGCTTCAACTAGCCCCGGTCTCCCCTACCTTGAATAAATGAATGAATGAATGAATGAAAGAAAGAAAAAAAGAAAGAATGAATGAATGAATGAATGAATGAATGAATGAATGAATAAATGAATGAATGAATGAATGAATGAATGAATGAATGAATGAATGAATGAATGAATGAATGAATGAATGAAAGAAATGAAGAAAGAAAGAAAGAAAGAAAGAACGAAAGAAAGAAAGAAATAGGTTGAATCTGTGACGTCATAATTGATCAACTACATTGAAGTTTTACCATATAGGCCTGCCCACTTAAATAATAAATAATATGGTCTATGGCCTACAGTATTGTTTTTCATGCATTAGACATTTAACAATAAAGGAATGATCAGCCATCAAAAAGTTTTAATAAATACTAATAATCTACTATTATATTATAATAATGTTATTATAGGTTTTAAGATCTACGATCCTTTATTTTGGTGGAGGTTTGCGGTCTCTGACTGACTGTCTGTCTAGTTTAATTGTGAATCTAGCCTGTGTTGAGATGTATGGATGAGAAGTGAATGAGGTGTATTCCGTTGATCTAACCCCCACCCCCCCACTCCCCTCTGTGAAGACGTGATTATGACGTGGGTGTCAAACATCCCCTGGTCACACCACACATACATCTATTATTGATACTGATTGCTCCACTGATCGATTCTCAATCACCAGCTTTTCAACCCTCTGAGCCTCATCGTCATATTTGCCCGTAAAATGCATGCACCAAATGGCATATTTTAAATAAACTGTGGTTTTAGACCCTTTAAGATTCATCGTCATATTTATAAATCACATGCCATATTTTATATAAAATTGATTGATTACAAAATGTTACAAACCGTCATAATAAGGTGGTTCTCAGCTTTCATTTTGAGATTATTTTATTAACTCTTACAGCGCGGGGATCGACTTTAATCGACAGAATCTGACGTCTGTAGATATCAGATTCTGACGCCTAAATTCGATCCCCGCGCTGTAAGAGTAGAAATATTGATAATGGCCGTAGACCCCTAACATAGGTATTCAAATGAATCAGAAAACGCTGACGAAGGCATATATGATGATATCAATTTGAAAAAACCTTTGGTTGCGATGTTTTTTTACAAATTAATTCAGCGCTTTAAATCCGGTCATTTGTATTACCATTGAGGAGGGAATTGTGACAATTCACATCTCAAGGTGAATGAAAACAAGAGTAAGCGATTGGGTTAAAACCCTTTAAACCCTCACGATGCTTTAACCCTTTAACCGCCAGTGGCGCATATATTCGGGTTTTCATTTTTTATTAGCACATTAAGTACCACTTTTAAACATGTTAAAGATAAAATGTGACATCAATCAGCAAGATTTGAAAACAGTTGACCTCCATTTTGTCAAATCTGAATAGTTTTCACCAACTTGAAGTAGTGGATCGCGTCAGCTAGACACAACTTCAAGTGCGTGAAAATTCAGATTGAATAATTTGGCGGTTAAAGGGTAAAAGCATTATTTTGCATCTCTGCTAAGTTACTCTGTGCGCCTTAGAATCGATTGAGATAAGGCGCAATATAGATGCAATATATACTCAATAAATACTCAATATACTCTGAAGAATGGCTTAATTTCCTGAAACCTAATGGGTTTAGAACGAAAATTATCATGGAACTGTTTTAAAAATAACAGTATTTTTTCATTTGTCACCATCTTGAAGTCATTTTCATCCAGTACAAGTCGAGAATTGCGACAGCAATTCGCGGCATGTGGATGAAGATGACAATGGTAAATTCAGGCCTGAAAGGGGTAAGAGCTCCCTTGATAGACCAGTAGCGTAAAACATCGATTAGGCCTATATGTTGACTATATTAACTTAGTATAATTGTTTTAATACCATGTATTAATCCTTCTGTATATTGATGACTCATATTTCCTGTATTAATAAATTTTCTGCCATCAGTAATTTATGACTTACAGCATAGCTGTACTTTTTAAATTGTTTGAACAACTGATACCTTGCCGTTCCGGTGTAAGTAACCAAGTCCAAAAAAATGTATAGTGAGTTTCTAATGCTTTGATCTATCGTACGCTAAACAGCAACAGCTCTAAGCCCTTTATTGTACTGTGAAATGTCATCGTGCAGTATGAATTGCCATCGGTTTTTTTTTAAATACCCAAATGTAATATATCAACACGAAAGCTGAAAACATTCTTCTTTCTTGTGAAATTGTCTTTCAAATTTGGTTTAATAAAACACTGTCGTGTGTCCCATATAATATATTATGCATTACTCTGCACCCTATGGACCCTTTCTACGGGGGGGGGGGGGGGGTGCAAAGGGGGGGGGGGGTTGCTGAGGATCTGATCAAATAATAAATTCGGGTTTGAAAGAGTTACCATCTTGGATCAACTTCATTCTTCTGGCAACATGAGGTGGATCAAGTCCAAAAGGTGAATCCAGCCAAAGTAAACAGAGTACATTTTACATGAGATGTGTTTACATCACGTGACATTAACTGCTAGAGTTAGGTAACATGTGAATAATATATATCGCTTTCAACAGAGGGGGGCAAAGGGGGGGGGGTGAGAGGTGAAACGAATATTTGCAATGCAAAATATTAATATCTGTTATGCATCACATTTATATTAAAAAAAAATACATATCAAGTTATCGAATTTAGACGCCAGAACCTGAAATACTTAGACGTCAGAATTTGACGTCTAAAGTCAATTCCCTCACTGTAAAATTTAAAATATTTCTAATGGTCGTACACTCAAAACATATATATTCAAATGAATCAGAAAGAGCTAACTAAGACATTTATGATGATTTCAAATTGAAAAAAAACCCTTTGGTCTTCAAGGGTGTTTCAAAAATAATTCGGCGTTATAAGGGTTAAAGGGTTAAAATGCCAAACGCGTCTATTGCAGTTTTAAGAATATTTATTTGACCTTCAAATGAGAAAATTCGACGAGAAATGAACAGTAAAATTGTTAAATTGGGAAATATTTGGTCTCAAATTAAATAAGTAGGCCTATGAGTAATTTTCGCCCACTTGAAGTTGTGTGTCGCGGTAACGAGACACAACTTCAAGTGGGTGAAAATTCAAATTATTTAATTTGGCGCTTCAAGGGTTAAACGTAAATGATAAAGGTCAGGCGTGTTATTTGTTTCGCATGCGGTACACTGGCCCAGTTTAGCCTATATGTGCACAAAGGTGGCCTAAAACCCCATTCATTCATTCACATAGGGTGGTGCGCTCAATTGAACAAAGTTTGCATATCACATCGATCTATAATAGCTGAAGAATGAGGGCGTGGTCGGAATTTATGACTCCCACGATTTAACCCTTGTTGTTCCAGGGCTGTATAGGCCTATAATGCGTTTTAACCATTGAGGCACCAAGTTACCTAATTTATATCTATACATTTTTATTATTCTAATAGTGAACACATTCTTTAAAACTAGGAAAAAAAATAAAAAGGATGATATTATTATTATAACTCAACATGAACACATTCTTTAAAACTAGGAAGTGTTCTACATATAGTTATTGTTGCTACGCTTTCCAGAGTGTATTTTACCTACTATTCATGATAATATGTAGTTTTTTTTATCTCTGGTCTTGGCGCGGGCAACATTTCTATATTATATGTTTTAACTTTTAAATTCTATATGTATTATATATTTCATCTGTATTATATATCACATAATTAATTGTTTGTTTCACTATAACATCACTACAGGGCACATATGAAAAATAGCGTGACTGCTAATAATGTCCACCCTGTATAAATATGTTTCAATAAATAAAAAAATATAAATTTAAATTTCTGCCAACTTTAAATTTCGACAAATGGATGCAAATTATTTCGTATGTAACATACCAGTTAAATAAGTAAATCATTAATTTCACAAGATATCTGTTTTTCATAAAAGAAATACTGTAGATCGGGTTATGTTCGATATTATTATAATTACGCTACTAGAGAAAAAGAATAATTCGCGACTTCTGAACTTCGTGAAAAGTTCCAAAATCAGGAATTCGCGAAATCATCAGATCTACATTATTTCTCGTTTTTTTTTTTAAGCTGAGCTGAACTATTTATAAAGATGTTAGAGACTGAATCACAGCAGACACGATATGTTACATGTTAGGCGCTAAATCAATTAATTTATATTTTAACCCACTGTGAATGAATATTTACTCGTATTTGTATAATTTCAGGCCGAAAATTTACCACACTTGATGTTTATCCCTTTGAAGCCTGAATTTACCATTGTCATCTTCATCCACTACAAGCCGCGAATTGCTGCCGCAATTCTCGACTTGTAGTGGATGAAGCTGACTTGATGTGGTTTAAAACTAAAAGAAAATTGACATGTATTGGTGAACCAGTTTCATGGAAATTTTCGTTATAAAACCCCTAGTTGTAGGAAAATTAAGTCTGTTTTCAGAGATGTAAAATGATGCTTTAATGCATCGTGAGGGCTTAAAGGGTTAAACACACAATTGTTTCCAAATAACAGTGATTTAACCTGCTAATGACATAGATAGAATAGGCGGTAACTCTTACAGCGCGGGGACCAACTCAAGTCGATCCCCGCGCTGAAAGAGTGAAAATATTTATAACGGCCGTAGACCCATAACATAGGTATTCAAATGAATCAGAAGGAGCTAACTAAGTCATTTATCTTGTTTATGATGATTTTAAAATGAAAAAAAAACTTTGGTCTCCATAGATTTTACAAAAAAATTCAGGGCCTCAAGGGTTAACCCTTTCAGGCCTGAATTAACCATTGTCATCTTCACCCACTACAAGCCGCGAATTGCTGTCGCAATTCTCGACTTGTAGTGGATGAAGATGACTTGATGTGGTTTAAAAATTAAAGAAAATTACCACGTATTGGTAGACCAGTTCCATGGAAATTTTCATTCAAAACAACCTGGTTGTAGGAAAATTAAGTGTGTTTGTTATTCCTTGGTATGAGATCTTGTGGACCTTGGATGGCGTTGTCCTGTGTCTGATGTTCGTTGCTCAGTCCGGCCAAGTGTGATAGACCTTTAACCCTTTAAGCGCTGAATTAATTTGTAAAATAAATCGCAACCAAAGGAGTTTTTTAATTTGAAATCATCAAAAATGTCTTAGTTAGCTCTTTCTGTTTCATTTGAATACCTATGTTATGGGTCTACGACCAATATAAATATTTTAAATCTTACAGCGCGGTGATCGACTTTAGTCGTCAGAATCTGACGTTTACAGACGTCAGATTCTGATGACTAAAGTCGACTGTAAGATTTAAATAAGCGAATAATGTAACTTAAAATGTATGGGGTGGTCAATGATAAGTTGTATTTGAAATGAAATGAATCGGGCTTTAGGCCACCTTTGTGCACATATAGGCTAAACTGGGCCAGGAGAACCTCCTGAGGATGGTGAGATGATTGAGATGACACTGTCCTCCAGACACAGGATTCGAAATTCGAGCCCTAGCGGTCTGAGGCCGAGCACGCTACCTCTCGGTCACGAAGGCTCCCCACAATATTGACTTTCACACGTGGATGGGGAAGAAACATTTTCGTTTCTTTCAAACCGCCGAGACGGGAACCGAACCCCGAACTCTGGCGTGAAAGGCAGCGGTGCTAACCACTACCCTAGGGCCCCCGCCCAGTATGCTACCCTCTATCAATAAAAGTGGCTCAGATGGATGTTAGGGTGCTGGTCACCTGTATTTGACACCAATGTACACTACTCTACTTACAAGCATATTTGTACGAGTTTTGTAGGGCCTACATATTTGTGTATATAAGACCTAATAAATAAATTAAAAAGAGATCATTCAATCACTGTCGTAATACAGTTGTTATTTACCTTGGGGAAAGGAGGGGGGGGGGGGGGGGGGAGAGACACCGTACTTCGGATAAAATGTGACACCAATCAGTAAGATTTGAAAAGAATTGACCTCCATTTTGTCGAATCTGAATAATTTCCACTCACTTGAAGTTGTGGATCGCGTCAGCGAGACACAACTTCAAGTGAGTGAAAATCCCAATTGAATAATTTGGCGGTTAAATGGTTATTGCCGGAGTAAGGGGGGGGGGGGTTGGGAGAGACACGTACTTCGGCCATCATGTCTAGGTCCTAATTATCAGATTATGTGGGCATATGAACTTTAACATTTAATACTGGCGCATACTTAATGACCCTTGACGTCATTAGAGCTCGCTCAGATGTCATTATGATTCCATTAACCCTTTAACCGCCGGTGCCGCATATATTCGGGTTTTCATTTTTTTTCAGCACATTAAGTACCACATGTTAAATATGTTAAAATGCGACATCAATCAGCAAGATTTGAAAAGAGTTGACCTCCATTTTGTCAAATCTGAATAATTTCCACTCACTTGAAATTGTGGATCGCGTCAGCGAGACACAACTTCAAGTGAGTGAAAATCCCAATTGAATAATTTGGCGGTTAAAGGGTTAAAACCGGAGTTTTACTCAAATGGGATTTAATGTTTCTGGCGGCGCCGAATCTGGTGTAAAGTGAACTATATTATATAGATTTATTTTTTATTGACATAATTTACTCGTTTTGGAAGTCTACAATAACATTTAATATATGTTATTGCATGGTGACACGCTTTTTCTCGGAAATATAATAATTACAGTATTGGCAGTCAGAGTAGTATTGGTCCAATATATAAAGAGAGGTCGTGATGCATTATCGGTCACGGAGGCTCCCAACAAAATTGAATCTTCACGAGTGAGCGGAGAAGAAACATTTTTTTTCTTTGAAATTTGAATTCTAGAGCGTGGTTCGAACCCGCGATCTCCAACTTTCCGAGCAGGCAGCTTTACCTACTGCAACTAGGTGGTATGGTCACTATATACACCTAGCACTACTGATCATAATAGTGGTCGTTAGGATGGTATGATCACTATATACACCTAGCACTACTGATCATAATAGTGGTCTTTAGGATGGTATGATCTCTATATACACCTAGGACTACTGACCATAATAGTGGTCTTTAGGTGGTATGATCACTATATACACCTAGCACTACTGATCATAATACTGGTGTTTAGGATGGTATGATCACTATATACACCTAGCACTACTGATCATAATACTGGTCTTTAGGATGGAATGATCACTATATACACCTAGCACTACTGATCATAATACTGGTCTTTAGGATGGTATGATTACTATATACACCTAGGACTACTAATCATAATACTGGTCTTTATGATGGTATGATCACTATATACACCTAGCACTACTAATCATACTACTGGTGTTTAGGATGGTATGATCACTATATACACCTAGCACTACTGATCATAATACTGGTCTTTAGGATGGTATGATCACTATATACACCTAGCACTACTGATCATAATAGTGGTCTTTAGGATGGTATGATCACTATATACACCTAGGACTACTGATCATAATACTGGTCTTTAGGATGGCATGATCACTATATACACCTAGCACTACTGATCATAATAGTGGTCTTTAGGATGGTATGATCACTATATACACCTAGCACTACTAATCATACTACTGGTCTTTAGGATGGTATGATCACTATATACACCTAGCACTACTGATCATAATAGTGGTCTTTAGGATGGCATGATCACTATATACACCTAGCACTACTGGTCATAATAGTGGTCTTTAGGATGGTATGATCACTATATACACCTAGGACTACTAATCATAATACTGGTCTTTAGGATGGTATGATCACTATATACACCTAGCACTACTGGTCATAATAGTGGTCTTTAGGATGGTATGATCACTATATACACCTAGCACTACTGATCATAATACTGGTCTTTAGGATGGTATGATCACTATATACACCTAGCACTACTGATCATAATAGTGGTCTTTAGGATGGTATGATCAATATATACACCTAGCACTACTGATCATAATACTGGTCTTTAGGATGGTATGATCACTATATACACCTAGCACTACTGATCATAATAGTGGTCTTTAGGTGGTATGATCACTATATACACCTAGCACTACTGATCATAATACTGGTCTTTAGGATGGTATGATCACTATATACACCTAGCACTACTGATCATAATAGTGGTCTTTAGGATGGCATGATCACTATATACACCTAGCACTACTGATCATAATAGTGGTCTTTAGGATGGTATGATCACTATATACACCTAGCACTACTGATCATAATAGTGGTCTTTAGGTGGTATGATCACTATATACACCTAGCACTACTGATCATAATACTGGTCTTTAGGATGGTATGATCACTATATACACCTAGCACTACTGATCATAATAGTGGTCTTTAGGATGGCATGATCACTATATACACCTAGCACTACTGATCATAATAGTGGTCTTTAGGTGGTATGATCACTATATACACCTAGGACTACTGATCATAATACTGGTCTTTAGGATGGTATGATCACTATATACACGTAGCACTACTGATCATAATAGTGGTCTTTAGGATGGTATGATCAATATATACACCTAGCACTACTGATCATAATAGTGGTCTTTAGGTGGTATGGTCACTATATACACCTAGCACTACTGATCATAATAGTGGTCTTTAGGATGGCATGATCACTATATACACCTAGCACTACTGATCATACTACTGGTCTTTAGGATGGTATGATCACTATATACACCTAGCACTACTGATCATAATACTGGTCTTTAGGATGGTATGATCAATATATACACCTAGCACTACTGATCATAATACTGGTCTTTAAGATGTTATGATCACTATATACACCAAGCACTACTGATCATAATAGTGGTCTTTAGGATGGTATGATCAATATATACACCTAGCACTACTGATCATAATACTGGTCTTTAGGATGGTATGATCTCTATATACACCTAGCACTACTGATCATAATACTGGTCTTTAAGATGTTATGATCACTATATACACCTAGCACTACTGATCATAATAGTGGTCTTTAGGCGGTATGATCACTATATACACGTAGCACTACTGATCATAATACTGGTGTTTAGGATGGTATGATCACTATATACACCTAGCACTACTGATCATAATACTGGTCTTTAGGATGGTATGATCAATATATACACCTAGCACTACTGATCATAATACTGGTCTTTAAGATGTTATGATCACTATATACACCAAGCACTACTGATCATAATAGTGGTCTTTAGGATGGTATGATCAATATATACACCTAGCACTACTGATCATAATACTGGTCTTTAGGATGGTATGATCTCTATATACACCTAGCACTACTGATCATAATACTGGTCTTTAAGATGTTATGATCACTATATACACGTAGCACTACTGATCATAATAGTGGTCTTTAGGCGGTATGATCACTATATACACGTAGCACTACTGATCATAATACTGGTGTTTAGGATGGTATGATCACTATATACACCTAGCACTACTGATCATAATACTGGTCTTTAGGATGGTATGATCACTATATACACCTAGGACTACTGATCATAATACTGGTATTTAAGATGTTATGATCACTATATACACCAAGCACTACTGATCATAATAGTGGTCTTTAGGATGGTATGATGACTATATACACCTAGCACTACTGATCATAATACTGGTCTTTAGGATGGTATGATCACTATATACACCTAGCACTACTGATCATAATAGTGGTCTTTAGGATGGTATGATCACTATATACACCTAGCACTACTGATCATAATACTGGTCTTTAGGATCTGAATTTGTATAACATTTTAGCGCATTAAGATTTGTCTGTCCTAAAGATCATACATACTGTATAGTCAGCCAGCCAACAAAGGCTATCGTGTCACCATGGTGAAAATCTTTGTTACAAGCAATCTATCTATCTAGATATGTTCCATAGATACCAGAGATGAGCATAACAGTCCTGGAAAGTGTTTAAAACGAAAAAACAAAATGGCCGCCAAATTCACTATGAAATATACTATTATCCCATATATCCCGAGCCCCTACCGTCAATAACACTTGTATATCTACATTTTCAAGGTGGTAATCTATCCAAAAGCAATCCATTGTGTTTATTGAAAGCGATTTAATCATGTGCAGCTATTTTATTATTCGTTATTGCAAAAATAACAAGCGATTATTAGTGAAAATCTACCTTTCCGCTAGATTTCATCAAATATTCACGCTGTTGTTACCATTATCATGTTTTAACCATGTTTTCATGGTCAGTAATATATTTAATTATAATTTCAATATGATTTCATGGATATTTTGTTATCCATGTTTTTTCTCCATCATACATCTTGTTATGCAAGTATTACCATAATATTTATTATATTAAGAGCCACCAGTCACCTATAATCAGTAATGTTGACGTATCAAATTCCCAGAATAAATAGAAAAAATGGTCAATTATATACCAAACAAATTAGGAAACTGGTTGGGCGATATGAGGCCTATGTGGCTTTGACACGGACATCAATCGGTTTGCGGCGCCAAAAATAGAATTTGGTGGTAGGGTTTTTACCCACAGTAGGAATTGACATAAACGAACGCATAAAAAATCAATCGCCTTCAAAAGCCCTCTGAAGCACGACGGTAGGCACCCGCTTTTTGTTGTGTATAGGAGTTTAAATTGCTGTTGATATTTTAGTGGCATGTGAGCAGATCTCCTTGATAGTACACGTGTGGCAGCTACAACATGCCGATGATCGAAATGTTTCCTTTCTTACACAGTCGTATTGGTGAAGTAATCATATGGGTACAACTTTGATGAAAATGAATGTGTCAGAGATCTCAGAGATCCATAATTATATCGCTGTTGTTGAACTCTGTTGTTGAAAGCTTGTGTAGATACAGATTCGTTATCATTTCACTCGACTGAAGGGTGTGTGCTTATTTCTTCAAAGGATATTTACATAATCTTATTACCCAAGAGTTCATACACCTCTACAGTAAGTATGGTGGATGAATTTATTACATGATATTTACACGATAAACTGATTCCAATGAGCATTATATATGTGTTGATGCCATAGAAGATTGCATTAATGACGATAAGGACGTGATAATGAAGCTCACACTCTGTATCGTTCGGGACATTGTATTTACAACACATATAATTAATGCATTTGTACCAAAACAAGTAGATATTAGGTTAGATAATTCAGCAGAATACACGATCTTAGTCTGTTGCGATGCTTCATATCAGATAATTGACATAAAGATGAGTGAGATGAGTAGATTCTGGCTAGAAGATGCCCCTTCATCGGTATGAGCAGAATCGTTATATAGACCTACATACCAACTAGGATTTGTCCTGATCACCCTGGAATTGTCTTGTTGGTCTGAAGGGTTTATTCCCCTACACAGAATTGTCTGAGACTGAGCTATACGGCAGCAACGTGGGTCGGCTCCATCACAGATTAATGTCCCATAGACCAATGGCAAATCCACAATCTTGGATTGAAGCATTTACAAATTTTTCCATGAACTTCTACAGGCTATTGGCAGGAGAAAACTTTGTTCTCAGAGGAATTGCTCATAATGAGTCAGTGATTATTGCTTTACGTCGCCTTGTGCGCATTATCACAATATGATATATTATGTCAATATCTCGACAGGAGAAATGATGGATATCATTTTAAGCAATACTGCACACTCCATGTTTTTCAAAAAGTTGATATCGATGTCACGCACAACCACGATGACAAATATACGGCATGGTCGGAATCAGTAATCAGTATCTCAATTTTGATCCACAGCCGACTTTTTGTCCCGCGGAGAAATGGTGTTTAAAGGTCCATCTAAATGAATAATCATATTCGTTGAATTATGTTTGCATCTCGATTACATTTTGTGGTTAGGCCATATGCCTTATGGTGTGCATTTGATCCCATCATGCTCAGCTTTCAATGAGGAATGCAGTACTGTTAAAAAAAATATATAAAAATGTTGCCCTTATTAAATGTAGCGACTGAATTGCTTGGTCAAAATAAAGTAATATTTGATGACCAACCAGCTTATGACAAAGCCAAAGATCGAGTTGCAGACTTGTAGTACGTGGCCTCTTCTCAAAAAGTATTACAATTTTATTGTTATGATATGTGACTTCCATGTAGTTTGTGAGCGTTATCAAATAACACATGGAGCGATTGAAGAATTCGTCTTAAATCCAGTATGTGTACTGGATCAACATAAGCAAGCATCCATGACAAGTCTGACTACAAAGTCCTGAGATGGCATAATCTTATAATAGGTTGACCAAAAAAACATTCTATTGTCATATTGGTTTCAACCGCTATATATCTTCAATAACGTTCAATGAGCAATCCATTGATTAGGGGCCCACACAAACTATGTAATTTGTCATAACTAACATGATGGAGCTTACATCAATCTATATCCTAACTGGTAGTGATGCTTATTGGAATCTAGATACAGAATGAAAGATACTGGCATGGCTCTACATACATACAGACCATATAAACTTCATCATAGTGAGTGTCTACATGTGTACAAATGTGCGCATTTTCAAAACACTGCTCTTGTAGTTCTATTATATGCTTGGCTTCCTTAATAACACGCGAAATGTGCACTTCACTGATCTAACAACTTGTGATTATAGCCCATGCAATAAAATACGTGATGAGTACTCAAAATCTGGTAATGTAGATGCACTGTAACATTAATACACGTATTAATATAAATTTAGTGCTCACAACTTTTGGTTAAACCAAACAAAGAGAGTATAAATATGTTAATGATTCAATGATATATAAAGACAAGAATGTGGAAGCTGACATGTCTCATTAATATAGCATATTCTAAGAGAACATCTGTATCTGTATTCTGTATCTGTATCTGTATCTGTATATTACGTGGCAGTACGCACTATTGTGCTATCGCGCCACGGAAGTAACTTAGTAAGGCCTGGTATCATTCATGATATCATTCATAGCTTTAAACATCAATCTCAAAGCTGTATGATATATATCAGCGATACTTACACATGAACTTTTGTGTGTGACTTTGTCATTAGCTAAAAGTGAGGCGATCATGAACTCACCATCCAAAGCGACGTCTGTTGTGACTGTCAGTGAAGATATTGAACACGTCCAAAATGTTCCTGCCCCTGTGTCAGTGTCTGTATCTTGATCGATGGACATGCACTGGTACGGAGTATTGTTTATGAAAGATCCACAAGATTACATTCAGTGCGACAGGAGATAATATGCAGACATCGAGCTAATGTATCGAGAAACTTCAGCCAGACTAGTATGCCACTGTTGAGCTACCAATAAATTGTTTTGTCTTGTACAGATGTTATGTTACTTCTTATTTAGGAAAATATTTCTTGAATGCGGATACAGTCATGATATTAGGTTTCAAGATATTCCAGACAGACTACTGCAAGGTAAGAGAAATGGTCTTCTTGGTCTTCTAACTTCATGTAGGCATACACCATGTACTGCCAGATTGTGACGGCACATCCTCTTCCAAAAGATTTGGAAAGCAATCAGCCTGACCTATCTTCAAACATAGCCATCTGCTATTTGATCATGTTGATGGTGTTGGCCGTTATTGTTGAGGATGTTTGTACACATCACTAATTATTGCAGGAAATCACATTTACAAGGAAAGTTGAAGCACTAGTATAATTATACCAAAGAAAATATGCAATCATGTTGGAATATTATATGAATATTGCTTTACGTCGCTTTCTGCACAATCATGGCAATATCGCGACAGATAATGGCAATAATGGTGGAACATTATTTAGTCAGATATTGGAATATAATAAATGACTGACTATGCTTTAGATAACAGAACACTACTATCACGCCATGGTATTGCTCGCTCGCCCACAGACACTGGCAAGTACAGATTATCCCACCTATAAAATTCACTGTATGACATTCGTCAGTCCATTATGTCGGAGTTGTAATCATCTCATGTTCCGTGATTGGTCGGTCTCAGTGTTAAGAGATGGGGCGTGACGAATTGGTAGAGCACCTGACTGCCTAGCCAGTCATGTTCGAAACCAGCTAATCCTACTTGGGTCTATCAGAGAAATATCATTGTTTCTCCACTCTCAATGTGACTAGAAGATCACACTAATGGTTGAGGCCGGCTGGTTTATCCGCGTTGACTTCGTGCAAGGCCACGCGCTGTGTGCTCCTTCACATATCAGTGTGTGGTCTGCATGACCGTCTGCATCCGCACTGTTGAATCAGTGAGTAATCTAATGAATCAGTCTACCAACATAATAGGACCTTGTGTGCTCATATTCATATACATAGACCTTATTAACCTAATACTTCACTGCCATCCATTGTAGATACATCTTACAGGTCTTCCCGTTTAATGG
Source organism: Flabesymbios commensalis (assembly GCA_964017125.1). Lineage (NCBI taxonomy): Eukaryota > Metazoa > Annelida > Polychaeta > Terebellida > Flabelligeridae > Flabesymbios > Flabesymbios commensalis. The sequence continues at coordinate 74,457,090 of OZ024916.1, forward strand.
CACAATGCATTATGAAATCTACAAAAAAAATATATATTATGGTCTTTTGACAAAATTGCAATGGCTTTTTGTTAATTTTCTTTGCATATTCGGAATCAGTGACCTCTAAAATGTATAAAATAAAAAAAGATTGTGAAATTCGGTCAAGTATCGCCAAAACTATACACAATTTAGATTTTCCTATTGTTTCTTTGGCGGCCATTTTGAATGACGTCATAATATGCTTTTAAGCGCAGTGAGAGTTTGTTATCCGGCCAGGCGGGGTCCCCAGGACCCTGCTGGACATGCCTGATGTGTCAGATTGTAACAAAGAAATGCCATCTAGTCATTTTTTCATCACTTTAGCAGCCCTTGGCTGGCTGACTAGTACTTAGCCATGTTAGCAAACCATATCAAATCAGACATACTTAGCCAAGTTACCAGACCATTTCATTACCAGACCATATCATTACCGTGCGTCGTACAGTAATTCAGTGGTAACGATTGACGTTCATGTTCATGTGTAAAAACATTATAAGCCTTGTAAAAGAGACCGGGGTACAGTGGAAAATTTTATTTGTTTAAGTTCTGATAAAACTAATGGAAAGTGGGGTATTTATTTGTCGTTGTGTTAGTGAGTGAGTGAATATTGCTTAATGTCGCTTTCTACAAAATCATGGCGATATCGCAACAGGAGAAAGCCCGAAGCCGGGACTATATCCTATTCTTATCGAATGACTTCAAAAATGTTATAATGCACAATGCTACAGACAACATTGCATACTCCAGGCCTTTGAACAGTTTTGAGCATTGTAAGCCTGTATGCACAACCTGATGAAAACATCCGACCCGACCGGGATTCGAACCCAGAAACTCTGAGTTTCGAGCCCAAACCGGATCGAACGAGCCATCGGTGCCTTGATGCTGAGTAAACATGGTAAAGCCGTGTGCTAACGGTACTAATACTGCGTATGACATCTGTATGAATTATGTTACTAGCTATTTCTATAGACAAACTTCATGGGTCATTGGACCCCACCACCCTGGGACAGAGTGGACCACTTGGCGGAGTAGAGTAGATAAAACAACATTTTACAGTGTCGTATTTTGGAGAATATATATACGTGTATAACATTAATATTTATTATATCCCGGTAATGTTTAAAATAATTACTTGAGTGATAAAAAATATCATAGGCGGGATACAGTGTGTCATAGGCGGGGTACAGTGGGTCATGGGTGAGGCACAGTGGGTCATAGGTGGGGTACAGTGGGTCATAGGTGGGGTACAGTGGGTCATAGGCGGGGTACAGTGGGTCATGGGCGGGGCACAGTGGGTCATAGGTGGGGTACAGTGGGTCATAGGCGGGGTAGAGTGGGTCATAGGCGGGGCGGGGTACAGTGGGTCATAGGGGGGTACAGTGGGTCATAGGCGGGATAGAGTGGGTCATAGGCGGGGTAGAGTGGGTCATAGGCGGGGTACAGTGGGTCATAGGCGGGGTACAGTGGGTCATAGGCGGGGTAGAGTGGGTCATAGGCGGGGCGGGGTACAGTGGGTCATAGGTGTGGTACAGTGTGTCATAGGTGTGGTACAGGGGTCATAGGTGGGGCACAGTGGGTCATGGGCGGGGCAGGGTACAGTGGGTTATAGGCGGGGTACAGTGGGTCATAGACGGGGTACAGTGGGTCATGAGCGGGGTACAGTGGGTCATAGGCGGGGTACAGTGGGTCATGGGCGGGGTACAGTGGGTCATAGGCGGGTTACAGTGGGTCATAGGCGGGGCACAGTAGGTCATAGGCGGGGCGGGGTACAGTGGGTCATGGGCGGGGCACAGTGGGTCATAGGCGGGGTACAGTGGGTCATGGGCGGGGTACAGTGGGTCATGGGCGGGGTACAGTGGGTCATAGGCGGGGTACAGTGGGTCATGGGCGGGGTACAGTGGGGCAAAGGCGGGGTACAGTGGGACATAGGCGGGGTACAGTGGGTCATGGGCGGGGTACAGTGGGTCATTGGCGGGGTACAGTGGGTCAAAGGCGGGGTACAGTGGGACATAGGCGGGGTACAGTGGGTCATGGGCGGGGTACAGTGGGTCATTGGCGGGGTACAGTGGGTCATTGGCGGTGTACCGTGGGTCATGGGCGAGGCACACTGGGGTACAGTGTGTACAGTGGGGTACAGTGTTTAAGTCAGTTAAAACCCTCGGAGTTCTACATTATTAACTGTGAAAACGGACTCGGCCTTCGGCCTCGACCCTATTCGCAGCTAAGAATGTAGAGCTCCTCGGGCTTTATCCTATACGTAATATATTTGAATGATACTTCTTCCACCGATTATCAAGACCAATGTCAGGTATAAAATATTCACTTTTGTGACGAAAAAGGATTTTTTTCCTTATAAAGTAGAAAACAACGTATTTTATCATGTTATCTTTTCTGTGAAACACTAGAAACCCCATTGGCTTCATGAGATGACGTCATCGCGAATTTTCACGGTTTTAATTTCTAAATATAGCGACTGTTTCACTATGCCCCTGTGTGCACTGTGCCCCGATCTCCCCCACCATTGTTATTTGATGAAGAATCTGCATCCTGCACAATTACGACACTTCAGACACTTTGTGGTGAAACATACTTCTTCGTTTGAATAGACCAAAAAGTGTATCGATGTCGGAATCAAAATACAAATGAGTTAAAATAATATTTTGTCAGATTTGAAACCAAAATATTCTGACTGGTAAAACACATATTTCATCCCCATAAATAAAACATAATTTACTGTATGCGCATTTTGAAGAATTGAAATGCTCCTCACCCGAACAGATTAAATATTGTGGAGAGACTCTGTGCCCGAGAGGTGGCGTGCTAGGCCTCAGACCGCCAGCGTCCAGTGCTCGAATCCTGTATCTCTATGACGGTGACATCAGAATATCATCTCACTAGAAGGTCATCATGACCTTTACATCAACTTTAACCCTTACAACGCTGAATTATTTTTGTTTAAACCATGGAGACCAAAGTGTTTTTTTCATTTTGAAATCAATTTAAATGTCTTAGTTAGCTCTTTCTGATTCATTTGAATACCTATGTCATAGGTCTACGGTGATTATAAATATTTTAATTTTCACAGTGCGGCGACCGTCTTTATACTTCAGAATCTGCCGTCTACAGACGTCAGATTCTGACGTATAAAGACGGTCCCCGCACTGAAAGGGTTACAGATAGACATCGACATTTTATTGCCACAAAAAAGTCATCACATATTTATTTGCTATAGAGATATATGTCGGCCTACGTGTATAATATACAAGATGGTTAATTTGGTAAAATCACATGGGAATATACATGGTATCGCACACATCGTTAAAATCGTGCTCAGCTGCGTTGGCATAATAAAACACTGGGTATTTTGAAAATGTAAAATCTTCAAAGACATGACATTTTTCTCAAATCCGATTCTTTCATTTTATGCTAATCACAAACGGATGTATGTGTTTTCATATATTGTTTCGTTCACCACAGCTCTAAGCCAGGGCTTCCCACAGAAAAAAAATCATCTGGTTGTTTCTCAAAAATCTTAACTTAGCGCGCGCGAGCAGCTTAACCCTTACACTGCTGCATAACATTTGCAGCATGTGTGGTTGCCCACTAAGTAATATCTGGCACGTTTTTTCTTAAAAAAATGTTCATCTGATGAACAACTGATACTAAAAGCCAATAAATTACAAAGTCAGTCACTGTCAGTCAGCCATCTTTAAAACGCAAATGGAAGGACACCACAAAACGGAACTGAAATTATTATTTTTTTTTTAAATTTCAATTTTTTTTTTTTAGAATTCATCCGGTCGGGCAGGCGGCATTCCCGGCACTGTGGTGAACCCTGCTCTAAGCTGTATATTATATTGCGGTTTATTAGAGAGGACGTCCTTGTTAGAATTTAACGTATTCGAATGGTGATATATTTTCCATAAAACATATAGCATTTTTTTTTAAACATGGCCATTGCATCCTGTAATCATGTTTTACAAATGTTATATAGCCCTACATAACATGAAGGGGCGGGGGCCTAGTGCAGTGATTAAAGCTGCCTGCTTGGAAAGTCCATCTTCCCTCGATGGCCAATCTACGCGAGTGCTATCGCCCTGCGGGCTCGTGGGTAAGATAACTTGTTAAGGAAGATGGGAAAGTCGCATATCGCGGGTTAGAACCCCACTCTGGCCTTCAAGTTTTAAAGAAACAAAATGTTTCTTCCCCGCTAACTCGTGAAGATTCAATATTGCGGAGCCTCTGTGACCGAGAGGTAGCGTCCTTGGCCTCAGACCACCAGGGCTCGAATTTCAAATCTTGTGTCCGGAAGGCAGTGCCATCTCATTCATCTCACCCTCCTCAGAAAGTTCTCAAGGTCCAGTTTAGCCTATATGTGCATAAATGTGACATAAAACCCCATTCATTTCATTTACATAACATGGACACATAACACACACGCGTCCTAAAACGTAGCGCTTCAACTTCCGTTTAAAATACGTTCAAGAAAAATAGTGGCAACATTGAAACTACAACATATGATTTGTTTTAAGCTACATGTATATAGATCTTGAGCTTCAAATAGCTTGTTTAGTGAAAGTTATAGAGTTTAAATAAGCGGTAGCGCGACACAACTTCAAGCGGTTGATATTTATTTAGGTTGACGCATGATTAACCCTTCCAGTGCGGGGAACGTGTTTATACGTCAAAATCTGACGTCTGAAGTATTTAGAATGGCCGTAGACCCACAACATAGGTAGGCCCTATTCAAAGGAAGCAGAACGAACTAAAGTTCTAAGACATCTGTGGTGATTTCAAATTGAAAAAAAAATTGTTCTCCATGGTTTATAGAGAAATATTTCTGTTGTAATGCTTAATGTGTGTTCATCATGCGCGACGTTGGCAAACCCTCAGCTGTTACAGTAGGCCTACCCACGCAATTTTTTTTAAATGTGTTACTCTTGCGCGTAAAAAAATAAGGAATAAGGTTTCAAGCCACCTATGGGCACATTTAGGCTAAATTGGGCCAGGAAAACCTTCTGAAGATGGTGAGATGAATGAGAAGACACTGTTCTCCCTCCTGGAGGTCTGAGGTCGAGCACACTACCTCTCGGTCACGAAGGCTCCCCACATTATTGGATCACTGACTACGGCACGGTGATTTGCAGGCTATGGCATTGTGATCAGTGGTGACATTTAACCCTCTTAATCCTGCATTCACTTGGCCATTTTAATCCACTACAAGCCGCAAATTGCTGTCGCAATTTCCGCCTTGTAGTGGATCAAAATGGCTTTGTTGACAAATTGAAAAATATTATCAATAATTGATAACATATTTTCATGAAAACCTTTGTTATGAAACATTTAAATTTGGGAAATTTAGTTAATTTTCAGGGATGGGAAATGATGCTTTGATGCATCGTGAGGGTTTAGCCCTTTAAGCTCTCACGATGCATTAAAGCATCATTTTACATCTCTGAAAAAAGACATAATTTTTTCTACAACAAGGAGTTTTATAATGAAAATTTTCATGAAACTGTCATACCAATACATGTTAATTTTCTTTAATTTCTCACTCACTTCAAATCATCTTCATCCACTACAAGTTGAGAATTTCGACAGCAATTCGCGGCTTGTAGTGGATGAAGATGACAATGGTAAATTCAGGCTGGAAAAGGTTGATGATGGTCATTATCTGTAATTACTAAATCCTTCGGCGTGCAGAAATACCCATTACGATTTGGCAGCTATCTGTAGCATTGCTGGAGCTTAACCCTTATAACGCTCAATTTATTTTTTAAAAAAACATGGGGTTTTTTTCATTTTGAAATTATCATAACTGTCTTAGTCAGCTCTTTCCGATTCATTTGAATACCTATGTTATGGGTCTACGGTCATTACAAATATTTTTACTCTTACAGTGCGGTGATTGACTTTAGTCGTCAGAATCTGACGTCTACAGACGTGAGATTGTGACGACTAAAGTCGATCCCCGCGCTGTAAGGGTTTACATGTTTAACGAGGTACCACGAAACCATTATATGATACTTAAATTATACAGTTTTTGGGCATCACCACTGCCGTGTAGTGCAGCAGCCAACATATGTCTCCACCCCTCCCCCTAAAACTGACTGAATTAAAAAACCTAGCATTAGCAACTATGAATCCCCTATGATCCAGGTGTTGCCAATGAACAAAATATCTCACGGGTTCCAGTTTAGCCTATTTTCAAGATGGCCGCGACCAGCATCTTTTATGGTGTTACGTGGCATAATTTTAATAATCCGATAACCAAGGAGTCGATTTTTATGATTGTGGTGTTGATTTTACGTACTTTGAAGATGAAATATTGTATAGAAAAAATAGGTAGACTACATTTTCGCGTGATTTAGTTGCACCTCTACAGATTGGTTCAAGTCCATTTCAGGGTCCTACATGATGCAAAGTCATGTGACATCATTGCAGAAAAAGACGCATCAGAGCTAGTCTTAATAAATGTCTTGTCACCCCTCAAAACCAGAGCTAGGTCAAGGAGAAAGAACGAAATTCGATAGATTCGTAGATCTGAATGTACGAGGCGCGAAGCGCCGAGTATATTCAGATCTACGAATCGATCGTAATTGAGTTCTTTCTTCCACTTAAAATACACAAAAAAGTACATGTGCTCCAAGAATTGATAGATAAAATAGTCAGTGTGGTTAACCAAGAAACATTATGCATGTAGTGTCATGGTAAAACCTGCATAATAATCACTGTGTCCGCCCGGACCAGTATGAGAAATAACAGTAGATTCGTAGATCCGAATCTACTCTTTTAACAATAGACTGACGTCACCGGTGTATTTTAATTTGAAAGAATGTATTGGAACCCTTCAAAAGTCTTCACCTCATGGTTATACGTGAATTAAAATACAGAATAACATGATCACGGTCCTTGAGGGGTCGTTTAACATGATCACGGTCACTGAGGGGTCGTTTAACATGATCACGGTCACTGAGGGGTCGTTTAACATGATCACGATCACTGAGGGGTCGTTTAACATGATCGCGATCATTGAGGGGTCATTTAACATGATCACGATCACTGAGGGGTCGTTTAACATGATCACGATCACTGAGGGGTCGTTTGACATGATCACGATCACTGAGGGGTCGTTTAACATGATCACGATCACTGAGGGGTCATTTAACATGACCACGATCACTGAGGGGTCGTTTAACATGATCACGATCACTGAGGGGTCGTTTAACATGATCACGATCACTGAGGGGTCGTTTAACATGATCACGATCACTGAAAGGTCGTTTAACATGATCACGATCATTGAGGGATCGTTTTAAAAGCTTTCTATGACAAGAAGTTCGCCGGATGTCGGATCTATAACTTCAGGTATACTCTTTTTGAGTGAGTGAGTGAGTGAGTGAGTGAGTGAGTGAGTGAGTGAGTGAGTGAGTGAGTGAGTGAGTGAGTGAGTGAGTGAGTGAGTGAGTGAGTGAGTGAGTGAGTGAGTGAGTGAGTGAGTGAGTGAGTGAGTGAGTGAGTGAGTGAGTGAGTGAGTGAGTGAGTGAGTGAGTGAGTGAGTGAGTGAGTGAGTGAGTGAGTGAGTGAGTGAGTGAGTGAGTGAGTGAGTGAGTGAGTGAGTGAGTGAGTGAGTGAGTGAGTGAGTGAGTGAGTGAGTGAGTGAGTGAGTGAGTGAGTGAGTGAGTGAGTGAGTGAGTGAGTGAGTGAGTGAGTGAGTGAGTGAGTGAGTGAGTGAGTGAGTGAGTGAGTGAGTGAGTGAGTGAGTGAGTGAGTGAGTGAGTGAGTGAGTGAGTGAGTGAGTCTGCTCGGTATCTCTCAGTCCAGAAGTATCAGGTGTAGACATGTTCACTTGAGCCGCCACAGTCACTAATGGCCGACACAGATACCAGTGACAATACAAGGCCAGCTGACATTACAGAAACTACTAACGTTTCACGGTGGCTACTGCACCTTCACTAATTACAAACAAACATATCTATATCAGCTTTGTTCTACAGGACAAAAAATAAGAACTTCGACACATTTTCACCTCTAATCACGATTATAGTCGTTTTAATTCGTTTTATTATGCGATCAAATCACAGTTCTTCGAAGTAAATATTTGTTCCAAATTAAACTAATATGGGTAATTTTCACCCGCTTGAAGTTGTGGGTCGCGGTAGCGAGCCACAACTTCAAGTGGGTGAAAAATTAGATTATTTAATTTAGAGTTTTAAGGGTTTAAAAGTTACACATATGACTCGCACAGCTTCTTTACGAACACTGGACATTTGTAACATCACCCTAGCTATATCAAATAGCTAAGGTGAATGGCGTTATATATAGGTTAAAGCGACTCATCATGATGACATCAATTGTCGTTTTTAATTTGGTAATGAAGTAGTGTATCTCACAGGTAATTAGTTCATTTTTTTTAAGATTTTTTTTCAGGTTTTCAAAAACATTTCTTAATATATATAACAATATTTATAAGAATCCGTGAATAACCCAAACATTGAGTGTATTGACCTAAAGGATGGTTGAATGCTAGCACAGCTTTGGGCCACAAGTTGATGCCGTCGGCCCAGCGTTGAGCAGACCATCGGTGCTGTGGGGGGACCCCGCCGACCATAGCGTTCCCAGGCCAATTAAGCAGGTATTAATGGCGGCAGCTATTGATTCAACCAGGTGGTTGCTTTGATTATGCCGTCTGAGATGGTGGTTATCCAGTGAACCAGGTGGTTGCTTTGATCATGCCGTCTGAGATGGTGGTTATCCAGTGCAGCTTTGTTGACATGACATTATACGTCTTGGAAATAAAACTAGTTTAGTCGTTTTCAGTGTTTTAAAATTGTTTTTGTTATGTTTTTGTATTTTATTCAGGATCAGTAGGCTATATAGCCTCACATAAATTAAATTTTCAAAATTGACAACATTGAAAATGTCTCATCCCAAGGGGTCCCTTTAATGCATGTGTTTTACGTGTTGTAGGATCAGGGACTGTTGTTATTGACGTTATCACGGTTAATGAAGCCTATGTGCTTAACGTGTTGTTATCAGCGTTATAACGGTTAATATGTGTGTTTTACGCTGTTCTTACACAGTGGAGTACTCCTTTAATACGTGTTTTACGTGTTGTTATTAGCGTTATAACGGTTTTTATGCGTGTTATACGTGTTGTTATTGGCGCTATAACGGTTGATAGTGTGTTTTGTATGTTGTTATTGGTGTTATAACGGTTAATACGTGTGGGTGTGTTTTACGTGTTATTATCGTTATAACGGTTAATACGTGTGTTCTACGCGTTGTTATTAGCGTTATGACGGTTAATATATGTGTTTTACGTGTTGTAGGACCAGGGACTGCACTGAGCTATGGACTTTATTTCACGCAGCGTTCGCCTTTAAGGCTCCATGTAACGTCTCAGTCAGCGCCTATGACGAGTTCACCCTGAAGGCACATCATGACGTCCCCAGAGATCTGGTAAGTAACTATCATGACGTCCCCAGATATCTGATGAGTAACCTGTAGTTATGAAAGAGCGTGTGCAAGTTCAGAATCTCAACACGTGTTATTCGGAAATTTATAGCTATTGGAAGTGTTAAAGGTGATCTATCACCCCTTATATAGCATGAATAAATTTGCGACAAATAAAGCAAAGTTGCCACAAGATGGGGCACAAGTGTTTTTTTATATGGGGTGATTGGCAATCATGTGACCCTCTGAGAGAGTCACATGATAGCCAATCACCCCCATATATGGGTTGATTGGCTATCATGTGACCCTCTGAGAGTGTCACATGATAGCCAATCACCCCATATAAGGACATAATTATTCATACCATATAAGGGGTGATGGATCACCTTTAAGAGAGTGAAAGGTGGGATCACTGCCTGGGACGTCAGCTCATCATTAGGGCTAACCCTTCAAGGTATTTTTTCAATTTGAAATCATCATAAATGTCTTGGTCAGCTCTTCCCGCTTCATTTGAATACCTATGTTATGGGTGTACGACCATTAGGCCTATTAATTTGCCTATTAACTTTTTCAGTGCGGAGATCGACCATAGACGTCAGAATAGACGGCAAATTCTGACGTCTAAAGTCGGTTCCCGCACTGCATGTTTAAATCAATGTGACGTCCATGCATCGATTTATCAATTCACTGCTTTTGTCTAATTATAGGCCAACCATTTTCTTTAAATAATTTTATTTGAAAATATGCCATAATTATTTTCTAATCACGACTTTAGTCTTTTTCGCTTGTTTGTTCTTCAAAGAACAAAGAAATGAGCTTCAAATTTGCTACATTAACATAGGCTTTGATTCATATACCACAAATATGAGCAATTTTTACCCAGTTGAAGTTGTGAATCGCGGAAGAGAGACACAACTTCAAGTGGGTAAATTATTTTTTTTATTAATTTAGTAATTTAAGGTTTAAAACAGATATAGAACAACTAGTCTCCTTTGAAAGGATGTATCTGCCTCTTTGTAAAGTGGCAGATACAGCCGTTCGTATCCAAGAGAGCGATTTACAAAATGAAACCTGTGCAGTAAAGGTTATCAAAGTCTCGACAAATGCTTGATAAAGTGTCGGCATACTCTCGCTAGTGATATGAGTTTATAAAGTTACATTCCTTATTCTGATGGATTAGGCCTGTACTATTTGCTGAATAAATAGCGTATAATATATTCGCTGTGATTCATTAATGAGAAGGGCTAACCCTTTCAGTAATAATAATAATAATAATAAAAATCTTTATTTATAGAGGTTTGCTCATTGAGCTTTCGCTCATCTGCCATGAGGCCCTCTTGAAAATGGCACATAATGTTCAAATAACATATCATACAAGCATAAAAGTGCGAGGATCGACTATAGACGTCAAAATCTGACGTCCATAGACGTCAGTGACGTCCATAGACGTCAGAGTATAATGTTTATGCCGCTCGTAGATCCATAACTTAGGTATTCAAATAAAGCAGAAAGAGCTAACTAAGACATTCATGATGATTTCAAATTGAAAAAACTATTGGTCTCCATTGTATGTATGAAATATTTTAACGTTCGAAGAGTTAAAGGGTTATTTGTACAACTTCATACCGTTGTAAACAAGAAGAGCACAAGTCGTCCCCTTGGAGGTGAAAGGGTGTGTCTGCCACAAAGTGGAAGATGCACCCTTTCATATTCAAGAGCACAAAATGCAAAATGAAACCTGTTCATTAAAGGTTATTAAAGTCTCGACAGACTCTCGTAAGGTCTCGTCGTCCTCTCACTAAGGTAACGCCATACTCTCACTGTCTGAGAGTTTGCCGTTAGCGCCATACTCTCACTGTGTGAGAGTATGGCGTTAACGGCGAATTCTCACTGTGTGAGAGTATGGCGTTAACGGCATACTTTCCCCTTCTGAGAGTATGGCGTTAACGGCAAACTCTCCCTGTCTGAGAGTTCGCCGTTAACGCCATACTCTCACTGTCTGGGAGTATGGCGTTAACGGCAAACTCTCACTGTCTGAGAGTTTGCCGTTGAAGCCATACTCTCACTGTCTGGGAGTATGGCGTTAACGGCAAACTCTCACTGTGTGAGAGTATGGCGTTAACGGCATACTTTCCCCTTCTGAGAGTATGGCGTTAACGGCATACTCTCGCTGTTTAGGAGTATGGCGTTAACGGCAAACTCTCACTGTCTGAGAGTTTGCCGTTAACGCCATACTCTCACTGTCTGGGAGTATGGCGTTAACGGCAAACTCTCACTGTGTGAGAGTATGGCGTTAACGGCAAACTCTTACAGTCTGAGAGTATGGCGTTAACGGCAAACTCTCACAGTCTGTTACCTTAGTGAGAGGACGACGAGACCTTACACAGTGAGAGTGTGGCGTTAACGGCAACCTCTCACTGTGTGAGATGAGTTTTTCTCAAACAAGTTACGTTCAAAATAAAATGAAATGAATCGGGCTTTAGGCCACCTTTGTGCACATATAGGCTAAACTGGGCCAGGAGAACCTCCTGAGGATGGTGAGATGATTGAGATGACACTGTCCTCCAGACACAGGATTCGAAATTCGAGCCCTGGCGGTCTGAGGCCGAGCACGCTACCTCTCGGTCACGGAGGCTCCCCACAATACTAACTTTCACACGTGGATGGGGAAGAAACAATTTTGTTTCTTTCAAACCGCCGAGACCGGGAACCGAACCCCGGACTCTGGCGTGAAAGGCAGCGGTGCTAACCACTACCCTAGGGCCCCCGCCCAAGTTACGTTCACTGAAGATTGTTTGGAGTTTTTACGTCTAAAGAAATCCAGGGAAGTGCTTTTTGCTAAAAATAAACTGGCACGTTTAAATAAAGCGGCTGCGGGGGACGGTAATTCACAGTACAATGGCCGCCATTCCGGCCGCCATTCACTCCTCCACCAACAGATAAGGGAGAGCTCAGTCAGTGATAGAAAAGATGCAAGCAATGTCAACATATTGCTGGTTTGATGTTGGGCCAGCGTCGCAGACGGTGGGCCAACGTTAAATCGGCATTAGTTTAAAATCTCGTGTTTGATGGGAACTGATTTTTTGTCCACAAAAAAACACCCCATTCAACTCTCGACTCTTTCAACACAAGATATTTTTATGTAACATTTACACCACAAGTCAATTACTCTGGGGAATAGTAATACATTAATCGCAGAGGCTCCTGGATATCGGTCCCTATAGCAACCAGTGTCATTTATGCCACCAAATTAGTGCCACACATGACACTCTGTCTGCTAGAGGCCCACATTATATTTTTTCCTTAGACCCAGTTAAGTTCTCTTCCTTGCGCACTCTAGTATTCATTAATTAATTAATTGATTAATTAATTAATTCATTCATTTTTTCATTCATTCATTCATTCATTCATTTATTCATTCATTCATTTATTCATTCATTTATTCATTCATTCATTCATTTATTCATCCATTCATTTATTTAATTATTATTTAATTAATTCATTCATTCATTCATTAATTCATTCATTCATTTATTCATTCATTTATTCATTCATTTATTCATTCATTCATTCATTTATTCATTCATTTATTCATTCATTCATTCACTTATTCATTCATTCATTCATTCATTTATTTAATTATTAATTAATTAATTCATTCATTCATTCATTTATTCATTTATTCATTCATTCATTTATTCATTTATTCATTTATTCATTTATTCATTCATACATTCATTCATTCATTCATACATTCATTTATTCATTTATTCATTTATTCATTCATTCGCTCATTCCATTCATTCATTCATTCATTCATTCATTCATTCATTCATTCATTCATTCATTTATTCATTTATTCATACATTCATTCATTCATTCATTCGTACATTCATTTATTCATTCATTCATTCATTTCATTCATTCATTCATTCATTCATTTATTCATTCATTCATTCATTCATTCATTCATTCATTCATTCATTCATTCATTCATTCATTCATTCATTCATTCAATGGCCACTCTAGTATTTAAAGGGTCTACATAACATTGAACGACCTTAGTAGCTCTAGTACCAACCCTTTCAACACTGAATTTACCATTTCTCGACTACAAGTCGAGAGTTATCCCCGACCTATTGTATAAGGTTTTTTCCCTTAGACCCAGTTAAGTTCTCTTCCTTGCGCGCTCTAGTATTCATTATTTCATTAATTAATTCATTCATTCATTCATTTATTTATCCATTCATTCATTTATTCATTCATTCATTCATTCATTCATTCATTTATTTATTTATTCATTAATTCATTCATTCATTCATTCATTCATTCGTTCATTCTTTTATTCATTCATTCATTCATTCATTCATTCATTCATTTATTCATTCAGTCATTTATTTATTCATTCATTCATTCATTCCATTTATTCATTCATTCATTCATTCATTCATTCATCTATTTATTCATTCATACATTCATTTATTCATTCATTAATTTATTCATTCATTCATTCATTCATTGATTTATTCATTCATTAATTTATTTATTCATTCATTCATTCAATTATTCATTCATTCATTCATTCATTCATTCATTTATTCATTCAATCATTCATTCATTCATTCATTCATTCATTTATTCATTTATTTATTTATTTATTAATTCATTCATTCATTCATTCATTCGTTTATTCATTCATTCATTCATTCATTCATTCATTCATTCATTCAATCATTTATTTATTCATTCAGTTATTCATTTATTCATTCATTCATTCATTCCATTTATTCATTCATTCAATCATTCATTCATTCATTCATTCATTCATTCATTCATTCATTCATTCATTCATTTATTCATTCATTCATTCATTTATTTATTCATTCATTCATTCATTCATTCATTCATTCATTCATTCATTCATTCATTCATTCATTCATTCATTCATTGGCCACTCTAGTATTTAAAGGGTCTACATAACATGGAACGACCTTAGTAGCTCTATTACCAACCCTTTCAACACTGAATTTACCATTTATCGACTACAAGTCGACAGTTATCCCCGACCTATTGTATAAGGTGTGTCATATTAGTGTAGGCTACTCTAGCACTTATAAGGTGTGTCATATCGGTGTACTCTAGAACTTATAAGGTGTATCACATCAGCATACTCTAGCGCATAAAAGGTGTGTCATATTAGCATACTCTAGCGATCATAAGGTGTGTCATATTAGCATACTCTAGCGATCATAAGGTGGGTCATATTAGCATACTCTAGCGATCAAAAGGTGTGTTATATTTGCATACTCTGGCGCCTATAAGTAGTGTCATATTAGCAATCTCTAGCGATCATAAGGTGTGTCATATTAGCATATTCAAGCGCCTATAAGGTGTGTAATATTAGCATTCTCTAGCGCCTATAAGTTGTGTCATATTAGCATACTCTGGCGCCTATAAGGTGTGTCATATTAGCATACTCTAGCGCCTATAAGGTGCGTCATATTAGCATACTCTAGCGCCTATAAGTTGTGTCATATTAGCATACTCTAGCGCCTATAAGGTGTGTCATATTAGCATACTCTAGCGCCTATAAGGTGTGTCATATTAGAATACTCTAGCGATCATAAGGTGTTTCACATTAGCATACTCTAGCGCCTATAAGGTGTTTCACATTAGCATACTTTAGCGATCATAAGGTGGGTCATATTAGCATACTCTAGCGCCTATAAGGTGTTTCACATTAGCATACTCTAGCGCCTATAAGGTGTGTCATATTAGCATACTCTAGCGCCTATAAGGTGTTTCACATTAACATACTCTAGCGCCTATAAGGTGTTTCACATTAGCATATTCTAGCGCCTATAAGGTGTTTCACATTAGCATACTCTAGCGCCTATAAGGTGTTTCACATTAGCATACTCTAGCGTCTATAAGGTGTTTAACATTAGCATACTCTAGCGCCTATAAGTTGTGTCATATTAGCATACTCTAGCGATCATAAGGTGTGTCATATCAGCATACTCTAGCGCCTATAAGGTGTTCCACATTAGCATACTCTAGCGATCATAAGGTGTGTCATATTAGCATACTCTAGCGCCTATAAGGTGTGTCATATTAGCATACTCTAGCGCCTATAAGGTGTGTCATATTAGCATACTCTGGCGCCTATAAGGTGTGTCATATTAGCATACTCTAGCGCCTATAAGGTGTGTCATATTTGCATACTCTAGCGCCTATAAGGTGTGTCACATTAGCATACTCTAGCGATTATAAGTTGTGTAATATTAGCATACTCTAGCGCCTATAAAGTGTTTCACATTAGCATACTCTAGCGCC
>OZ024916.1:74475402-74955402 GCA_964017125.1 Flabesymbios commensalis
ATGTGAATACAAATGTCTGGATTTTATCAAACATCATAATATGAAATTGAAGCACTGAAACTACTTTTTGTAATGAATTCTACCATTTTTTTATTGAGTGCCAATTAAACCAACACTTTTAAAGCAAGGATCCAAACGGCAATCAAATGGCGAAGTTGGTGAATTATTGGCGACAAATTTGTCATCAACTGTTCGCTGATTGACGAAAGCTGGTGTTGATGACTAATAGGGGATTTCACCGCGCTGGCCATTATTTGGCGACATCGGCAAAATAATGTCAAATTTGTGAAATTCCCCAAATCTTCTCCAGACATTCGGGAAGTTTCCAAAACGTTGTCCGCTTAAGTGGTAAAAGCGCGTACTGCCGCATCAATAAAGTGGTAAAAGCACGTAGTTGCCGCGTCAATACAATGGATTATGAGGCTGTGGTCGAGTTAATAAACAAATGAAATCAATAAAACACGGAAAGCGGGGCGCAGTGGTTCCCTGGTCACGAAGGACAACAAGGAAATTATCCAGTATCTACGAGAAATCTATTAATAGTGATAAAAAAAAGGAAGAATAGCGAAATGCATAGCCTTGTAAAATACATCTTTTCATAGGGAATATTTAAAAATGTTTCCATGAAGCCATATTGTGAAATGCGATTTTAGCGTCCTCGTGACTAAAGGGTCATGGTCACTATTCACCAGAGGCGACCAGGACCCTTTAGCCCCAGGAGGAGTCTTTCCACAATCACCACCAGTAGCCTAATATCTGAACCAGTACACCCTGATTTCGGGCAGCCGATTGGCTCATTCTGTATACAGCCCTATTACGGCTCGTAACCTGGAGGTGGCAGGTTCGAATCCCTGGCTGACTGGATGTTTCCCAGAAAACACGAGACGTTGAACCAGTGCTGGTTTGATGCTGGGCCAGCGTCGCAGACGGTGGCCCAGCATTGGACCAGCATTTGGTCAACGTCTCGTGTTTGCTGTGTTGTCACCTATCTTGGGGATACAGGTATATAGGCCTTCAGTGCTTCAAATTGTGCAAATGTCTGGAGTTTACGGAGCTGCCACTTATCTGTGCATTAACAACCCTTGACCCTCACAGCGCGGGGATCGACTTTAGTCGTCAGAATATGACGCCTGTAGACGTCAGATTCTGTCCACTGAAATCGATCTCCGCACTGTAAGAGTAGAAATATTTATAATGGTCATAGACCCATAACATAGGTATTCAAATGAGTCAGAAAGAGCTAACTAAGACATTTATGGTGATTTCAAGGTGAAAAAACTCCTTTGGTTGCGATGTTTTTTCACAAATTAATTCAGCGCTTGAAGGGTTAAAGTGATTTCCTGAGAGTAGGACATAGTCCCGACTTCAGGCTTCCTTCTGCTGTCACGATGTTGTAAAGCAATAGTCACACACTCACTAACTTCCAGTTGGTGGCTTAATCGCTGAACTTTAATAAGTCACTGCAGTCGCCTTTATCCAGGTGGAAAACACATTGATTTCCAGTAATTTGACCTAACCCTAACCCTAACCCTAACCCTAACCCTAAGTCACTGCAGTCGGCTTTATCCGGGTGGAAAACACATTGATTTCCAGTAATTTGCACAACTCCCTCAACGCCAGACGGTGGGCCAGCATTGAATTGACCTTGGGCTGACATTGGACTGACATTGGGTGTTTGCACACCTCACGCTCCCGGTCGGAATTCCTTCCCAGTTTGTCCCACACACCTTTCCCAGGGACCCAACGGAAGTGAACAACAAAAGCCGACTTCCGCTAACCAGCCAACCATTTTACGACACCTGATACGTCACCTGGCACCCTCTGGGAGTTGGGGCCGCATGGTGGAGGCAAAAAAAGCGGGCTAACCTAAACAACGGTAGCTGTTTACCTAGGCCGAGAAAAATGACTGTTTGTTTCCTGTAACCGACTGGTTCTTTTATCTTTTGTTATTTTTTGTTATTAGGGCATCTGGATATTTCATAATGTAGGTTTTTATATCCGGACCTCTGTTTTTAAACACGTTTAAAGTGAGGTGTGCAAACTCTTCTTCTGACAATGGATCTGATATTTAACACTGACTTTAACTTGACGCTATTGAGTCTCTATCTTCTTGACAGACATTGGCTCTATAGAATGTATCATATCATATCATATCAAATCATATCAAATCATATCATATCAAATCATATCAAATCATATCATATCATTTCATATCATATCATATCATATCATATCATATCAAATCATATCATATCATATCATATCATATCATATCATATCATATTATATCATATCATATATTATATCATATCATATCATATCATATCATATCATATCATATCATATCATATCATATCATATCATATCATATCAAATCATATCATATCATATCATATCATATCAAATCATATCATATCATATCAAATCATATTATATCATATCATATCATATCATATCATTGCATATCATATCATATCATATCATATCATATCATATCATATCATCATATCATATCATATCATATCATATCATATCATATCATATCATATCAAATCATATCATATCAAATCATATCATATCATATCATATCATATCATATCATATCATATCATATCATATTATATCATATCATATCATATCATATCATATCATATCAAATCATTTCATATCATATCTTATCATATCATATCATATCATATCATATCATATCATATCATATCATATCATATCATATCATATCATATCAAATCATATCATATCATATCATATCATATCATATCATATCATATCATATCATATCATATCAAATCATTTCATATCATATCTTATCATATCATATCATATCATATCATAGCATATCATCATATCATATCATATCATATCACATCATATCATATCATATCATATCAAATCATATCATATCATATCATATCATATCATATCATATCATATCATATCATATCATATCATATTATATCATATCATATCATATCATATCATATCATATCAAATCATTTCATATCATATCTTATCATATCATATCATATCATATCATATCATATCATATCATATCATATCATATCATATCATATCAAATCATATCATATCATATCATATCATATCATATCTTATCATTTCGAATTGAATATAACCCTTTGGTCTCCATGGTTTATATAAAAACATCAGTGCTTCAAGGGTTAAATAGAAGCAGTTACAGCACTTTTTCATTAACCCTTTCAGCCCTCACGATGCATTAAAGCATCATTTCACATCATTGAAAACATATTTGATTTTCTCACAACTGAGGGTTTTAGAAGACAAATTTCGATGAAACTGTTCTACGAATACATGGTAATTTTCTTTAATTTATCACCCACTTCCAGTCATCTTCATCCACTACAAGTCGAGAATTGCGGCAGCAATTCGCGGCTTGTAGTGGATGAAGGTGACAATGGTAAATTCAGGATTGAAAGGGTTAACCAGTTACTGCTGTTTGTCTATGGTGAGGGGCGGGGGCCCTAGGGTAGTGGTTAGCACCGCTGCCTTTCACGCCAGAGTCCGGGGTTCGGTTCACGGTCTCGGCGGTTTGAAAGAAACAAAATTGTTTCTTCCCCATCCACGTGTGAAAGTTAGTATTGTGGGGAGCCTCCGTGACCGAGAGGTAGCGTGCTCGGCCTCAGACCGCGAGGGCTCGAATTTCGAATCCTGTGTCTGGAGGACAGTGTCATCTCAATCATCTCACCATCCTCAGGAGGTTCTCTTGGCCCAGTTTAGCCTATATGTGCACAAAGGTGACCTAAAGCCCGATTCATTTCATTTATTGTCTATGTTGTTAGGGCCTAACCCTAACCCTTACGGCTGTTTGTCTATGTTGTATGTCAAAGGAAATCAGCAGCAACTGCTTACTTGGAAAATAAGCAGTTACTCCTGTTATACTCCTGTTGACATCGTGGATTACAAAGAAAAAAACACACTTTATAATATTATTATTTTTTAGATCTATATGAACAAACTGAAAATTGACAAGAAATAACGTAGGGCCAAAATGAAACTAAAATGTCGATCTCTACATTTCGGTCCTTAATCATGTATACATTCATTCATTCATTCATTCATTCATTCATTCATTCATTCATTCATTCATTCATTCATTCATTCATTCATTCATTCATTCATTCATTCATTCATTCATTCATTCATTCATTTATTCATTCATTCATTCATTCATTCATTCATTCATTCATTCATTCATTCAATCATTCATTCATTCATTCATTCATTCATTCATTCATTCATTCATTCATGTATTCATTCATTCATTCATTCATCCATTTATTCATTCATTCATTCATCCATTCATTCATTCATTCATTCATCAATTTATTAATCATTAATGGATTCATTTATTCATTCATTTATTCATTCAAATGTTAGTTCGAAGGCTGTCTATTTATCATTATTGTAACCTTTTTGTTATTAAATACATGGGTATCATATTACCGTATTACAGCTATTGAAGAAAATCGTCTAACACGATAATTGATTTATTGCTTTGCAATTGTCGCCAGCAATAGCAAACATCGATCTCGTGTCTGCAGGACGCGATTCACAGTTCTATGAGTGAAAGTTATTTAGATTTGACAAATTGGATCAAAACTGGGCGAAAGTTATTTAGATTTGACAAAATGGATCAAAATGGTAGTCAACGATTTTGCAAACTTGTTGATTGATGTCACGTTGAAAAGCTGGTATTTAATGTTCTAAATAAGGTGAAAAAAAACCGAATAGGACTATTATCGTGACCGGCGTGAAAAGGAAATGCCCAGCCAACTGGAGATGCCCAGCCAATGCTTGGCCATTGCTGGTTCAATGCTGGGTCAGCATTTGACCACCCTGTCCCCCGGACAAACCTAAATCAATCAGTACAACCTCGCAAAGTAGAACAAATTCCTATATTCTGCGCAATTCATAATCTATTTGTAGTTATTCTCGATATTTCTGTTTCTACTTTTTTCTATTTTTCTGTGGACCACCCGTTGACAATGATAAGGTCGTTGGTAGAGTTTTCTTATACCCAGTCAGTTCACTGTATCCTTTAGGCATCCGCTGCCTTTCACGCCGGAGTTCGGGGTTCGGTTCCCGGTCTCGGCGGTTTGAAAGAAACAAAAAAAATAGTTTCTTCCCCATCCACGTGTGAAAGTCAGTATTGCGGGGAGCTTTGTGACCGAGAGGTAGCGTGCTCGGCCTCAGATCGCCAGGGCTAAAATTTCGAATCCTGTGTCTGGAGGACAGTGTCATCTCAATCATCTCAATCATCTCACCATCCTCAGGAGGTTCTCCTGACCCAGTTTAGCCTATATGTGCAGAAAGGTGGCCTAAAGCCCGATTCATTTCATTTCATTTCCTTTAGGCATTCGTGTCACATTCATGTGCCCACATACCTTGTCCAGTGCTGGGCCAATGCCGGGCCAATGCCGGGCCACAGCCCACAGCTCATCTCCACCCTTTCACCTCTAGGCACGATATTAGTCGTTTTCAATCCGTTTTATGAAATCACTGATATTAGGAAGGAAATTGACGTTAAACATCAAGATTTGCAAGATTTATTCTCAAATTAAACAAACATGAGTAATTTTCGCCCAGGCACTTGAAGTTGTGGGTCGCGGAAGCAAGACACAACTTCAAGTAGGTGAAAAATTATTTTTTAATGTCGCGTTTTAAGGGTCAACCCTTGCAGCGCACGGATCGACTTTAGTCGTCAGAACCTGACGTCTGTAGACGTCAGATTCTGACGACTAAAGACGTTCCTCGAACTGTAAGAGTAAAAATATTTATAATGATCGTAGATCCATAACATAGGTATTCATATGAAGCAGAAACAACTAAGGCATTTATGATGATTTCAAATTGAAAAAACCCTTCGGTTTCAGGGTTGATACAAAAATAATTCAGCGATAAAAAAACAGTATTGTATATCACAAGGACGTCACAATAACAACGCTCTGAACTCATAAAGAAAGTTACCAACAATCACTTCTACACGTAACCCGGTGCTGTAACCGGATACCAAACAATTTACGTTGAAACTAGTTAAGAGGGTGTCCGCACTGGTGGCAAATTGGGAAACTGGATTTTAAAAATAGACATGGCTGATCTGAAAAATGGCACATCAAAACGACGCCATATTGTTTTAAGTGGAGAAAAGTTGAATAAGAAAATTGAAGCAATTACACAAAAATATACATGTGTTCCTAAATGTAGTGTTATAATATTTTTATATTTTTATACTTTTATGCTTATACTTGTTGTAGGCCTACATAGAGGAATATGAATATAGTTGCTGCCTAGCTTGCAGAGGCTTCTATAAGCCTGTTCTAGATAAGCACGACCAATGTTGTATATAATATTATAATGATATAATGTGTATATTTGTTTTAAATATATGTATTGGTCAAAAGCTAAATAAAATAAAATAAAAACAATAAAATATCCTAATGTTATCGCATTCCAGTGTCGAATCCATAAAGGGGGGGCAGGTGATTACCCCCCTCCCCTGTCCATAACTAGATTGCCTCAACAATGATCAAAATGTTAAAGCGACACAATCAGGCCAAAAATCATCAAAAATAATCATTTTTATTTTGGCTCCTAATGCCTTAATATGTCAATAATATGTGACCATGGCCATAGACTAAAATTGCGGAAATCTTTTAAATTTTGGGTTGCTGTGGCAACGCAACAAGTGTACCGAAAACCCCCTTTATCAGTTATTCCTGTACTTCTTATTTTGGACATGCTCCGAAATCTTTTTAATTTTAAATAACATCGAATTGACGATATAATTTTTCACGTGGTCTGCAGTTGAGTCATTGCTTTGTTACAAAAGTAGACTGTGTCGCATGAGATAAGAACGGCATGTGGAGTCGAAAAAAGATAATCCACGCCGATATCTAAAAAAAATGCGACCTATAAAGCCACATAGCGTTGCGTGCATGGAGACGTCGGTGAGTCTCGGTGGTGGTGTCTTACTCATCCACTCACCACAAATTGCCATGAGCATGAGCTACTCATCCCCCCCCCTTCTATGCCCCACACATCACTGCGGTCTGCCGCACAAGACGTGCAGAAATTCGCTTTTATCTGGATCCTTTATCCCCTTAAGCACTGAAATATGGTTGTATGAACCATGGAGACTAAAGGGTTTTTATTCAATTTGAAATCACAATAAATGTATTCATTAGAATACCTATGTTATGGGTCTACGGGCATTATAAATATTTTAATTCTTTTAGCGCGGGGACCGCCTTTAGACTTCAGAACCTGACGTCTATAGCGGCCGAATTCTGACCGACTATAGACGTCAAAATCTTCCATAGACGTCAGATTGTGACGTCTGAAGTCGGTCCCGCGCTGAAAACTTGGCACAATTATCACTAGAATAAGATACAGAGACAAACAGCAGTAACTGATTACTTGAAATGTAAGCAGTTACTGCTGTTTGTCTTTGAGCTGCAGGATTATCTTCTGCCATCGAGTACTGGCATACTGACCGCCATGCAAAGACAAACAGCAGTAACTGATTACTTGAAATGTAAGCTGTTACTGCTGTTTGTCTTTGAGCTGCAGGATTCTCTTCTGCCATCGAGTACTGGCATACTGACCGCCGTGCAAAGACAAACAGCAGTAACTGTTTACTTGAAAAATAAGCAGTTACTGTTGTGTGTCTTTGACATACACCATTGACATTCACCACTTAGTGGTCACACTTACACAATTCCTGGCTACACCCCTGGTTGCTGGTGATCTATATGTGCGATGCAATATCACGACCCGGAAACTAAGCTCAATATAATATTCATTGACACTGTTAAACCGCCCCCTGGTGTCGCCTGGACGACTTAATCTAATCTCAGATATTAGAATAAATGAATCCCATAATAGTTCACCTGCCTCAGTAATATCTGATTTAATCGCCATGTATGACGTCATTAATGGCCATGTATGACGTAATTAATTACGTCGCCAGTAACCCTTTAAACTCAACCATCTGATTTATGCACCACGCGGTGACATATTTTGAATAAAATTCATTGAATCGGAAATGACGCTTTATCGCAGTAAATGAAATGTTTATTTGCTATTTTTCTTTTTATAAAATATACTTATTTATAAATATATTTATTTTATTTATCTTAAGGTGAGAATTGCTGCCGCAATTCACACCTTAAGTTGAATAAAATAATGTCCTAGTGCTGAAAGGGTTGGTCATGTTAATCAGGTATTACCTCGTCACCCAATACGTCGCTATGGTAACCCGTGTATGCATCAGATGAAGGAGACTGGCGTAAGTTGGTACCCGGGATAATTTATTAAATTAAACCCTTTCCCGTCATGAGTCACATATAGTTTTAATCTACTCTTTCTTCATCTATTTTAAAAAAATATATTTATTATTATTTTTTCTCGTTTTATACGTTATCAATTTTCTTGTAAAAAAACACACGTTCGTATATTCTGGCGCCAGGATAGCTCATTAATAGCGTGGTTGACTCAGAGCCCGGGGGTACCGGGTTCGAGACCCGCTACGACCGATATATTTCCTCGGTGCACACATTTGCAGTGACCCAAACTGTTAAAATACATGGGATAAATGAAATGAATCGGGCTTTAGGCCACCTTTGTGCACATATAGGCTAAACTGGGCCAGGAGAACCCCCTGAGGATGGTGAGGATGATTGAGATGACACTGTCTTCCAGACACAGGATTCGAAATTCGAGCCCTGGCGGTCTGAGGCCGAGCACGCTACCTCTCGGGCACGGAGGCTCCCCACAATACTGACTTTCACACGTGGATGGGAAAAAAACATTTTTGTTTCTTTCAAACCGCCGAGACCGGGAACCGAACCCCGAACTCTGGCGTGAAAGGCAGCGGTGCTAACCACTACCCTAGGGCCCCCGCCCAAAATACATGGGATAATGACAAAAAAAACATAATATCCCATGCATTGGAACAGTTTGGGTCACTGAATATGTGCAGAGAGGAAATATATCCGACTCGCGCAGCATCCAAAAAACATTCAAATAAATATAAATGACCAATATGTCAAAGTTGACATGTAAACAAACCTCCCACACCCACGTATCAGATAATACATGTGTGTTATGATTATTACATAATCTAACCCTTTAAGCGATAAGCGACTAGAGTCGTTTTTAACCCTTTAAACCCTCACGGTGCATTAAAGCATCATTTCACAACCCTGAAAACACACTTAATTTTCCTACAACTGGGGGTTTTATAATGAAAATTTCCATGAAACTGGTTTACTAATACATGGTAATTTTCATTACTTTTTCACCCACTTTAAATCATTTTCATCCACTACAAGTCGAGAATTGCGGCAGCAATTCGCGGCTTGTAGTGGATGAAGATGACAATGGTAAATTCAGGCTTGAAATATGTTTTATTAGCAGTAAAATCACAGTAATTGAGAGTGGAATAGGTGCTTAACCCTTGAAGCGCTGAATATTTATTTAAAAAATATGGAAGCCAAAGGGTTTTTATCAATTTGAAATCATCATAAATGTCTTAGTTATCTCTTTCTGATTCATTTGAAAACCTATGTTATGGGTCTACGACCATTAGAAATATTTTTACTCTTACAGTGCGGGAAGGGACTTTGGTCGTCAGAATCTGACGTCTGTTGACGTCAGATTCTGACGAATAAAAACGATCCCCGCGCTGTAAGGGGTAAACATCAAGATTTGCCAATTGTTGGTCTCAACAATTGTTGGTCTCAAATTAAACAAAAATGCGTAATTTTCATCCACTTGAAGTTGTGGGTCGCGGTAGCGAGACATAACTTCAAGTGGGTGAAAATTTTAAGTAATAGATTTAGGTATTTCAGAGTGTATATCCAGGAAATATCTGGGTATTATTGTTAAATATTCAAATTTACTCAACTGTGTGATTGTCACGTGATAAGATATATAATAAGTGTATTATGTCATTACATTGTCTGTGCCAATTGATATTTATTATATATTTACATTGATGAAATGACCGTAGCATTTTGTGATGTATTTTTAGTGTAGGCCTATAGGCCTACTTATGATGTTTAAACGTGTTTTGTCTTGCCAATAAATACATGTTGAATTGAAATTGAAATGAATTAACCATGTTGCTGTAGTCATGTATATTTATGTTGATTCTGTCAGAATGCTCTGGCAGTAGCACAACAAATGATAACCACGTGTACGTATAATGATGGCATGATGACCATGTGTATATATGATGATGGCATGATGACCACGTGTACGTATAATGATGGCATGA
The DNA here is from genome assembly GCA_964017125.1 of Flabesymbios commensalis. Taxonomy (NCBI): domain Eukaryota; kingdom Metazoa; phylum Annelida; class Polychaeta; order Terebellida; family Flabelligeridae; genus Flabesymbios; species Flabesymbios commensalis. The sequence continues at coordinate 74,485,739 of OZ024916.1, forward strand.
TGACCAGATGATGGCATGATGACCACGTGTACGTATAATGATGGCATGATGACCATGTGTATATATGATGATGGCATGATGACCACGTGTACGTATAATGATGGCATGATGACCAGATGATGGCATGATGACCACGTGTACGTATAATGATGGCATGATGACCATGTGTATATATGATGATGGCATGATGACCACGTGTATGTATAATGATGGCATGATGACCATGTGTATATATATTGATGGCATGATGACCACGTGTATGTATAATGATGGCATGATGACCATGTGTATATATGATGATGGCATGATGACCACGTGTATGTATAATGATGGCATGATGACCATGTGTATATATATTGATGGCATGATGACCACGTGTATGTATAATGATGGCATGATGACCATGTGTATATATGATGATGGCATGATGACCACGTGTACGTATAATGATGGCATGATGACCATGTGTATATATGATGATGGCATGTTCCCCTTAATCCTGATATTTACTTTTTCTGATTTTAGAACATGTTTTGGAGCGGAGTGTACACTACTGTACACGAGTACAACGAAGTAATACCCCGGTACACAGTGGTGGCTGATACAATGACAGGTGAGTCTATACGAGGTTATACCACGGTACACAGTGGTGGAAGATACAATGACAGGTTAGTCTATACGAGGTTATACCCCAGTACACGGTGGTGGCAGATACAATGACAGGTTAGTCTATACGAGGTTATACCCCGGTACACGGTGGTGGCAGATACAATGACAGGTTAGTCTATACGAGGTTATACCACGGTACACAGTGGTGGCTGATACAATGACAGGTCAGTCTATACGAGGTTATACCCCGGTACACAGTGGTGGCAGATACAATGACAGGTGAGTCTATACGAGGTTATACCCCGGTACACGGTGGTGGCAGATACAATGACAGGTGAGTCTTTACGAGGTTATACCCCGGTACACAGTGGTGGCTGATACAATGACAGGTGAGTCTATACGAGATTATACCCCGGTACACAGTGGTGGCTGATACAATGACAGGTGAGTCTTTACGAGGTTATACCCCGGTACACAGTGGTGGCTGATACAATGACAGGTGAGTCTATACGAGATTATACCCCGGTACACAGTGGTGGCTGATACAATGACAGGTTAGTCTATATGAGGTTATACCCCGGTACACAGTGGTGGCAGATACAATGACAGGTTAGTCTATATGAGGTTATACCCCGGTACACAGTGGTGGCTGATACAATGACAGGTTAGTCTATACGAGGTTATACCCCGGTACACAGTGGTGGCTGATACAATGACAGGTGAGTCTATACGAGGTTATACCCCGGTACACAGTGGTGGCAGATACAATGACAGGTGAGTCTATACGAGGTTATACCCCGGTACACAGTGGTGGCAGATACAATGACAGGTGAGTCTATACGAGGTTATACCCCGGTACACAGTGGTGGCTGATACAATGACAGGTGAGTCTATACGAGGTTATACCCCGGTACACAGTGGTGGCAGATACAATGACAGGTGAGTCTATACGAGGTTATACCCCGGTACACAGTGGTGGCAGATACAATGACAGGTGAGTCTATACGAGGTTATACCCCGGTACACAGTGGTGGCTGATACAATGACAGGTGAGTCTATACGAGGTTATACCCCGGTACACAGTGGTGGCTGATACAATGACAGGTGAGTCTATACGAGGTTATACCCCGGTAGACGGTGGTGGCAGATACAATGACAGGTAAGTCTATACGAGGTTATACCCCGGTAGACGGTGGTGGCAGATACAATGACAGGTGAGTCTATACGAGGTTATACCCCGGTACACAGTGGTGGCTGATACAATGACAGGTGAGTCTATACGAGGTTATACCCCGGTAGACGGTGGTGGCTGATACAATGACAGGTGAGCCTATACGAGGTTATACCCCGGTACACAGTGGTGGCAGATACAATGACAGGTGAGTCTATACGAGGTTATACCCCGGTACACAGTGGTGGCAGATACAATGACAGGTGAGTCTATACGAGGTTATACCCCGGTACACAGTGGTGGCTGATACAATGACAGGTGAGTCTATACGAGGTTATACCCCGGTACACAGTGGTGGCAGATACAATGACAGGTGAGTCTATACGAGGTTATACCCCGGTAGACGGTGGTGGCAGATACAATGACAGGTAAGTCTATACGAGGTTATACCCCGGTAGACGGTGGTGGCAGATACAATGACAGGTGAGTCTATACGAGGTTATACCCCGGTACACAGTGGTGGCTGATACAATGACAGGTGAGTCTATACGAGGTTATACCCCGGTAGACGGTGGTGGCTGATACAATGACAGGTGAGCCTATACGAGGTTATACCCCGGTACACAGTGGTGGCAGATACAATGACAGGTAAGTCTATACGAGGTTATACCCCGGTACACAGTGGTGGCTGATACAATGACAGGTGAGTCTATACGAGGTTATACCTCGGTAGACGGTGGTGGCTGATACAATGACAGGTGAGCCTATACGAGGTTATACCCCGGTACACAGTGGTGGCAGATACAATGACAGGTGAGCCTATACCAGGTTATACCCCGGTACACAGTGGTGGCTGATACAATGACAGGTGAGTCTATACGAGGTTATACCTCGGTACACAGTGGTGGCTGATACAATGACAGGTGAGTCTATACGAGGTTATACCCCGGAAGACGGTGGTGGCTGATACAATGACAGGTGAGCCTATACGAGGTTATACCCCGGTACACAGTGGTGGCTGATACAATGACAGGTGAGCCTATACCAGGTTATACCCCGGTACACAGTGGTGGCAGATACAATGACAGGTAAGTCTATACGAGGTTATACCTCGGTACACAGTGGTGGCTGATACAATGACAGGTAAGTCTATACGAGGTTATACCCCGGTACACGGTGGTGGAAGATACAATGACAGGTGAGTCTATACGAGGTAATAGCCCGGTACACGGTGGTGGCAGATACAATGATAGGTGAGCCTATACGAGGTTATACCCCGGTAGACGGTGGTGGCAGATACAATGACAGGTGAGTCTATACGAGGTTATACCACGGTACACAGTGGGGGCAGATACAATGAGAGGTGAGTCTATACGAGGTTATACCACGGTACACGGTGGTGGAAGATACAATGACAGGTGAGTCTATACGAGATTATACCCCGGTACACAGTGGTGGTTGATACAATGACAGGTGAGTCTATACGAGGTTATAGCCCGGTACACAGTGGTGGCAGATACAATGAGAGGTGAGTCTATACGAGGTTATACCACGGTACACAGTGGAATACGAGGTTATACCCCGGTACACGGTGGTGGCAGATACAATGACAGGTGAGTCTATACGAGGTTATACCACGGTACACGGTGGTGGCTGATACAATGACAGGTTAGTCTATACGAGGTTATACCACGGTACACAGTGGTGGCAGATACAATGATAGGTGAGTCTATACGAGGTTATACCCCGGTACACAGTGGTGGCAAATACAATGATAGGTGAGTCTATACGAGGTTATACCACGGTACACAGTGGTGGCAGATACAATGATAGGTGAGTCTATACGAGGTTATACCCCGGTACACAGTGGTGGCAAATACAATGATAGGTGAGTCTATACGAGGTTATACCACGGTACACAGTGGTGGCAGATACAATGACAGGTGAGTCTATACGAGGTTATACCACGGTACACAGTGGTGGCTGATACAATGACAGGTAAGTCTATACAAGGTTATACCCCAGTACACAGTGGTGGCAGATACAATGACAGGTGAGTCTATACGAGGTTATACCACGGTACACGGTGGTGGCTGATACAATGACAGGTTAGTCTATACGAGGTTATACCACGGTACACAGTGGTGGCAGATACAATGATAGGTGAGTCTATACGAGGTTATACCCCGGTACACAGTGGTGGCAAATACAATGATAGGTGAGTCTATACGAGGTTATACCACGGTACACAGTGGTGGCAGATACAATGATAGGTGAGTCTATACGAGGTTATACCCCGGTACACAGTGGTGGCAAATACAATGATAGGTGAGTCTATACGAGGTTATACCACGGTACACAGTGGTGGCAGATACAATGACAGGTGAGTCTATACGAGGTTATACCACGGTACACAGTGGTGGCTGATACAATGACAGGTAAGTCTATACAAGGTTATACCCCAGTACACAGTGGTGGCAGATACAATGACAGGTGAGTCAGAAAACACGACACGTTGATCAATGTTGTTTTAATGTTGGGCCAGCGTCACAGACGGTGGTCCAACATTAAAACAACATTGAATCAATGTACCGTGCGTACTGGGAAGGCTATAGGGCCTAGCCGTCCCTGTGGCTGAAACAGGTTTCAATCACAGATTGACCGCGTACAAAATCGTGGATTATTTCTTTGGACTGTCATATCTGAAAATATCGTGGAATAATCAGGTCGAAAATAGTTTTTTTTAGAATCAATAACATTTCAGTTCCATGCCCGCATGCGCAGCTCAGAGGTCGCACAGTCATTAAAAAGTTATGGACATTTTGCGGACGTTGGGGTGGAGATCGCTCTCAGTCACCGCTATGTTGAATTTTTCGGGTAAAACAAATACATCAATCCACGGCCTCGGAGAGGACGACACGGCTATATAGGGCCTACACCGGGTGAATCTATATTCTTATAATAAGATCTCGTCACGCTGAAGCAAAAATGGCCTCAGTCATTTTTAGATATGTTGAGTAGAACATAAATAAGTATGTCATTTTTCATACATCTATCACATAAAAAAATATTTTAAAAATGCCATTGCAACTTCATTATTCAATATTCAATTTTGAGTGATACGAGCAATACCAAAAGATGCAGAATAAACATATCTCCTCTTTATGGTGTGACGCCATGGTGTGGCTAACTCAGTTCTGTAAAAACTGTCCCCATATATTGACTCCTAATTTTGTATTCTTTCAATCGGATTTACCCCTGGATTTACCAGAGGGTATGATTCAATCGCATAGACACTTAGTAAATTAGTGTGGTGATAAAAAATAAACATTTATATTTATATCTCTTCTCTCAGCCTAGCCTGTATGTCAACAAAAATGACATGAACAAATGCCAAACAAATCGTCTTAAATTATACATTTAAATATTGATGTGCACAAATTTGGTATTTTTTGTCCATGCAACCAGCAGCTTGTGAGACATTAGGTTACATTACTTAGGTTTTTTTCGCTCAGGATCCAAGAGTATATCGCACTCGATATTTAAAATTGTAGCCTATATAAACCAAGCGAACAAAGTTTTTTTTCAATTTGAAATCATCATAAATGTCTCATAGGTCTACGGCCATTTTAACTATTTTATTCTTTCTGTGACCGTCTATAGACGCCAGATTCTGACGTCTTAAGTCGATCCCTTCGCTGTAAGTGTTATCGGGATCAGACATGTAGGACAGATAGACTGATGTTTACTTAGCCTTATTAACACCAGAATAAAGCGGAAAACGACGCCTACCGAGTGCAGGTTTCACTAGATATGCGACACCTGGCGATAGCCGTGTGAGTCAGTTGACACCTGGTGTATTGTATATAATTACCAACTAGTACACAATGCCCAAACAAATTTATACTCGATATTCTTTAGGCTAAATTAGACGTTGTTGAGTACAATAGGATAGACCATAGAGCTATACACTCCTTCAGCAGTGTCATCTGTCCATGTGTAGATGACAGGGTTGTCTTTCAGTCTAATAGAGCTAGGTTTTATTTTTCAATCCAAAGGCACTGCTTTTTGGCTTTGTGGGTTGTCTCCCTTTTGCTCAACATGCTTACCAACGCCCAATTGTTATAAATAAAGTTAAATTCAATGTATCTACACTCTCAATTTGCGCATTCCTGGTACATTAACCACCTTGTAATGAAGTAAAAAAAATACCACTATACTTAAAACTAGACTTGTTTTTCCTTTTTCTCTTTATTTGAAATTTACACTCCACAGTGATGAAATTAAGCCAGTTGTGAAAAAAAACTATTAAAAAACTATTAGAAAGGATCACGCGCACTGAGAGAAAGGATCACGCGCACTGAGAAGGATCACGCGCACTGAGAAGGATCACGCGCACTGAGAAGGATCACGCGCACTGAGAAGGATCACACGCACTGAGAAGGATCACGCGCACTGAGAAGGATCACACGCACTGAGAAAGATCACGCGCACTGAGAAGGATCACGCGCACTGAGAAGGATCACGCGCACTGAGAAGGTTCACGCGCACTGAGAGAAAGGATCACGCGCACTGAGAAGGATCACGCGCACTGAGAAGGATCACACGCACTGAGAAGGATCACACGCACTGAGAAAGATCACGCGCACTGAGAAGGATCACGCGCACTGAGAAGGTTCACGCGCACTGAGAGAAAGGATCACGCGCACTGAGAAGGATCACACGCACTGAGAAGGATCACACGCACTGAGAAGGATCACACGCACTGAGAGAAAGGATCACGCGCACTGAGAAGGATCACGCGCACTGAGAAGGATCACGCGCACTGAGAAGGATCACGCGCACTGAGAAGGATCACACGCACTGAGAAGGATCACGCGCACTGAGAAGGATCACACGCACTGAGAAAGATCACGCGCACTGAGAAGGATCACGCGCACTGAGAAGGATCACGCGCACTGAGAAGGTTCACGCGCACTGAGAGAAAGGATCACGCGCACTGAGAAGGATCACGCGCACTGAGAAGGATCACACGCACTGAGAAGGATCACACGCACTGAGAAAGATCACGCGCACTGAGAAGGATCACGCGCACTGAGAAGGTTCACGCGCACTGAGAGAAAGGATCACGCGCACTGAGAAGGATCACACGCACTGAGAAGGATCACACGCACTGAGAAGGATCACACGCACTGAGAGAAAGGATCACGCGCACTGAGAAGGATCACGCGCACTGAGAAGTATCACGCGCACTGAGAAGGATCACGCGCACTGAGAAGGATCACGCGCACTGAGAAGGATCACGCGCACTGAGAGAAAGTATCACGCGCACTGAGAAGGATCACGCGCACTGAGAAGGATCACGCGCACTGAGAAGGATCACGCGCACTGAGAAGGATCACACGCACTGAGAAGGATCACGCGCACTGAGAAGGATCACGCGCACTGAGAAGGATCACACGCACTGAGAAGGATCACGCGCACTGAGAAGGATCACACGCACTGAGAAGGATCACGCGCACTGAGAAGGATCACACGCACTGAGAAGGATCACACGCACTGAGAAGGATCACGCGCACTGAGAAGGATCACACGCACTGAGAAAGATCACGCGCACTGAGAAGGATCACGCGCACTGAGAAGGATCACACGCACTGAGAAAGATCACGCGCACTGAGAAGGATCACGCGCACTGAGAAGGATCACGCGCACTGAGAAGGTTCACGCGCACTGAGAGAAAGGATCACGCGCACTGAGAAGGATCACGCGCACTGAGAAGGATCACACGCACTGAGAAGGATCACACGCACTGAGAAAGATCACGCGCACTGAGAAGGATCACGCGCACTGAGAAGGATCACGCGCACTGAGAAGGATCACGCGCACTGAGGAGGATCACGCGCACTGAGAAGGATCACACGCACTGAGAAAGATCACGCGCACTGAGAAGGATCACGCGCACTGAGAAGGATCACGCGCACTGAGAAGGTTCACGCGCACTGAGAGAAAGGATCACGCGCACTGAGAAGGATCACGCGCACTGAGAAGGATCACACGCACTGAGAAAGATCACGCGCACTGAGAAGGATCACACGCACTGAGAAAGATCACACGCACTGAGAAGGATCACACGCACTGAGAAAGATCACGCGCACTGAGAAGGATCACGCGCACTGAGAGAAAGGATCACGCGCACTGAGAAGGATCACGCGCACTGAGAAGGATCACGCGCACTGAGAAGGATCACGCGCACTGAGAAGGATCACGCGCACTGAGAAGGATCACACGCACTGAGAAGGATCACGCGCACTGAGAGAAAGGATCACGCGCACTGAGAAGGATCACGCGCACTGAGAAGGATCACGCGCACTGAGAGAAAGGATCACGCGCACTGAGAAGGATCACACGCACTGAGAAGGATCACACGCACTGAGAAGGATCACGCGCACTGAGAAGGATCACGCGCACTGAGAAGGATCACGCGCACTGAGAAGGATCACACGCACTGAGAAGGATCACGCGCACTGAGAAGGATCACGCGCACTGAGAAGGATCACACGCACTGAGAAGGATCACGCGCACTGAGAGAAAGGATCACGCGCACTGAGAGAAAGGATCACGCGCACTGAGAAGGATCACACGCACTGAGAAGGATCACGCGCACTGAGAAGGATCACGCGCACTGAGAAAGGATCACGCGCACTGAGAGAAAGGATCACGCGCACTGAGAAGGATCACACGCACTGAGAAGGATCACGCGCACTGAGAAGGATCACACGCACTGAGAAGGATCACGCGCACTGAGAAGGATCACACGCACTGAGAAGGATCACACGCACTGAGAAAGATCACGCGCACTGAGAAGGATCACACGCACTGAGAAGGATCACGCGCACTGAGAAGGATCACGCGCACTGAAAGAAAGGATCACGCGCACTGAGAAGGATCACGCGCACTGAGAAGGATCACGCGCACTGAGAAGGATCACGCGCACTGAGAAGGATCACACGCACTGAGAAGGATCACGCGCACTGAGAAGGATCACGCGCACTGAGAAGGATCACGCGCACTGAGAAGGATCACGCGCACTGAGAAAGATCACGCGCACTGAGAAGGATCACACGCACTGAGAAGGATCACGCGCACTGAGAAGGATCACGCGCACTGAGAAGGATCACACGCACTGAGAAGGATCACGCGCACTGAGAAAGATCACGCGCACTGAGAAGGATCACACGCACTGAGAAGGATCACGCGCACTGAGAAGGATCACGCGCACTGAGAAGGATCACGCGCACTGAGAAGGATCACACGCACTGAGAAGGATCACACGCACTGAGAAGGATCACACGCACTGAGAAGGATCACGCGCACTGAGAAGGATCACGCGCACTGAGAAGGATCACGCGCACTGAGAAGGATCACACGCACTGAGAAGGATCACGCGCACTGAGAAGGATCACGCGCACTGAGAAGGATCACACGCACTGAGAAGGATCACACGCACTGAGAAGAATCACACGCACTGAGAAGGATCACGCGCACTGAGAAGGATCACGCGCACTGAGAAGGATCACACGCACTGAGAAGGATCACACGCACTGAGAAGGATCACACGCACTGAGAAGGATCACGCGCACTGAGAAAGATCACGCGCACTGAGAAGGATCACACGCACTGAGAAGGATCACGCGCACTGAGAAGGATCACGCGCACTGAGAAGGATCACACGCACTGAGAAGGATCACACGCACTGAGAAGGATCACGCGCACTGAGAAGGATCACGCGCACTGAGAAGGATCACGCGCACTGAGAGAAAGGATCACGCGCACTGAGAAGGATCACGCGCACTGAGAAGGATCACGCGCACTGAGAAGGATCATGCGCACTGAGACGGATCACACGTACTGAGAAGGATCACGCGCACTGAGAAAGATCACGCGCACTGAGAAGGATCACACGCACTGAGAAGGATCACGCGCACTGAGAAGGATCACGCGCACTGAGAAGGATCACACGCACTGAGAAGGATCACACGCACTGAGAAGGATCACGCGCACTGAGAAAGATCACGCGCACTGAGAAGGATCACGCGCACTAAGAAGGTTCACGCGCACTGAGAGAAAGGATCACGCGCACTGAGAAGGATCACGCGCACTGAGAAGGATCACACGCACTGAGAAAGATCACGCGCACTGAGAAGGATCACACGCACTGAGAAAGATCACGCGCACTGAGAAGGATCACACGCACTGAGAAAGATCACGCGCACTGAGAAGGATCACGCGCACTGAGAAAGATCACGCGCACTGAGAAGGATCACACGCACTGAGAAAGATCACGCGCACTGAGAAGGATCACACGCACTGAGAAAGATCACGCGCACTGAGAAGGATCACGCGCACTGAGAGAAAGGATCAGGCGCACTGAGAAGGATCACGTGCACTGAGAAGGATCACGCGCACTGAGAAGGATCATGCGCACTGAGAAAGATCACGCGCACTGAGAAGGATCACGCGCACTGAGAGAAAGGATCACGCGCACTGAGAAGGTTCACGCGCACTGAGAAGGATCACACGCACTGAGAAGGATCACACGCACTGAGAAGGATCACGCGCACTGAGAAGGATCACGCGCACTGAGAAGGATCACGCGCACTGAGAAGGATCACGCGCACTGAGAAGGATCACACGCACTGAGAAGGATCACGCGCACTGAGAAGGATCACGCGCACTGAGAAGGATCACGCGCACTGAGAAGGATCACGCGCACTGAGAAGGATCACGCGCACTGAGAAGGATCACGCGCACTGAGAAGGATCACACGCACTGAGAAGGATCACGCGCACTGAGAAGGATCACGCGCACTGAGAGAAAGGATCACGCGCACTGAGAGAAAGGATCACGCGGACTGAGAAGGATCACGCGCACTGAGAAGGATCACGCGCACTGAGAAGGATCACGCGCACTGAGAAAGATCACGCGCACTGAGAAGGATCACACGCACTGAGAAGGATCACACGCACTGAGAAGGATCACGCGCACTGAGAAGGATCACACGCACTGAGAAGGATCACGCGCACTGAGAAAGATCACACGCACTGAGAAAGATCACGCGCACTGAGAGAAAGGATCACGCGCACTGAGAAGGATCACGCGCACTGAGAAGGATCACGCGCACTGAGAAGGATCACACGCACTGAGAAGGATCACGCGCACTGAGAAGGATCACGCGCACTGAGAAGGATCACACGCACTGAGAAGGATCACACGCACTGAGAAGGATCACACGCACTGAGAAGGATCACGCGCACTGAGAAGGATCACACGCACTGAGAAAGATCACGCGCACTGAGAGAAAGGATCACGCGCACTGAGAGAAAGGATCACGCGCACTGAGAAGGATCACGCGCACTGAGAAGGATCACACGCACTGAGAAAGATCACGCGCACTGAGAAGGATCACACGCACTGAGAAGGATCACACGCACTGAGAAGGATCACGCGCACTGAGAAGGATCACACGCACTGAGAAAGATCACGCGCACTGAGAGAAAGGATCACGCGCACTGAGAAGGATCACGCGCACTGAGAAGGATCACGCGCACTGAGAAGGATCACGCGCACTGAGAGAAAGGATCACGCGCACTGAGAAAGATCACACGCACTGAGAAGGATCACACGCACTGAGAAGGATCACGCGCACTGAGAAGGATCACGCGCACTGAGAGAAAGGATCACGCGCACTGAGAAGGATCACGCGCACTGAGAAGGATCACGCGCACTGAGAAGGATCACGCGCACTGAGAAGGATCACGCGCACTGAGAAGGATCACGCGCACTGAGAAGGATCACACGCACTGAGAAGGATCACGCGCACTGAGAAGGATCACACGCACTGAGAAGGATCACACGCACTGAGAAGGATCACGCGCACTGAGAAGGATCACGCGCACTGAGAAGGATCACGCGCACTGAGAAGGATCACGCGCACTGAGAAAGATCACGCGCACTGAGAAGGATCACACGCACTGAGAAGGATCACGCGCACTGAGAAGGATCACGCGCACTGAGAAGGATCACACGCACTGAGAAGGATCACGCGCACTGAGAAAGATCACGCGCACTGAGAAGGATCACGCGCACTGAGAAGGATCACGCGCACTGAGAAGGATCACGCGCACTGAGAAGGATCACGCGCACTGAGAAGGATCACACGCACTGAGAAGGATCACACGCACTGAGAAGGATCACGCGCACTGAGAAGGATCACACGCACTGAGAAAGATCACGCGCACTGAGAAGGATCGCGCGCACTGAGAAGGATCACGCGCACTGAGAAGGATCACGCGCACTGAGAAGGATCACGCGCACTAAGAAGGTTCACGCGCACTGAGAGAAAGGATCACGCGCACTGAGAAGGATCACGCGCACTGAGAAGGATCACACGCACTGAGAAAGATCACGCGCACTGAGAAGGATCACACGCACTGAGAAAGATCACGCGCACTGAGAAGGATCACACGCACTGAGAAAGATCACGCGCACTGAGAAGGATCACGCGCACTGAGAAAGATCACGCGCACTGAGAAGGATCACACGCACTGAGAAAGATCACGCGCACTGAGAAGGATCACACGCACTGAGAAAGATCACGCGCACTGAGAAGGATCACGCGCACTGAGAAGGATCACGCGCACTGAGAGAAAGGATCACGCGCACTGAGAAGGATCACACGCACTGAGAAGGATCACGCGCACTGAGAAGGATCACGCGCACTGAGAAGGATCACGCGCACTGAGAAGGATCACACGCACTGAGAAGGATCACGCGCACTGAGAAGGATCACGCGCACTGAGAAGGATCACGCGCACTGAGAAGGATCACGCGCACTGAGAAGGATCACGCGCACTGAGAGAAAGGATCACGCGCACTGAGAAGGATCACGCGCACTGAGAAGGATCACACACACTGAGAAAGATCACGCGCACTGAGAAGGATCACACGCACTGAGAAGGATCACACGCACTGAGAAGGATCACGCGCACTGAGAAGGATCACACGCACTGAGAAAGATCACGCGCACTGAGAAGGATCACGCGCACTGAGAAATTTCACGCGCACGGAGAGAAAGGATCACGCGCGCTGAGAAGGTTCACGCGCACTGAGAAGGTTCACGCGCACTGAGAGAAAGGATCACGCGCGCTGAGAAGGTTCACGCGCACTGAGAGAAAGGATCACGCGCGCTGAGAAGGTTCACGCGCACTGAGAAGGTTCACGCGCACTGAGAGAAAGGATCACGCGCGCTGAGAAGGTTCACGCGCACTGAGAAGGTTCACGCGCACTGAGAGAGTTAACGTTTTTAGTAAAATGCTAGTACATTTTAACAGTTTACACACAGTGAAAATAAGACAACATAGATGTGCTCAGCTAGGGCTGGTTTCAAGACCCACGTACGTGTGGGGGAGGGGGGTGTTAGGCCCTCGTTTGACCGCAGATTTCATTTTTTCCACCTGTTATTCTAGCCTATAATTGTTTTACCTTGGCATTATTCAAAAGCTGTGCACGCCTTTTTGTGAGTCAGCCGCAAAATACGCAATCGTAGGTTGCAGCGAATCGTAGTGATGTACGAGTCTTAGCTCTCAAAGCGCTATAGCATGAATTAGTCGGTTTAATCTGTTTGATTGGGCTATCAAAATGAAATCACTATTATCGGAATGAAATGTATGTTTAAATATTAATATTTGCAAATGTTTGGTCTCAAGTTAAGCAAATATTCACCCACTTGAATTTGTGGGTGGCGGTAACGAGACACAACTTCAAGTGGCTGAGAATTAAAATTCCATAAATTTAAGGGAACTTGAACAATCCTACCCGAGACGTTGACCCAATGTTGGTTTAGAGTTGGTCCACCGTCACCGACGCTGGACCGACACTAAATCAGCATTGGGTCAACGTCTCATTAATGATTATACATTAACCTTTTCAGTTCGGGGACCGACATTAGACGTGAAGTCGATCCCCGCACTGAAAGAATTACAATATTTCTAATGAACACAGATCTTTAACATAGGTATTCAAATTAATCAGAAAGATCTGACTGAGACATTTATGATGATTTCGAATTGAAAAAAACCTTTGGTCTCCATGGTTTATGTACAACCATATTATTATTATTATTATTATTATTATAAAGTATTTCAGCGTTATGAGGGGTGAGAGTCGTGCATTTTAATCTGGAATTTGCGTTTTATATTATAATTTCATCTGCTATTTAACCCTTTGATCACCAATCACAACTATTTTCCATATTTTTTAGTAGGCTAACCCTTGTGTATATACGTTTTTTTTTACCAAGTTTTAAGCCAATTACTATTTGACACTGAAATTGATAAGATATTTAGGGGCAGATGTTCAGTTAGTCAGGTCATCCAATTTGGGAAATGTTAAAATCTCACAAATATGATTATTTTCGCTCGAAATTGCGTCACAAATTCCATCTTCAAATAACAAAATTTTGCATGCTAGGAGAACATACCATGACGGTAAATTTTAGCTATAGGGCCTTTCCAAATTTGCCATTATCCATTTTCTTATGTTTGCTGTACCTAATAAGTCAGACTCAGTTTGGATATTGTGAATTAAGGCAAGTGCCAACAGACAATGGGAGCTGAGAAGTGAAGTAGGCAAGATAAAAGCTCTTTGATCTATAAACTATTTTATTTGTAGCAAAAACAGGTTAAGAACTATTTATATTAAACAGAAGGTTTCAATGGTAACAATGTTTGATTATAATAATAACTATCTATAATGAGTTTTCTACCAATATAATTAGTCTGAATTATTAAGATGCCGTTTTTTAAATCATTCTATATTCAAGATTTATAAAAGTACTTTAAAAAATGTATATTTTTTAAAGATATAGAAGTTACTAATTAATATGCGTCTTTTGTTGGATAAAGACATTTTTAAATATATCTTTTAATCCCAACCAATAATTTTATATACAATTAATCCACCAGTGTCCGGCATGTTGGTTCCAGCCCCCTCCACACCTAAATATATACCCCTTCCGGTTTAAAGCGCTGGTGTCTGGGATGCATCATTGGCGCCATTAACAGATTAAAGACTCAGATTAGACAATGAACTGGTCAAAACAGAGTGTTCTATTCAAATTACCTCTGTGTAAGACTGTTCAGTTCCAATGTACTTATTTTTATCGCACTGCTCGTAAATATTATCCGAGATGCTAGTAGCTTGCAGATTTTTAAGAAGACCCTGAATGAATTATATCTCACCATGGTAAACTTTTTTGATAATCGATGTACCTGGAGCCTGGCTTGTGCTTGTGGAAATTGTCGAATATAGCGGAATATTTTGTGTCTCAAACCACCTATGCAATTTGAGTCGGCTGTGAAACGGCAATTTGAGCTGTCACCAGCCACGCATGACTAAGGACAGAGGGCTCCGTTGTTGATACTCATGTGTTGGCAGCTGACGAGCCGCCCCGCCTAACTTATACTAGTGTATTGAATATATATCTATACATCCAGCACAAATGGCACCTTCAGTGATCGACCTATGAACGATAATCTGCGAATGTTCCATTGTGTTGTCTGCCTGGCTCGAATTCAGGTCGGAGACAGTCTTTGATACTTTTCGGAGCAGACCGACATCACTCTACAAGATCACGCTTGTCATGATCTGACTTAGAGTATTACCACATAGCATGGATGGCTGTTCCCCTCAAAATTATTATTTGTTTTTTTTTCTGTTTTATTTATAGGTTTAGTGATTTTTCAGTCGCCTTTGTTTCCAGACGAGGTGGGTCCTTACGCTGAATTTCAAAGATCTCCAATCAACTGATTTACTCCTTGAGTTTGGGATTGTTCTTCCTCTAGTCTAATATTGCATATGTGGTACTACTCAGCATATTTCGACTGCGCGACGGGTATATGAGCTGACGTCAGTAGATGCATTCCAGGTTTATAGTATTACTTTTATTTAGGGATGTATGTAGGCCCATGGTAAAATTAAGAGTGGCATTAGTTTTTACTATTTTTCCTTTACACATACCCTAGTTGTCTGTCCTTTTATATAATAAACAACTAAAAGATTTAGAGGTTTTAGTTAGGTTTCTACGCTTTCCAGAGTGTCCTTTTTTGCTACACTGTAGCTATTTTATCTCTGGTTTTGATGCGGGAAACAGATGACAGACAATTATCGCTTATTTTATTTTATGTGTACATATCGCAAAATTTATAATCAATACTATGTATGTACATTTTTAAATAGCATGTACACAAAAGCATTGCTATTTTAAACACTGGATATGATGCTGCCTTACATGATAAGTATGGCAACACCTATAGCCAGTGAACAGTTGGTTTTATATTATACTGTCATATTATTTTATTATATAATTTTAATTCACTAATATGGTTGACAGGCATTGTAGAGGTCGTCTCGAACTGTGCCCGTCAACCAAAGTTAATAACATGTTCAAAAAAATACCCAAATAATAATAATGATAATGTACCATTTTTGCATGTTTTTAACTGGAAGTCAAATAAATGATAGCCACATAGCCCCTATGTGGCAACAGAAGCAAATCTTTACAATGCAAATCTTTAAAATTTGCCCATTCAGAGCATCTAAAAGTAGGAATTTGTTGCGAATGGTTTTCTTTCTCCTGTCCTCCCTTAATAAGTGTGGGATGGACATTTTTTTTAAACATTCATTTTTTTTTTGAAAAGAAACAGAGTAAAATATATCAACTTTGTGTTAGTCTTGGCCAATAATTGAAACGTTGAGCGAAACTTGAAACAACGTTATGGAGAATAAATATGCTGAGATTCATGATAATTATCATAGAATACCTTGAAACAACGTTGTTCCAAAGTAGATATGCTAAGATTGATAGTAATTATCATAGACTATCCTAACCTATGATAATTATAACACACCACAAGCACAATCCACAGTAGGCTATGGGGATCGCTTGAAACGGACAACGGCTTAGAGTTGGACGTGCTGCCCTCTCAAGCACTTGGGGTTGCATAAAATAAAATAATAAGGACCACGGGATAAAGATTATTCCTCAATTACCATGATTCTTTCACCAGGGTGACGGCAAATTTATTTCTCAAGACATATCATCTGTGAGACTCAGTTTTCAGAACAAATGGATAAAAAACAGGGTCGCTTTTTCAATTTCCAAAATTTAATTGTTTTAGGGCCTATTTGAATTTTTCGTATTTTCTCAGTGTAATATATAGACCTCCAGTATAGCCACTGACACGAAATAATTCATATAAAGCTGGGACTCAACAGTTTTTTTTTTACCAGAGACGAAATCAAGAATAAGAGTTGAAATTTGGCAGTAAAGTTGTTTTAAAAATGTGGAACTACAACCAATACTAAAACAAATATCTGATATAGGCCTAACTGATGATGAACTGGAATGTAACATTTGCAATAAAAAATATTCTGCCATAGGGGAGGGTGGCAAATTAATAAGGGTGAAATAAAAATAAATATCTCAGGAATTTTAAGTGATCATTAGTAAACGTTGTAAGCATTTTAATGGTCCACAACTTTTTTCAATGATATGTTATCACTTTCAATAGATGATTGCTGCATAATTAGGCCGTAGTCGACATTCCACAAACAAGGTTGCTTAATTATTATCACAATGAGGGTGACCAAACGTTTGATTAATAATATTGTTGCTCCACCGTCTGCTACGCTGGCCAAACATTAACGCAACATTGGATCGACAGCTGTTTATTTTTATCTAGCTCATTTAATATGCCTAGTAGTTCGCACTCGCTATTAAATGAGCTAATGATCATGTTTACGTTTTTTTTCCATTGTGTGGTTGTGTTAGCCTAAATAGTTGGACTAGAGTAGGCTGGGTTAATCTGTCATTAAGTTTAAACTGACATTTCAGCCAGTATCTCATATCTTCGTTTTACAGCAAAGATACCACAAAATCGCACTATTTGATGTTTATTTTTTCAAAATTTTGCGGAGGCATGCCCCCTATAGGTCCCTGCTGTTGAATGGTTTCTTTGAAATCTGAGCACCCCCCCCCCCCCTTAATTTATTTTTGGATACGCCACTGCCACTAACAAATTATATTTAGACACAACAATTACATTGTGACTGGATTATGGGTGAATATAGTTTACGTCGCTTTCTGCACACTCATGGCAATATCGCGAATGGAGGAAGCCTTATATCCTACGTTTATCGAATAACTTCAAGGGTTATTCATAGAGCACATCACCGGTAACTGGACTATAAAGCTAAAAAATACCAGGAAATCTAAGAAATTGATCTACATTTATTTTATATATTTTTGACCGACAATTATATGACTGCCATTGAATTCTTCTGTAGAATTAAAGTGTTTAAGGTCTATTTTTTGTAATCCTTGCCCTCGAGTATGAGACAGTGTTGAAAAATATATCTATTAAAATAGCTATTTTTTTATTGCCCGCAGTTGTGGTCTGTAAAATGTTTTTTGTTGTATAAAATTCGCTTATAAATGCATAGTTAGCTGATATTGACACCTAAATATATTCGGCCGGCCTTTTTGTAAACTGGGTGCCATTAAATTCATGAAAATGTTCTTTTGTTTGATTAAAATTTCTAAAAATACTTTTTATCAGTTCCTCTGAAAATGTATTCAGATACAAATATTCCGATTTTACTTGGATTATAAGCTGTGAAATCGACAGGTATACATGTAGATTTGGTCGGGCCAGTTTGTACAATGACCACCAATGGAGTCGGTAAAAATATTTTTTTCTTGGATTAATGTGTTTAAAAATACTTTTTTTAGTATTAGTACCCCTGAAAATGTATATTTAGATAAAAAATATTTCGATTTGAGGTGGATTAGAAGCTGAGATATTGACACGTACTCAGATTTAGTCGGCCATTTTGTAGAATGGCCACCACTAGAGTCAGTAATTTTTTTCTTATTCTGTTGGATTAATGTGTTTACAAATACTTTATTCTTTATCAGTACCCCTGCAAAAGTATATTTGGATAAAAATATTTCGATTTTAGGTGGATTAGAAACTGAGATATTGACACGCGTCGTACGCGACATTTTTTTTGTCTCTTAAAAATATTTTGTTTTGTTACAAGTGGTCTTCAAAATATATATTTAGACAAAGATATTCAGAATATTTGTGGACTAGAAGCTGGCATAAAAATTATAGACACTTATCATATATTTCGTCAGCCATTTTGTAAAATAGCTGTCATTAAAGTCATTAAAATGCTCTGTGTTTGATTAAAGTGTTTAAAAATACTTTATTTATTATCAGTACCCCTGAAATTGTATATTTAGACTAAAATATCTCGATTCTAAGTGGATTAGGCGCTGAGATATTGATCCTTATATACATTTTGGAGGCCATTTTGTAAAATGGCCGCCAGCTGGATCACATGTCATTTTTTGATGGCCCTATAGCTGAAAACATTCTCGAGGGTGTTCTCTTACAGCGTGTAAAATTTCATGCTTTTATCATTAAATGAACAATTCCTTCATATATAACAACCAGTCAGCCTAACTATACCGGGCGTTCTCCACACACGCCCAGCGCCACCTGCTGGTGACCTTCACGTGGGCGATAATAAGGGAGTCACAGACACCTGTTCCTACGCCCTCCACACCCGGTTGTCAAATGACAATCATTTATATGACATTAGATGAGTTAATTTAACATATGACATTTGACATATGTTGAGAGAATCTATGATTTAGGTTTAGAATATCAACATATAGGCTACCATTATAAACGGTCTTGTTTCAGGGGAAGGCCTATTTTTTGAAAGGAAATAACAATAAAAACTGTATGTTATGCTATTGAGTATATACAAAATACAGCAAAATACCAAATAAACATTCAGGTTGATTACCGCATTAAACGAATTCGTGAAACATATATATTTTGATTATAAATGTTGATTATACATGTTGCATAAAATATATGTGTAGCATTTTAAATTAGTCAATTTTCAGCCCATCTAGTTATAGTTGTCTGTTGCTTTAGATGTAATATTAAAATCCAAAATATTAGGTTAATGTATAGGTTACTTTGAATATTTGCCACCCCAAAAGATTTAAAACAATTTGTAATTGTTTTACGGCATGTCAAGACTTTTGTGTACATTGTTCTTTAATATCTTTTAAGATACTCGTATCCCATCAAGGCAAAAACATGGCGTGAAATCTCAATCTACTATTTCGTTATAACTGAAAGTGGATTTTTTGTCACCTTTGTGCACATACACACTGGGTGGGGCACGGATATCATCTTGGGGATGGAGAGATGCAACACATTCGAGATTCTATCCCTGGTGGTCTGAGGCCAAGCACGCTACCTCTAAAGCTCTCCACAATACTCCGTGTCCCTGGTGGTCTGAGGACCAGCACGCTACATCTAAAGCTCTCCACAATACTCCGTGTATCCCTGGTGGTCTGAGGCCGAGCACGCTACCTCTATAGCTCTCCACAATACTCCGTGTCCCTGGTGGTCTGAGGCCGAGCACGCTACCTCTAAAGCTCTCCACAATACTCCGTGTCCCTGGTGGTCTGAGGTCCAGCACGCTACATCTAAAGCTCTCCACAATACTCCGTGTATCCCTGGTGGTCTGAGGTCGAGCACGCTACCTCTAAAGCTCTCCACAATACTCCGTGTCCCTGGTGGTCTGAGGCCAAGCACGCTACCTCTAAAGCTCTCCACAATACTCCGTATCCCTGGTGGTCTGAGGCCAAGCACGCTACCTCTAAAGCTCTCCACAATACTCCGTGTCCCTGGTGGTCTGAGGCCAAGCACGCTACCTCTAAAGCTCTCCATTCTATCCCTGGTGGTCTGAGGCCAAACACGCTACCTCTAAAGCTCTCCACAATACTCCGTGTCCCTGGTGGTCTGAGGCCAAGCACGCTACCTCTAAAGCTCTCCACAATACTCCGTGTCCCTGGTGGTCTGAGGCCGAGCACGCTACCTCTAAAGCTCTCCACAATACTCCGTGTCCCTGGTGGTCTGAGGCCAAGCACGATACCTCTAAAGCTCTCCACAATACTCCGTGTCCCTGGTGGTCTGAGGCCAAGCACGCTACCTCTAAAGCTCTCCACAATACTCCGTGTCCCTGGTGGTCCGAGGCCAAGCACGCTACCTCTAAAGCTCTCCACAATACTCCGTGTCCCTGGTGGTCTGAGGCCAAGCACGCTACCTCTAAAGCTCTCCACAATACTCCGTGTCCCTGGTGGTCTGAGGCCAAGCACGCTACCTCTAAAGCTCTCCACAATACTCCGTATCCCTTGTGGTCTGAGGCCAAGCACGTTACCTCTAAAGCTCTCCACAATACTCCGTGTTCAGATAATGTGTCATGCTTAGGTCGCGGCTCAGCTCTCTCTCTCCTAACAAACATGATGCATCGACCAGATATTGAGATAATTCTAGGCCAGTACTGATGTAATGTTGGGCCAGCGTCGCAGACTGTGTACTAAAGCTTTTTTTACTAAAACTTTATTTACTAAAACTTTATGTACTTAAACTTTATGTACTGAAACTTTGTGTAGGCCTACTGGAACTTTATTTACTGAAACCTTTTTTACTAACACTGTATTTACAGAAACTTTATTTACCGCAACTTTATTTACTGAACCTTTATTTATTGAAACTTTATTACTAAAACTGTATTTACGAAAATCGTATTTACTGAAACTGTATTTAAAAAAACTTTATTTAGGAAAACTTTATTTACTGAAACTTTATACACCGAGACTGTATTTACTAAAACTGTATTTACTGAAGCTGTATTTAATGCAATTTTATTTATTCATACTTTCTTTACTGAAAATATATTTACTGAAACTGTATTTGTTTTGCACATCGCAGGGTTTAAAGGTATTTAAACTGTTGCCCAACTGATTCAGCCTAAAGACGATCTTTGGTTGATGTAGATATAAATAACGGGTTCCACCACATCAAAATACATAGTCTCTACTGTCCACAGGAGCCTTTTATTATCAATAATTACAAAGACCATTGACACTACATCTATTACCTATCAACCTTTATGGTTATGCTGCTGGAGGGGAGACATCTTCAGTTTTTTGTTCACAGAAAACTGGACTCTTCTAGTTCAGGGCAGGATGTCAAAACAGACTTGATTCTGTCTTCTCAGCTATGTGGTTTAGACACGTTGGCCCAATGTTGGGTTAATGTTGGGCCAGCGTCGAAGAGGATAGGCCAACATTAAACCAACATTGGGCCAACGTGCTAAATTTACTAGCGTAGTGCCTGAAGTTAAGGCACTGACTTGGTAAATTTGGAGTGTGGAATATCGATATTTTAGTAATTTTGATGTTGAGGCGATGTAGTTTTGGAAAAAGGGAAGCCAGCACCTGACCTCCCCCCTCCCTCCCCCCCCCCTGACTAACCTCTAGATCCACCACTGAGACTAGAGACTTTATTCGTACTTATTAGTCTGTGAACTGCCTGATATAATACGATCCTAGCAGCAGAAGAGTTAACTGCCTGTGAACTGTCTGGTACGAATGTTTGTCTGATGGACAATCAACGAGAGATAAACTAACATCGGAGGCTTCTCTCCAGTAGACGACATACCAGATGATACATTACAATAATTTCTCTAGTCTCAGTGGCGGATCTAGAGGTATACCAGGGAGGGGGGGGGGGGCAAGTGCTGGCTTCCCCTTTTCCAAAACTACATCGCCTCAACATCAAAATTACCAATATTTCCATATTCCACACTCTAAATTTACCAAGCCTTAACTTGAGGCACTACGCTAGTAAATTTTCTGCCCATCACGCGCAGTAGATTGTTGCCGATTTCCGAAAAAAACCAGGCAATTTTGGGAGATAAAAAAAACATTCCGAGAAAAAAATTATAAAAGATAAAAAATATTTTTCCAGCTGTTTTTTTTGCTTCTTTTTTTCTTCACCCTGATTAACTTTATTTAAAAAAGGTCAAAAGTTTTTTTTATTTTGTCGCCCTCATTAATTTTTCCAGAAATATCTCCAATGTTTTTTTTATTTGGTCGGCCTCATTAACTTTACAAATAGATTCAATGTTTTTTTTCTCAAATGTTTTGTTTTCGCCCTCCCTTATTTGATTTTGGATTTTTTCTGATCTAAAACATAGAAATTAAACATAGTGGCCTTAGCTATCCAAATTGTCTGATAGTAGTTAAAGGTACACATTCACGAGCCATTATGTCATTGTGCATATTTTTGTATTACTACTACAATTACTAATACTTAATATTTTACCATAATGCAATAATATATAAACAAAATAAATAATGTTATGGAAAGCATAGCTTGTCCACAAAAAATATTGAAAATTGTTTCTATACCTATATTTCATGTAAAATTATTAATGGCAGGAAAACATTGTTTCATATGACTTGTTACTTTTGTCTAGCTGATTGAACTGATAAAATAATGAGAGCTAGATTTTTTCTGGTTGATTTTTTTTTTGGGGGGGGAGTGGGTGGATTTAAAGGGCTATACCCATGATAAAGCCATCTACCATTGTAAATGCTGCTTTTCTAAGGTATGAAATAACACTGACAACTGCATGGCAGATGATGCTTTCTGGCGAAAACGCAACAACAAGGGGGAATATCAATCATTTTCGTCAACTAGACTGGCAGAAACGAATTCAAGAAACGAAATATGATTATTAAACATGTTACATAAAATAATTTTTTTAAGGTTTAGGCCTACCGCTGTATAACCGTTTTTATCCGGCCATGGGAAGTCTAGGGCCTATTACTTAACGAATGCTGAACGATAGGTACTAGTAGACAGGTCCATCCCAGCAAACACGACTCGCTGAAACAATGATGTTTTAATGTTGGGCCAGCGTCGCAGACGTTGGGCCAACATTAAAATATCATTGTTTCAACGTGTCGTGTTTGCTGGGATGCCAGGCAAAAACTGCCATCTTTTCCTGTCAAGGTTTTCTCAGTGGATTCAGTTACCTGAAAGTATACTATTTGAAATAAGCTTCTGGGCCACCCTAAAATATTCCTCAAATCCAATATGGCGGCCAAAATCCAAAATGGCCGCCAAATTACCTAGAATTGTGACTTTTTGGAGTTCCCTTTGTTAAAAAAATCAGAAAACTCCTAATTGTGGTATTCAATGGTAAAGTAAGATGATTCCATCATCTAGAATACACGACAACACTTTATTCACATTTAAATCCAAGATGGCCGCCGGGCTAACACCAGTACGGGAAAACACTGAAATCTCCTGTTCTGGTAGTGATACATTTATTATATTGGAGTCTATTCATATGTTTTGGGAGTCAAGGAATACATTTATTCACATTTTATTTTAATAAGTTCATCAGGTCATGTCATACCAATAAATAAAATAATATCCAAAATGGCTGCCGTCGAGGGGATCCAACTTTTAACTCCTGAATTCTTAACTTTTGAGAACAGAGTCCTAGAAACTAATGTAAGACCTCATTTTCGATTAATTTGGGTACACTGATTACGTTGGAATGGTTATGTTTACGTTTCAAGGTCATCTAGAGGTAAAAAAAAAGATTGCTGCCAATGCGAAATGCCAATGCCAAATGCGTCTGCGACGCTAGACCAGCGTTTAACCGGCATTGGGGCAACGTATCGTGCTTGCTGGCCTGAGGCTAGACACCATGGATGACACAGGACCAGAACCCCTGATCTGCGGACTTGTTAGGGCCGCGTATCACTTCTCTGGCTCTGGCCTCATGTAATTACAGCAGTGTCCAAAACAAATTGACGTAGCAAAAGTGGAGTAGCCAGTAGCAAAATATTTGAACGGCATTAAATTTGCAAAATTTGGTATTCGATTCGCAAAAAAAGGAAATAATGTTGGGCCAGCGTCGAAGACGATGGGCCAACATTAAATCAACATTGGGTGAATAACTTGTGTTTGATGAGTTGCCACGACCTGCGAGCCCTGGTCTGGTAGTTTGTCCCGGTTCTTTGTTTCTAAACGCCCCCCCCTCCCCCACGGCAGGCAGCCCTGCAGCCCTAGAAATTCTGGACAGACGTCTACAGGCGTTACCATGACAACGAGTGCCTGACCCACATATTGTGGTGTGCGATGCGATGCGATGCGATGCTCTTGAAACGCTTTACAATTTAATAATAAAAAAAACTTAGCTTGTCAAGGGCTCGGCTTATCTTAAGGATATGAAAGACTGCGAGTTTTTAAGACCCTTATCGCCCAGAAAGCGTACTTTTAACCCCCCCCCCCAAAAAAAAAAAATCGTCAGACTTTAGCCTTGGACTAATGTAGATCCAGCATCTCAGACATTAAACCAACACTGCGTCGAAACTCGTGTCTCTGTTTGTCACGAGATATTCTACACTGCTCACCCTAGACACTGCTACTTTGCATGTTAAAATTTGCAGATGGTTGACGTCATATGTCCTCCACTCTCAATTTCAAGTATTGTAGTAAGCTTGTGATTGGCAGGCTGTCTTGCTAAAAGTACCCTGATCGGCTGGCGAAAATATTATGGAGGGGAGAGGTGGGTGTAGACGGACACCTGTGTGGAGCCCAGCAAAAGCGAGGATTTGACCCAATGCTGTTTCAATATTGCCCCCCCCCCCCACGAACCAACATGTTGAAACAACATTGGGTCAAGTCCTCGTGCTTCCTGAGAGAGCTGTCTGCATTTTGATACACGCGTGCCGTCTGTGTCTGGTTGGAACAGGCTGCACAGTGCTCTGTGTAGTGATATTCATAACTGGATCAGGACTTTTTTATTTTGGAAAAGTGTTTATTGCGTATGGCATCATAGTGCATGACATCATATTGCATTGTATCATATTGCACTACATTGCATTAAATGGCATCATATTACATTGCATTGCATTGCATTGCATTGCACTGCACTGCATTGCATTGCATTGCATTGCATTGCATCATATTACATTGCATCATATTGCATTGCATTCCATCATATTGCTTTGCATTACATTGCATCATATTACATCGCAATTACATTGCATTACATTGCATTGCATCATATTGCATTGCATTGCATTTCATTGCATTGCATTGCATCATAATAAATCGCATCATATTGCATTACTTTGCATCATATTGCATTGCATCATATCGCATTACCTTGCACCATATTGCATTGTATCATATTGCATTGTATTTCATCATATTGTACTGCATCATATTGCATTGCATTGCATTTCATTGCATTGCATCATATTAAATCGCATCATATCGCATTACCTTGCACCATATTGCATTGTATCATATTGCATTGTATTTCATCATATTGTACTGCATTTAATTGCATCACATTGCCCTACATTGCATTGCATAATATTATGCATTATATTACATTGCATTGCATTGCATCATATTGCATTATGTTACTTTGCATCATATGGCGTTGTACTGCATCATATTACAATGCATTGTATTACATCACATTACATTACATTACATTGCATCCTTTTGCATTGCATTGCATTTTATTGCATCACTTTTGTTCTCTCAGCAAACTTTTGAATGCGTCGTCTTGACTGGGATAACTGGCTTCAGTGTGTGCTGTGTGAGTGTTGGCCTAAGTCTTATTAAAATAAGGTATTGGCCTAATGTTGACTTAATGTTGACTTAATGTTGAGCCAGGATCGAAGATGTTGTGCCAGCATTTTGTCGACGTATTGTGTTTTGATGTATACATATTTTGACAGTCTATGTTTCTAAAGCCTGCACCAGACGGAGTGCTGATGGCTGATTCACTCCGGTTCTGACACGAAACTCAGAGGTACTGTGCTCGAATCCCGGTCGAGTCGGACGTTTTTCATCGAGGTTGTGCATATACAGGGCTCCAAACTAGTCAAAGGAATGGAGTGTGTAGTGGTGTCTATGGTATTGTGCATGACTATGAAAACCCCTTGAACCCGTTCGATAAGAGTAGGGCATAGTCCCGGCTTCGGGCTTCATTCTGTCACCATATTGCCATGATTGTGCAGAATCGAATTAAGGCAATATTAACTCACTCCCAGTATATACCAGTATTGTACCAGCATTGGCTCAATCCATCCATTAGGGTTGTTCTCCATCTGCGAAACTGTCCCAACGTTGATCCAGCATTGCCTCACACTCTCGATCTCCTTTGCTCTGTTCATGATGTCTGTTTGGGCGGGGGCCCTAGGGTAGTGGTTAGCACCGCTGCCTTTCACGCCAGAGTTCAGGGTTCGGTTCCCGGTCCCGGTGGTTTGAAAGAAACAAAAAGATGTTTCTTCCCCATCCACGTGTAAAAGTCAGTATTGTGGGGAGCCTCCGTGACCGAGAAGTAGCGTACTCGGCCTCAGACCGCCAGGGCTCGAATTTCGAATCCTGTGTCTGGAGGACAGTGTCATCTCAATCATCTCACCATCCTCAGGAGGTTCTCCCGGCCCAGTTTAGCCTATATGTGCACAAACGTGGCCTAAAGCCCGATTCATTTCATTTCATGATGTCTCTTTACAACAGGCATAGTCTGTATGGTGTCCTGCTCAAAACATTAAACCAATGCTGGTTTAATGTTGGGCCACCGTCTGCGACACTGGCCCAACATTAAACCAGCATTGTTTCCCTGTCTGGTGTAAGGTGTATGTTTATAACAGGCGGTCTGTACGCTGTCTGTTTATTATTGTCTGTATATTGACAATATAAACGCCTTGTACACAAAAGGTTAACACTTGTGATGCTAGGACCGTACAGTACTGACCCTTGTGATCCTGGGACCGTATTTACAAAGTTAACACTTGTGATACTAGGACCGCATATACAAAGTTAACACTTGTGATACTAGGACCGCATATACAAAGTTAAAACTTGTGATACTAGGACCGCATATACAAAGTTAACACTTGTGATACTAGGACCGCATATACAAAGTTACCACTTGGGATACTAGGGCCGTATTTACAAAGTTAACACTTGTGATACTAGGACTGCATATACAAAGTTAACACTTGTGATACTAGGACCGCATATACAAAGTTAATACTTGGGCAACTAGGGCCGTATTTACAAAGTTCACACCTGTGATAGTAGATAGTCAGGAATTTTAGGCATTTTCAAGGGTAAAGATGGAAAAAAATAATATAAAGCTGAAAATTTCAGGAGTTGTTCAGATGGTCATTCTTAAGGACCTGTAAAAAGTCCCAAAGTTTCCCAGGAGCGGAACATGTTTTTTTGCGAAAATCCAAAACGGCCGCCAGAGGCTATTCAAAAATTGTAACATACGAAGAATTTAACATATATTCCTTTGTAACACCTCTTTTTTACCTAATTTTTCACAAGTAACTCATTTGAGGTCTTCTTTTTAAGTTTTAGAGCCTCATTCGTGTTTTGTCTGCAAAAATCCAAAATGGCCGCCTGATACAATACTGAAATTGTAACTTATGAACAAATTCAAATATATTCCTTTGTAATATCTTTTTTCTGCTTCATTTTTCGCGAGAAACCTTATTTTGGTCCTATTTTACCATTGTAGAGCTTCTGTCATTGCACAATTCAAAATGGCCGCCATTGACGAGAAAGAACAATTTCAGAAATTATGTCATTTTTTGTCTACATAATTTTGTATTTGGAAACATAATAGTGGCAGTAAAAAGTATTTCTGGAATCAA
Source organism: Flabesymbios commensalis (assembly GCA_964017125.1). Lineage (NCBI taxonomy): Eukaryota > Metazoa > Annelida > Polychaeta > Terebellida > Flabelligeridae > Flabesymbios > Flabesymbios commensalis. The sequence goes on from OZ024916.1 coordinate 74,514,220, forward strand.
GGGTGGCGATGTGGTTTAGTTCAGTAAATTGTCTTCGGTGTTGCTCAAGCCTTGCATGTGATAATATTAATTATAAATTAAGATGCATGAAATTATTACAGTGACAACAGCGTGTGCGTTGTGCCATTGTGCATGTCACAACAACTAACCACACCCAGACGGCTCAACGTCTGGGTGTGGTTTCAGCATATTTATAAAAATAAAATAGTGTATGTAGATTTGTGTCTGTTATTACTCAATATAATATGATTTCGTCATTAATAAAAGATGTACGGGAAGCAGGGACACAATAAACATAACTCACAAAAAAATCAATTTATCTTACGAGACAAATAAATTACATCCAAATCAGACATCAATCAGATATGAGAAAGGACTTGAAAAAATCAAATGAATTAGATTGGAAGCAAGAAATTGGAATGCATTTTTGCGGACATGTGTTCAGTGTGGAGACTGACAAGTATATGTTGAACGGGTCAATTTTATTAGCAGACATCTTAAAAAATAGCGGGAATTGTAATTTTTTGTAGGCCATATGGAGAAAATACTATGTTATAAATAAACACAGACAGGCTTGTCTAACAAAGAACTGCCATATGCATTTAGATGCACTAAAAAACTTTCATATTATAATAATCAATATTATTTTTTGTGGTGGTTATTTTTTAGTTTGACAGATTTGTTGATTTTTTGTCAAAATATAGAAAAAAATGTAGCAATTAAGAAATTGTAAACATGTTAAAACATGTTAAAACATAACAATATCAAATAAACACTAAACAATTGTATGAGTAACGTCAATAAAATAATTCAGGTAGGCCTATATATTACATATTATGGTGATCATATTGAAAAATCTCGGTCATTTTGATTTAAGGTTTGGCTAACATGCTGTTCTCACAGTACCCTCAGGTGCATACACAGACCAATTTTGGTGCCGTTATCATCATTGATAAATTGATATTAAACGATATGCCCCACTGAGGTTTTAGGATATAGACCTACCCAGCTGAACCACACTATACAATATCTGTCATCTATACACGTGTCGTTATTTCAAGTGAATATTGCTTTACGTTGCTTTCTGCACAATCATGGCAATATCGCGAAAGAAGGAAGGGACTATGCCCTACTCTTATCTAATAACTTCAAGGGTTCTTCAAAGTTGTCAGTGCCATAGACATCACTGCACACTCCATGCCTTTGAACAGTTTGGAGCACTGTATAGGCACAACCTTGATGACAAACATCCGACCCGCAGGCTCTGGTGTGATACTTTGCATTGGACCCATGTGAGGTGTGTGATCTTGCCTAGGACCCTAAGGGCCTAGGTTGTGAGTCCTAGCATAAGACGGGTGTGAGTCCTAGCCTAAGACCATGCGGGCTCATGGTGAAACCTTGCCTAGGACTTGTAGGCTCGGGTTTGAGACTTTGCCTAGGACGCTGAGGGCCCGGGTGTGAGTCCTTGTCTATAGGACCTTGGCGGCTCGAGTGTAAGTCCTTGCCTAAGACCATGCGGGCTCACGCTAAATCCTTGTCTAGGACTTGAAGGCTCGGGTTTGAGACCATGCCTAGGACGCTGCGGGCTCGGGTGTGAGTCATTGCCCAATACCATGCGCGCCTGGGGTTAATCTTTGCCTATGACCTCTAGGCTCGGATGTGAATCCTTGCCTAGGACCTGTAGGGTCAGGTGTGATACCTTGCAAAGGACCTTGTGGACTCGATTGTGAGTTCTTGCTTAGGACACTACAGGCTCGGGTGTGATTCCTTGTCCATGGACCATGCATGTGCGTGTACGTGAGTCCTTGCCTAGTCACTGGGGTCTCGGTTGTGAGACCTTGTCTAGGACCTGCAGGCTCGGGTGTGAGTCTTTACCTAGGACAATGCAGCCTTGTGTGTGAGACCTTGCCCATGACCCTGTGGACTCGAGTGTAAGCCCTTGCCTAGGACATTTGCTTAGGACCCCAGCTGAAGCAGTAGTAAAAAACATTTATCATTGACATATCTACATTTACAAAAAATCCATGGGAACAGATTACCACCAACAGGCTGGGGATGGCAATTTTAAATTGAAAACCTGTAACCAGTGTTCACAGAGCTTGATGTAGCACCTCCCAAATTAATGAAAATGATTAGGTGTGGTTGCGAAAGTTGGTTGCATGTTACGATGCAGCAGGTCTGCGAGGTATACAAGCTGGATGAGAACTGGGTTCACTAAGTCATCGCGAATTAATGAAATTCAGGTTGATGATTAGGAAAAAATGGCACAACTCTCTCAGATATACGTAGTTTTACTGATTGAATATGATGTTTTGGCTATTATCAAGAATATATATATTCTTGCTATTATGTATTATAAACTTGTTACTGGTCATTAATTACTGGTAATTTATAGAATTAAAAGCTTATATGTATCTCGAATACTAATGACAATTGCTCCCAATGAAACCTTAAATGGCGACGATCTTGGATTTATACCTTAGCGAAACCTTAAAAGTTACTAATAGCTTCAGAAATGAATTCAGCAATAAAAATCATGTTGAAATGAGGTATTACATTAAAATATATGTCTAATAGTTCAGGAATTACAATTTTTACATAGCGCTTGGCGGCCATTTTGAATTTTGTCAAAAAAAGATGTTCCGCTCAGGGAAAACCTTGGGACTTTTTACAGGTATTAAAGGAGGACATATTGGTAGTCTAATGATTTAAAAGCTTATATGTATCTCAAATACTAATGACAATAGACTTGCTCCCAATTAAACATCAAATGGCAGCCATCTTGGATTTATTCTTTAACGAAACCCTAAAAATTACTACTAGGTTCAGAAATGAATTCAGCATTAAAAATCATGTGGAAATGAGGTATTACATTAAAATATATGTCAAATAGTTCACGAATTACAACTTCAACATGGCGCGTGGCGGCCATTTTTAATTTTGTCAAAAAAAATGTTCCGCTCAGGGGAAACTTTGGAACTTTTCACAGGTAATAAAGAAGGACATTATTAACACTTCCTGAAATTTTCAGCTTTATATTATTTTTTTCCATTTCAAAACCTAAAATTCCTGGACTAACACTTGTGATACTAGGGCCGTATATACAAAGTTAACCCTTCTGATGCTAGAACTGTACATATAAAGTTAAAACTTGTGCAGCTCGAACCGCATAAACATAACCCTTGTGATGCTGGAGCTGTATAATTATTTGCCCTATAAACGCATTGTAGCCTACACATAAAGTTAACTGTTGTGATGCTGGACCTGCTCTAGGTAACACTGTGCGTTGACCCGATACTGGCTCCTTGGCTCTCCGTCTTCGACGTTGGCCCAACATTGAAACAGTATCGTGTTAGCTGGGTATACATAAAAATAACGCTTGTATTATTATGGTATTATTGTTTTATATTAGAGGCCATCCCAGGCGCTTCTTTTGAGGTTTTGATCTTTTTGTTACCTTATATTATACCTTTTGTTTACTTGTTGCGTGTCTGTCAAGGTCTGGCTCATATGCCTTAGATAGGAAAAGGTGGATATACCCTTTCATATCCAAGGGGACAATTTATGTAATATATTTTAAGATGAATTTGAGATGAATCCAGAAGTTTCTCCGAGCTCGGCATTTAGATAAAAATATAGCTATCTACAACTAAGCTTAACGTTACACATGAGTGCTTTTATATACTTGATAATCGCGTCTTTTAAAAACATACGTTATACTATACATGTATTATATTACATTATATCATTTTATATCTGTTTTTATCTATATTATATTTTATTATATTTTTCTGTAGGTTATTTACTTGATAACCTGCTTTCTGTGGTTCCCTCACGGATGCCTCAGGCATGGACCCAGACTCCTGCCCGGACTGGGGGTCATGACGTATTATAACTGCATGAGCTCACAGACCTATATTAGGCCTATATTGTATTATATTGTATGATATATGTGTTTTGTAGGTTATTTACTTAATAACCTGGCTTTCTGTGGTTCCCTCACGGATCCGTCAGGGATGAATCTAGACTCCTGCCCAGAATGAGGGTCATGTCATATGATGGATCTAGACTCCTACCCAGACTGGGGGTCATGTCATATTATAATTTATATTATGTTGTATTATATTATATCTCTGTTTTTAGGTTATTTACTTGATAACCTGGCTTTCTGTGGTTCCCTCACGGATCCTTCAGGCATGGACCCAGACTCCTGCCCAGACTGGGGGTCCTGTGATAACCAAGCTGATGTGTCCTTCTGGGAATCCGTCTCCAAAACAGTATGTATATCAACCCTTACAGCGCTGAAATATTACTGTCTAAAACATGGAAACTAAAGGGTTTTTTCAATTTAAAATCATCATAAATGTTCCAGTTACCTTTTTCCGCTTCATTTGAATACTTATGTTATGGATCAGTGCGGGGATCGACTATGGACGTCATAATCTAAAGTCGGTCCTCGGAGAGTTAAGGGGCGCTTAAACCTGTTTTTGTATCTCCCGCACGGGCGGGGGCCCTAGAGTTCGGGGTTCGTTTCCCGGTTTCGGCGGTTTGAAAGAAACAGAAAAATGTTTCTCCCCCATCCACTCGTGAAACTGTGGGGTATTGTGGGGAGCCTCCGTGAGGTAGCGTGCTCAGCCTCAGACCTCCAGGATTGAAGTTCGAGTCCTGTGTCTGGAGGGCAGTGTCATCTCACTCATCTCACCATCCTCAGGAGGTTCTCCTGGCCCAGTTTTCAGCCTGTATGTGCACAAAGGTGGTGTAAAGCCCTATTAATTTCATTCTTTATCTGCCCGCACCAGCCGTCCCTTGTCCGTCAAATTTTAGTTTTATGAATACAGATTGTATCTACACACCTGTCCTCTCCAGTACCCTGGGCGGGGGCCCTAGGGTAGTGGTTAGCACCGCTGCCTTTCACGCCAGAGTTCGGGACTCGGTTCCCGGTCTCGGCGGTTCCAAAAAAACAAAAATGTTTCTTCCCTATCCACGTGTGAAAGTCAGTATCGTGGGGAGCCTCCGTGACCGAGAGGTAGCGTGCTCGTCCTCAGACCGCCAGGGCTCGAATTTCGAATCCTGTGACTGGAGGACAGTGTCATCACATTCATCTCACCATCCTCAGGAGGTTCTCCTGGTCCAGTTTAGCCTATATGTGCACAAAAGTGGCCTAAAGCCCGATTCATTTCTTTTTATTTCTCCAGTACCCGCACACGTTTTCATTTCGGCACAGATCGCTCCGGAACCGATTTTCACGGGAGTGGACAACTGGTGCGGATTGGAGAATCCTTAAAAATGACGTCAAAGGGGATTTTCCGGAACAAAATGATAAACTAGGATTTTGAGGATTTTTTGTCTGGGTACGGACAAAGAAAAGAAGGGCAGGTCAGAGAGCAAAGAGGCAAATAACGGATGCTAGACTACGGACGACGGACGCGGGTGCGAGCCATAAAAAATAGATCTGAACGCCCCTCTAGTTTGATTACTTTGGATTTTAATTTTCTTCACCCAAACGCATGCCCCCCGCCCCATTTTACCCCCAGAAAATCAATGATTAGGATTACAGGATGTACTTATATCTAGGTTTGGTATATAACGAGATGGATGTCATAAATACCATTAATTTAACCCCCCCCCCTCCCCTACAAACATGCTAAATACGGACCTGTTTAAACACGAATTTACTTATTTGTAGACTCAATAGGGGTAATTTGGCTGTAGGGAGGAGGGGTTGTCAATGGGGGTGATTTGGCTGTAGGGAGGAGGGGTTGCCTGTTATAAATAATAAACATTGGAATCTTAGCATTGGGACCTACTTAAGGTAACAGGTATTCACATGAAGTAAAAAGAGCTCAATAAGACATTTATGATCATTTTAAATTAAAACAGCCCCTTTGGTCTCCATGGTTTATACAAAAATATTTATATTTAATACAGATATGTTTCCTTTTGGATATGAGAGAGTGTATGTGAAATGTACACTGAAATGAGATAACCCTTTCATATCCAAGGGACAATATAACCATTGTCCCTTGGATATAACCATTGTCGCAATTAGAAAATAAAATTCAATAAAAAAAATATTGTAGGCTATATTCGCACACTGAATCTGAATCTCGAAGTTGTGTCTCGCTGACGCGAACCACAACTTTATCATTCAGATGTATTTATTTATTTGTTTTATTCTTTTAACTTTCCAATTCAAAAAAATCCTTAAAAAAATGTATTGATCGTTGAATAAAATACATTTTCAAATTTAGCTTATCGCTGACATATCCCAGTTAAAAAAAATTCCTAATATGACACGTTTTTTCCAGTTTGCAGAAACGAGTGAAGGCGAGATAAGAGTTATGTTAAGCGGCAACAGACAAGCGTTCAGAAGCGACAGGTAACCATGACAACCTTACTTTATGCGGGCTATAACCATGACAACCTACTGTATGTAGGCTGTAACCATGACAACCTACTTTATGTGGGTTGTAACCATGACCCTGTTGTATGTCGCCTGTAATCATAACAACCTACTGTATTTGTGGCTGTTACCATAACAACCTACCGATTGTGGGCTGTAGCCATCACAACCTAATGAATGTGGGCTGTAGCCAGAGGCTTGGGCTGTAGCCGTGACCCAGAACACTGCTTCTCAACCATCAGATAACTCATAATACATGTGTTTGTCTGTCCCCCTCCTCCCTCTATGAATTATCAGTGAGATAGCAGTGCGTGGTCGGGATACTCTGTACAGTAGCTGTAACAAAGCAACATACTGTATGCGTGATGTAACCATGAAAATCTACTGTATGGGCCGTAACCATGACAATCTACTGTATGTGGGCTGTAGCCATGACAACCTACTGTAAGTGATTATATGTATTTATGACACATATAATGATAATGGTATCTACTTTAAAAGATAATTCGCTAATTTGAATTAATGTATGATCAAAATGTTTCAGAGCTAAAATTATTACAATTAACGTTGGACATGTAGCATTTTACACTGGGTTGAATTTAGTGGCAGATATAGTGGGAGGGTTAGGGTGGGGAGGTGTCGTGATCCCCCCCCCCCCCATTTTTTACGGTAACTACTTGAAATTGCTTAAACATGACTATTTGACACTCAGTATTTTTCTCGGGCCGCAAACCTCATAATCGGCACATTGAGTTAACATACATTTCCTGGCGACGGCCGCCCGTCCATCAGCCTTGATGGCTGGGCTGATCTTTGCCTGTACTGACCAATCCATTACTGACCCAATCCAATCATGGATTGTCGTGTTCCGTTCTGGTCAGATCAACAGTAGTTATCATCTTTGCGTTTGCCTACTGCGTTAGGCATGCATAAGTTTACATAGGCCTATCCCTCAAAGTTGAAAAACGGATTATGTTCTTTTAACTCCAACTAACACTTTTAAAATTATGCATGGACATACAACAGTGGTTCACGTTATGTGAGTAAGATGAACATTTCTTAAGTAACAACAAGTTTCACAACTCTGAAGAGCACAACAATGATATACAAGTGAATAAGTCATAATTACGTGAATAAGTCTTTATTAAATTCTCGTGGAAACGGTAATTGTTCATATCGGTAATAGTAGACTACATGTCCACAATTCATTAGTTAAATAAGCAGTACACAATATGCCATTATGGTATTCACCACACTTGTTCTCATGTCCTCTCTGGTCGCGTTATGGCGATCCAATGATCTCCCGCTGAATTTTTTTTCGCCTCCCACTAAAGCTTACAACGTAACTTCCACAAATTTTGACGCACGGCACGTCCACCATAGCAAGAACGCACAACCAATGACTAGAGCAACCGGCGACAACAAACACCACCAAAACAACGGCAATGTCCAGCGGAACAAGGAACGGCGGCCGACCGTATCGAATGTCCAGCTGGGCAACCGGGCATTGTAATTTTTTTCGGGTATGTTGTGAATTTGGAGTAGGTTTTGCCAATCCGGGTGCTCGAGGCGTGTTTGTAAGAGCTCTTGCGTCACATTAATACATAGTTTAATTAATGCATGCAATCAATGATTATTGAGAATAGCGCTTGCTGTTCCTGTTGACATATACTTTAACATTGTTTCGTGGATAACCACAACAATGTCATAAAATCCCACGTCATTTATATACCAATGACATGGATGGACACATGGCATGGGCGACTTCTCTGCAGAAACTTCGGGAATTGTCACCAGGGCAGCGTTATAACAACTTACTGATCCCGTCGTTGGGTGATGTCACCGTTTAACACAAATGTGTTGGTTTCAGAGAAGGCGTCATTTTGCCACCTATGTTATGACATACTCGAACCCAGCCATCAGCTCATTGGCTGTGCATGTGTGGGGTTCGAACCTGCCCCACGCTGAGCGTCTGACACCGCAACAGCTTTGGGGGTTCTGTACTTGTCTTCAGTCACTTACGTGGGACCGGTTCCGTACTGATACATTATACACATAATATTTACTAGCGATTTCGTGGACTGTGAACACCTTTGTTAGGTCTGCTGTCACTCGGTTATCACAATACATGTTGATACCATGCGAGACCGGGTTATAACAGCTCCACTCGCTAAATTCCTGCTTCACCAGCAGCGTCGTCTGGACAACAATATCTCCTCTGAGAATTATTCAAACTCCAGAGTTGCGCACCTCGCGCTGGTTCCAATCAGATCAGTTGAGCCAAAAATCATGTAGGGGCCTACACTCTCTTTGGCGAACATAATCTGATTAACCTGTGAGCTCTCACTATGAGCAGTCACATTTCCCCCGAAACCTGCCAGTATCACATTGTACTGGGGACACTGGTTTCGCGTCAATCAGAATTTACTAACCCTTTAATTGCTCTGTAATTTTATTTACTTCCCATTCACTGCGAGTGGTGAACTGCTATCGCAATTCTCACCTCTTAGTGAATAGCTACAAATCACCTAATTTTGTTTAAATATTAAAATGCAACACATCAAATGAGAATTATCCTCATTTTAATGGGTTGTATCATTTTGTATAATAAGCATATTTGATAAATATGACACCTAAATCATAAATGCCTCCTGAGGAATTCAAGGGTTAATAAACAACCAACCACGTTTCATTAATGTAATGGGAAGAATCTAGGGAGGGCCATCGTAGCCTCAATGTCCGCTATTCTTTGTTCCCAAACATTATCATGATTATGAGTGGTAACTCTGATATTTATTTCCAATCCAAACCTTGCCCACTTTTCCTCTTAATACCGTCATAATCCTTCCAAGGGTTCAATTTGATAGAAAAACAATTCAGTGAACGTATTATCACTCATTACCAAATTCAAAATTTTCGTTTTGTCATTAATTATGACAGATAAACCAGTTTTACTAATTACTTCCAATTTTGATCAATAATTCAACAGAATGATGTAGCATTTCGCTACATACTACTGAGCAAATTGAACCATGTTATCCGGTTATACGCGGCCTGACGTACGAGAGATGTGGGTGGTGTAATCATTCTCAGCAATGACACAAAAAAAATGACATACCTTTTTCCAAAAACATTGTCGGCATTTATCCGACGCAATTAGACAATGTGCTAATCACTGTCTTTAATCATGTCCAGTCCGAGGAGCAATTAACAGACTCCTATGCATTATCGGACCAATGTGAACGCCGTCGACTACATGTCGACCACAGGGCGTTCACTGCCCGACCTGACACTTATTATGAGAACAATGACGCATTCTTCAGCAGCTCACTTCCCCATCAGTCTCCTCACTGTGCTGCGACACAGGTGTGGGTAAGTGTATTTGAGTGTGGTGGACCCGTCCAGCACCCAAAATGTCAGAGGAACATCACCGTGCCGCCCCCGGGCAACCACCGCGATCAAATGTGATTTTGATCAGCACTTCTGCTCTCCATTGGTCTGGCGTCATTGGCAACGTTGCAGAGATGTCTTCCAAACTGCTCTCTGCATTTTGGACTGACCTGCGTGGGTTTTTTTCCAAGACACTTGGCGACACCCTTTAATTGACGTGGACGTTGCCATAACACTGTTTATTTTAATTGATGTGGACGTTGCCATAATACTGTTTAGAAACTGTTTACATTAAAAGTCCAGCAACAGCTTCAGCAGCAATTTTAATTTTAAGTCAAATACCTTGTAACTTTTGTCAGAACTAATCGTTGTCCTTTTTCTGTGGCTTCAGCAGCGACTGCACATGTCCTTCTAACTCTGACCAGCGCAGCACTGCCAAACTAGATCAATATCTGCAGCCATATCACTTCTAGCTTGGTCCTGGTCCCGCGCTATCCAGTAACATCAGCAGCCAAAACCAAAACTGTAATTTTTTTCGTCACTGTCTTTTCTGTCCCATACCTTTTTAAGACGTCAATCCTTGACGCAATCCTGGCAAGCTCGCCACTTTAAAGACGTCAGCCCGTGACGCCATGACGCCCACACTACAAGGCGGACGGCGACAGACTGGTTTTAAAACTCATGGATTCCAGATTCGTATAAAACGGAACTTCATTACTGGGTCGAACGTCGTGTTTATTTCATCTCCACTGTATAAAATACAGTTACATAGTCACTTCACTCTGCTTCATCATGGCAGAGAAACACAAACCAGCTTAGTTCTAAAGTAGAGCGCGCACCATCGTGCCTTGGGCAGCACTCTGGCCCGCGTCAACCCGTATCAAGCCTGCATCACTCTCCTGGAAGACATCCGTCCTCTATATATACTTTACATCATCATAATCACCACATTGCTTTAACATCTAATCATACATAATCATAATCGGCACATTGAGTTAACATACATTTACGGGCGACGGTCGCCCGTCCATCAGCCTTGATGGCTGGGCTGACCTTTGCCTGTACTGACCAATCCATTACTGACCCAATCCAATCATGGATTGTCGTGTTCCATTCTGGTCAGATCAACAGTAGTTATCATCTCTGCGTTTGCCTACTGCGTTAGGCATGCATAAGTTTACAAGCTGAGATGAGTATAACAGGGAAGGGGCCGCAAACCCCAGCTTTTTATCAGCTGAGACGAGTATAACAGGGCGGCGCCGCAAACCCCAGCTTATTATCAGCTGAGACGAGTATAGCAGGGCGGCGCCGCAAACCCCAGCTTATACCAGCTGAAATGTGTATAACATCATTATTTGACACTAATATTTATAAAGTCGGTCCCCGCACTGTAAGGGTTAATTCCCAGCGGGACAACCACCTATAAAGCTGGCGTTCTATCCGAGAGGATGAGATTTACAAACCACCCCTAAACATTGCAAGTGAAATTAAAAAATGACCCCTAAGCAATGCAAGCTCATTTGAAAAAGACCCCTTTTTACTTGCCGTTGTGTGAAGGTTGAAAAAATGACCCCTAATTCTGTATTTCTAAACATTCCTTTCTTTAAAAATACCCCTAATTTAAGGTTTTAGGTCATTTTGGCCCCCTAAACACGGAACGCGCGCTACCCACGGTTTTTTTATGAAAAACAACTATAGTAACGTGTTTCCTCCTTCACGGATGGGACGCCAGCTTTACGGGGAGCAGACATCCTGAAGGTTAATTTTTATGGGGGTGTTTTATGATATTAAAATGTTCCTTAAAAATAATTTCCGAAACAGATTTATTTACGAATTTATTTTTTGATCATATAGTTTATGTTGACCCAATGCTGGTTTAGCGTTGGCCCACCGTCTGCGACGTTGGCCCAGCATGAAACCAACATCGCGTCAATCTACCATTTAGGTCTACCCATGTTTTATTTTTCAGTGTTTTTGCTGAAGTTGAGCTGCCTAATATAAATCCTGACAAAGTTGATCTGGTTTACGCCCTGGTCGTCCTAGACTATGACAAGCCAGTGGTGTGAGTATTATTATATTGAATATGACAAGCCAGTGGTGTGAGTATTCTGTGAAACACAATGACCTTGACCTCCTTTGTTTTCACCGAGCTGGTTAATACAATGAAGTATGGGGGAGGGGGTCTTATATAACCTTGTTTTCACCGAGTGACGTCACGGCGTTTCACAGAATGAAGTATGGGGGAGGGGGTGTTATATAACCTTGTTTTCACCGAGTGACGTCACTGCGTTTCACAGAATTACTAGGATCATATAGAATATGATAAGCCAGTGGTGTGAGTATTATCATATAGAATATGATAAGCCAGTGGTGTGAGTATTATCATATAGAATATGATAAGCCAGTGGTGTGAGTATTATTATATAGAATATGATAAGCCAGTGGTGTGAGTATTATCATATATAATATGTTAGGCCAGTGGTGAGAGTATTATTATATAGAATATGATAAGCCAGTGGTGTGAGTATTATTATATAGAATATGACAAGTCAGTGGTGTGAGTATTATTATATAGAATATGACAAGCCAGTGGTGTGAGTATTATTATATGGAATTTGATAAGCCAGTGGTTCGAGTATTATCATATAGAATATGGCAAGCCAATAGTGTGAGTATTATTATATAGAATATGATAAGCCAGTGGTGTGAGTATTATTATATTGAATATGACAAGCCAGTGGTGTGAGTATTATTATATAGAATATGACAAGCCAGTGGTGTGAGTATTATTATATAGAATATGACAAGCCAGTGGTGTGAGTATTACTAGTATCATTAAGAATATTACAAGCCAGTGGTGTCAGTATTACTAGTATCATATAGAATATGACAAGCCGGTGGTGTCAGTATTACTAGTATCATATAGAATATGACAAGCCAGTGGTGTGAGTATTACTAGTATCATATAGAATATGACAAGCCAGTGGTGTCAGTATTACTAGTATCATATAGAATATGGTGAAAGTGTTTTAATTATATTGTACTCTAAACAGCTTACCCTTACAGTGCGGGGACCGTCTTTATACGTCATAATCTGACGTCTGTAGACGTCAGATTACGACATATAAAGACTGTATGAGTAAACATATTTCTAATGGCCGCGGTCACTTGAAGCTGTGGATCGCGGTAGCGAGACACAACTTCAAGTGACTGAAAATTAAAATTGAATAGGTCAGTGCTCTAAGGGTTACCCTTAACGTGCGGGGATCGACTTTAGTCGTCATAATCTGACGTCTATAGACGTCAGATTCTGACGACTAAAGACGGTTCACGCACTGTAAAAATTAAAATATTTGTTATGGCCGTAGACCCATAACATAGGTATTCAAATGAATCGGGAAGAACTAACTAAGACATTTATGATGATTTCAAATTGAAAAAAACCCTTTGGTCTCCACGGTTTATATAAAAATATATCAGCGCTTAAAGGTTGACGTGAGAGATGCTGCTGATGACGCTCTGTTATTACAACCTGGTAAATAAAAATAATAATATAAACACGATCCTGTCATCCATTTTACTTTTTTAATGATATTAAGCACCACAAGCAAGTACAATTTCCACATTACCTTGTTGCAGGTGAATGCAATTGTAATAATTATTATTTTCGAATTGTTTTAAAGGGACTGGCCCAGGCTAAAATCATCAAAAAATCGGTGATTTTATTTCGAGTTCTTAATATGACCATATGATGTAAACATGTACATAGACTAGAACTGCAAATTTTTATAATTTTTGTGCTGCGCATTCATCAGTTAGACTAGATATAGAGACGAAATTCCCGCATTTCCTATTTTTGACATGGTTGTCAATAATTAGAAATCAGGAATTTCGTCTCTATATCTAGCCTAACTGGTGAATGCGCAGCACAAAAATTATAAAAAATTGCAGTTCTAGTCTATGTACATGTTTACATCATATGGTCCTATTAAGAACCCGAAATAAAATCACCGATTTTTTGATGATTTTAGCGTGGGCCAGTCCCTTTAATGAAATTAAAATCCTACAAAATTACTTGATCGCATTATTTGATCTGTTACATATTGTGTCATGATTGTAAATTTCATATGTAAAACTATATGACACCTCCAAGGCTCCATATGATGCAGTTACAGTAAATTTCAATGATTTATGGATTTAATGATGCCGATTTAACCCGTTGAACACGAGATTATTATGCTACTGCACTGTATCTGATACGAGATTATTTTATGACGTCATAGTTATCTCATGCAATCAAACCCGAGATCTCCGGGGCTCGTATCTGAATGGTCTTCCTAAATCACGGAGATCTCCGGGGCTCGTCACAAACGGGTTAATATGAGATGTAGCCTATTTTCACCATGCACCATTCACCATTAATATAAAGCTGTTATACAGCACAGCGATGACAGAGCCTTGTACTATGCAATGAATAATAGAAGTATAACTAGTATGTTCCTTGGTATCAAAGGGTCGTATCTGCCACTTCACAAAGTGGCAGATACGACCCTTTGATACCAAGGTGACAATAATGCTGTTACCTATCGTGTGTGTGTTCTTCCAGAGAGGTTTGTGGTAACGGGTCGCTGATAGAACTAGAGAGGCTGGTGAAAACTGCTGGTATTGAGTACAAGTGTACTAACAACCCAGTGTAAGTATATTATCGTAAGCTAAGGAGCTGATTTTGAACTTGAATTGGTACTCCAGCAGCACCTGCTATTTGGAGTATCAGGCTGGAGGGGGGAAAGGCTGGTGGACTTAGTCAACCAGCTGACTCTTGAACGCTGCCACAGTTTTTGATTCTATGGCAGCTGCCGGAAGAGAATTCCAATCAGGGATAGCTCGATGCCAAAAAGAAATTTGTCCCAGTGTGGTGTTAGCTCTTAGATGTTTCTATATCTGATTGTTCCCATCACGTGTTCTTCTGTCTACTGGGATTAAATGGTCATTAATAGGAATTTCGACTAGCTCATTTTAAATTTTGAGCATGCTTACAAGTCTAGAATTTGTACGTCTTGTTTTCAAGTCAGTCCAGCCCAAGTTTTGAAGGAAATATGTCACACTGGCTGTTTGTCTATAATTTTGGATGATAAATCTTGCTGCTGATCTTTGATTTTTTTTCTAATTTATCAATATATTTTTGTCTAAAGGGGTCTCAAACTGCTGAAGAGTATTCTAAGGATGATCTGACCAGGGAGAAATAGGCAGTCTCCCTTAGTTTAGGGGGACATGCCTTCAGGTTCCTCCGCAGGAAGCCCAGAGTGGAATTTGCCTTACTTGTAATTTTGTTATTGTGGGCCTCTCATTCCAGGGTCTTGCTAAGGAAAACACTAAGATATGGTGTTGATGAGACGTTTGCTAGTGTTTCGCCTTTAAGGGTGTACTCAAACTCCAAGTTTTTTTATTTCGGTCTGAACAACCTCAGGACCGAGCATTTCGAGGGGTTGAAACACATCCCCCATCGATCTACCCAGTCCTGTAACGCAGATAGGTCTCTTTGCAGCTGCTCCTGATCTGCTCGACATTTTATCGGGCGGTACAGGAGGCAGTCATCTGCAAAGAGACGAACCTGTGACGAGACCGTGGAAGGGAGGTCATTAATATAGGTAAAAAAGAGAAGGGGTCCGAGAACAGTACCCTGGGGCACACCGGACCTCACACGAGCTGATTCCGAAGAGCTGCCATCCACTACTACTTTTTGGGTTCTATTGGTCAGAAAATTTTGAATCCAATTAAGGGTTGTTCCCTGAATTCTGTAGTGGTCAAGTTTGTGCAAAAGGCGTTGGTGGGGGACAACGTCAAAGGCCTTACTAAAATCTAAGACAACTACATCTGTTTGCGTCTTGCTTTCGAAATTTTGAATAAATTCATCAGTTGTAATCAAAAGCTGGCTTTCGCATGAGTGTTTTGATCGAAAGCCATGCTGTACAGGTGTTAAAATTTTGTTTTCTGAAAAGTGGGACATAATTTGTTTATAAATAATGTGTTCAAGTAATTTGGCACAAACCCATGTGAGGGATATAGGCCTGTAGTTTGCCGGAGAGTGCCAATCCCCTTTTTTGAAGACTGGGGCAACATTAGCCTCTACCCAGTCATCTAGTAATTTGCCCGTCTGTAGAGATTGGTCGAAAATATTTCTAAGAAAGGGAGATATTTCGTTGGCAGCATTCTTCAGAATCAAGTTCGGGAGCTCGTCCGGTTCCGGATGCCTTACCGCCGTTTAAACCCTCAAGTAATTTAGTTACACCTTAAACAGTAATTTAGAATTTAGGCACTTCAGTATTCGGTGGTCCTGGTATTTCAGGTATAAAATTTAGGTCTTCCGAGGTAAAAACTTGGTTGTTTAGTATTTCGCCCTTACGTCTGCTATCTGAATGCAGCTGGCCGTTTTCCTTCAAGGGAGAGACACCATTTCCATCCTGACGTTTAGATTTAATATAACGCCAGAGTGGTTAAGAATTTTTTGTTCTAAAGATTCAGAAAGTTTGTTGTTTAAAAAAAACCACCTGACAGACCTGATGGCACGCTGGGTCTGCCGTTTACATAATTTATATTTTGCCCAAAGGTCAGCTTTATTCGTACGCTTGGATTGATTGAGTATTTATTCATTCATTAGCTGTCTGTTTGTCTTATGTTCCTAGATATTTTGCTAATATTGTCATCTATTCTATGCCACTGTCTGACATAAGATTGTGTTCTGTGTTTTCTTTTTCAGAGACATTAAGCATTTGTTATGTATGGAGAATGTGGACGCCCCAGAATGCAAGGCGTTCCTTAATGTTCAAACATGCAGCGCAGCAGTGGTACGACCTCTAGCGTATACTGTGATACTAATGGTCACGTGGCATCTCTTGAACTCCACGTGACTTATGAGCAACATTTAACCTCTATTTGACCTTAACGTCTCAACATATCAGCATCAGCGTCATTTTTGACTGAAACTATTTATAAAATAAATCAAAATGTGAAATGATAAATACATGGTCTAGAACTACAAATTAGGTTTTTGTTATGCGTGAATGTCACTGCAAGGTTATATTTAAATAATGAAGGACGTAACTCGAATAAATAGGTCTATCAACTAATTTATTGACTCACTCTGAACTTACAACATTGAAAATGTACTTAATCATTATGTGGAGCATATGATTGGACTGTTAGTGTGAGAGGAATTCTACAACTAAGCATTTTATTTGTAAAACTGATTACCAGTGTTTTTATTACTGGGTTGACCCTCGGATAAATATATTTTGTTACCGCAGTCCCATGGAGAATTAAATGTACTGGCCCGCCACCTCATTTTATTCATGGGTGTCAGAAAGTCTAAACTTACCTGGTACAGCAAACTTTTGTGTAATTATTATAGAAATATTTGTCGAGTGAATTTAAAATTCATTAACTGTGCATCTGGCTGTTTGTGACTTTATGAGTTTTCATTCAAAACGGTATCCGGTGACGCCACTGCGTTTCACAGAAAAAAGGTTGTTTTGTATAAACAGAATGCCGTCTAGCGGTTCAGAGATAGCGTCATGAGAGGACTGTAGCACAGGTAATGTTCTCTCACATAAACCCTTTAAGCACGAAGCACCACTATTATCGTTTTTAATTAGTTTTATCAACGGGTCAATTACAGCTATTGGGAATAGAAAGATAAATTGTGAATTACAGCTATTGGAAAACATCAAGATTTGGAAATAATTCGTCTGAAATTAACAAATCTGAGTAATTTTCAACCACTGGAAATTGTGGGTCGCGGGAGCGAGACACGATTTCAAGTGGGTGAAAATGTTAATAGGATCACTTGGCGGGTAGAGGGTTAATGTATCATGGTTTTAAAATCAGGTTTAGCAATATGAACATTATAATCTATTGATATTCCACCCTTTTCTAAAATATTCAGAATTTTGAAAAGGGGGGAGGTCCAATCGGAAAAATACAATTTTATGTATCAATCAATGATTTCTGTCTCCCCAGCTAATACAAAGATACAATGATGGGGGCTTCACACTCAATTTACTAGTGCAGTGCCTCAACTTGAGCATCTTCCTCTATCAATTTGTCTGCTACCGGCAGACCAGTGGACTGACTGTCAGACCTGATGCGGCAAGATGCAACTTGGGGCACAATTAAAATTTTCACCCACTGAAGTTGTGCCTCGCTACCGCGATCCACAACTTCAAGTGGCTGAAAAATACTCATATACTACCCTAATAAATTGAGCGCGTCAAATACCGATATGTTGGCAATTATGATGTTGAGGCAACTGAGTATTGAAAAAGGGGGCAGCCCCCCCCCCCCCCCCGACACCACCCCCAACTCTGGATCCCGCACTGCACAGTCTTACATACTTATCCTGCTTATGGTTGGCCTAATGTTTGACAACCGTCTGCGACGCTGGGCCAACATTAAACCAGCATTGGGTCCATATTCCCTTTATGTTACATGTCGAGTGAATGGTCATATGCTTATATCTTAAATCCTGCAGATCGACTTTAACATATAGTCTATGACACAATTATCCGGAGCGCGTGCTTTTCGTCGATTTCTCCGTTAATTATCAACCGATTTTCATGATTTTCTAAGTCATGTCCTAACATCGGTAAAATTTTCCCGAAATTATATTGAATATTTCAGAAGTTAGTCCATTTAACATGTAATAAAATTCCAGAATTAGTGTAATGGATTTATAGAGGGACGTCATATTTTCAATTTATTACATGTCAAATGGTCTAACTTTCGCAATTCTGCATATAACCTGTTACTTGCTACCGATGTTACGACATGACTTGGAAATGTCCTGTACAAAATTTCATGAAAATCGGTTGATAATTAAAGGGACTGGCCCAGGCTAAAATCAGCAAAAAATCGGTGATTTTATTTTGGCTTTCGAATATGACCATATGATGTAAACATGTCCATAGACTAGAACTGCAAAAGTTTTTTAATTTTTCTGCTGCGCATTCACCAGTTAGGCTAGATATAGAGACGAAATTCCCGTATTTCTTATTTTTGACATGGTTGTCCATAATTAGAAATTAGGAATTTTGTTTCTATATCTAGCCTAACTGGTGAATGCGCAGCAAAAAAAAAAAAAGTGCAGTTCTAGTCTTTGGACATGTTTACATCATATGGTCATATTCAAACGCCAAAATAAAATCACCGATTTTTTTATGATTTCACCCTGGGCCAGTCCCTTTAACCCTTTCAAGCCTGAATATATCATTGTAATCTTCATCCACTACAAGCCGCGAATTGCTCTCGCAATTCTCGACTTGTAGTGAATGAAGATGATTGAAGTGGGTGACAAACGAAAAAAAAAATTGTAATTATTACCCAATTCCACAAAAGAAATCTTTCTAGTTTTTTTAGGAAATTAAGTCATCTTTCAGAGATACAAATGATGCTTTAAAGCATCGTGCGGGTTCAAAGGGTTAACGGAGAAATCGACGAGAAGCATGCGCTCCAGATAATTGTGTCATAGACTATATAGTTACCAAAAATATTAAAGGCCGCTGTTCCATAAGCGACAGATCCAGCCCTCGGGTACGTGACTGGTCATCTCGACCAATCAAATGCCTAGGAACTAGGTCAACCACTTTGAAAATAGCAGCTTGATAACTATATTGTTAACCTTTTCACTACCATACATGACGGAAATTTCCGTCGTCATTCGTCAATGAACGTAACCATAAAATGACACAAATTTTCGTCAAATATATACTACATTTATGTATTTTTCGTCATTTGAAGCTGGAAATTGCGTTAGCAATTCCAGCTTTAAATGACGAAAAATAGAACTCCTACACCAGTATATCTGGATCCTGGCATGCACCCCGGCCTGGAAGTCAAAGGGTTAAATCAAACGTACCAGCTTGAAAGCTGTGTGATTGTTGGACCAACTTATGATTTAGTGTTGGTCCAACGTTAAACCAACACTAACTCAACGTACTATTATTTGTGAAGAAAATGTATTATTCTGTATATCATCCGAGAAATAATGTGACATAAATTATATTGTTTTAACAATATGTCAACCCTTTAACCGCCCAGTTTTAATTCGAATTAGTCAGATTTGACAAAATGAAGGTCAACGATTTTGATGAATTATGTCACGCTTTATCTTAAAGGGAGTTAAAGGGTTAGTAATATGATTGGCGTGTTTGTCAATTATAATTGTTTAATAATACGTAATGTTATGTTAATACTGTATCATGACAATTTTTAATATTATGTTGCGATTACATCATGATAAAGTTTAAATGTTTGTTGATGCTATGTCATGATATTGTTTAATGTTATGTTAATGCTATGTAAGTTATATAGTTAAATGTTATGTTGACACCATGTATATGATATTGTTTATAACTATGGTAATGATATGTAAATGATATAGTTTGATATCCTGTTTAAGGCATTTAAGTGATATTAGTTACGTTGTGGTGTATACTATTGTTATTATAGGTGATATGGTATGATATTAGAGCTGGTCCATTTGAGTAGCGTTATTAATTAGCTGTATTAATATATTTAAAATGATAAGAAATAACCAATATACTGTCAAGTCTGGCTAAAGACCTAAAACACCTTCATTATTATGCTAGGGAAGATGTGCTATGTTATTAGCAATGTTTTGATAACATAATTATGTATATATTGGAAACATACTTATATATTTTTATATTGTAAATCCATTTATGTAAGCCGATTTCGATTTATAGCGATTTTCACCCTACAATTAAGCAACGTAATCAATATAAAAAATTAAAGTACTAGAAAATGATCGTCAAGTTTATTTACACAAACATTCATCATGTACATATAATGCATTCATATATGGCATAGTAAATTTAACACCAGTAATTGATTTTTTTTTTCAATTAAAAAAATATGTATTTTTTGTGATAATAATTTCTTCATCAAAATCTTGATATCGTCTAATTCAAATAGAAAATATAAATATACTTGCAAAGTGATATTTTAAATAAAATAATTATAATGTATATTAGATATATTTATATATGTCACTACAAATTATCATCCACGAAACATCATTTATTTGACCGAGTAAGTTAGAGTATGCACTTGTAATATTTCACCCTAGGAAGTTATCAGGTGATGGACAGGAATGATCAGCCCGAGTATAGTATTCCACCCCCTTGACCCTTACTAATGTTTCTGTATAAACAATGGAGATCAAAGGGGTTTTTTCAATTTAAATGTCTCAGTTAGTTCTTTCCGCTTCATTTCAATAGGTCTACCTCCCGGCCTACCTATGTTATTTTAGACTTTAGACGTCTTCTGACGTCAATAGACGGCAGATTCTGATGCCTAAGGACTGAGAGAATTAAAAAAAAAACAGAATGACGGCTGGATTGGCTAATCTGGTCATGTGACAGGCTGAGCCACTCGATCATTGGTCGGGGGGGGGGGGGGGGAGAATACTATACTTGGTCCGGATTCATCCACATAATTTGTTTTTACCTGGACTTTATTGTTAATGTTACGTCATCAATCATAATAAAACTAACACACATTTCTATTTTTTGTGTTATTCTCATACCAGTGAGACAGAATCTGATTGTCCGTCATCCCCAGTCGGTGTCTAACTCTCAAACTTGCTCTCGGGTCTCGTGCTCGCCAGTTCGGCGGTAACAGGAAGAATAAAATATAATAACCAGATGATGTTCACTTGTCAATTTATTGTAGATAGATCAGATGGCGCTATGCATAGCTCTCAGCGGGGAATGATGATCCAGCCAACATGGCGGCTTCACGCTCTTTGGAGTGGCTCGCTTGGCGCGTCTGCTCGGGTCGCTTGTCGAAGACAGAATGAAGGAGAAGCACGGGAAACTGGCTGATGCGGTTATTCCTGCCGTGAGTTGGACTTGTCAGCTCTAATCTCGCTAGGTCTGCTTGGCCCTACTGAGGTCAGATGAGATCGATATGTTACAGCGCCACATACATTACCCCGGGCTAAGTGAAAACGTATATCGAAAACTTACTGATTGTGGATGCAGTAACATCTGAGATCCGATTATCGTACCAGCTGATCGTAAAAAACGCCCAAGCTATGCCGAGTGATACAATTATTTTGTACTCAAACAAATCAAGAACTCAACACGAACAAATCAAGTCGTCATGTGTGAAAAAATACAGCGTGGTTAGTTAGTAGACCACGGCGGTTGCAGAAATGACCATCCTCTCCAAGTCCAATAACCCTATCTTTGGTAGTAAATGTCACTGATAAAGTAGCCTGGTCTTGCTGTCGACCCGTCATGCCTCGTCTAACTGAATTATCTTATTTAATTAAGACATTTAAAAAAATTCACCTACTTAAACTACATACCACATAATTCAATTAATATATTCCAAGAAATTCACTTATTTAATTTACAAACCACATAATTCAATTATGCCAGGCCCGGCAAAATTCATAAGTACAATTTAATTATTACTAATTATTACGATGCATGCAGCTGGTCGCGCCATATATATCATTAAGCGCTATAACCGCATGGACAAGCTGCACGAATCGAGCAGGAGTATGGATGGTACGTCCAACACGTGTTTGTGTAACGATTTTATCTGCATTTGCTTTATCATTATGGACAGTACTAGTAATGTTTTGAACGTCCGTTTGTGAGGTCGGTGTTTTCATATCGGTAGCATCTTTTCTCAATTGCAATGGTACTCGCGAGTACGTTCGACAACTCGCAATAATGTTTGTCCTAATATGTGGAGCTTTATAAAGTGTTGGCAGGTTGGGCAACTGTGTATTTGGCCGTGGAGTGATTGCTGGACCCGATCGAACTTAAAGCGTCGGAGACTGTGTATTAGTTGTCCTACCCAAACTTACCCCAGTTTTTAAAGGCTGCAAAGTAATCATGCTAGGTGATCATGCTCGGGCCGTACGAGCGATCGCAGCGTTTTTGTGTGGTACCTAGCTCAGGCTCACGCTCGATATGCGCTAGTTTGACATGGTCTGCACTGACCGTTTCAACCTTACCTTTCTGCAAGATTTTGAACACTCGGCAACTCCTTGATACAACCTTGTAATGTCCATCAAAAGAGGCAGTCAGTGGTGGTGCAATTGCGATGCTTTGCAAAAATACATGCGAGCATGTTTCGAGACTTGGAATGTGTCTTTTTGTGATGTGTCGCGGAGGACATAACCGGAGACGCGACCGACTTGCCAAACGCAAGAGTCGCTACCTTGCACTGGCCAATCAGCTTAAAAAGTAAACACAAGGTTCTCTGCACATGCACCTTTTATCACCGAATGTGTGGTGACAATAGCAGACCTGTGCATCTGGTCAGCAGAGATGTAAATCAGAAAAATAATTAAACTTTAATGAGAAGTTACAGTCAATTTGAATGTCTTGGCAGTATGACTATTATTATGAGAACTAGGCAGAATAGGTAGATATTAATGTTAGGAGAGCCTAGTATAGCCTACATGTAGAAACAATTAAAATTACTGCTTTAACTTTTAGGTTTCAGGTAAAATTTTGAAAATTAAATACTACCTACGCTATGGCGCGACAAGAGTTCTGATGATACTGGAACTGTGGTGTGGAACTAGAACTGGAAGGGTCAGGAACAATTATCACAGGGAGGGTTAATCTTGACGACTGGAAATCGCTGGGTCTGGGACAGTGTGCCTGTGTAGATCGAGACTGGCTGTGGCGGCCGTCTCTATGGTAACGGCTTGGCTGGCTGTGCTGGCGGCTGTATGCTGTTGTGTTGATGGCCAGGTGAGTGGAGCGTGTATCCATGTTGTACGCTGGTTGCGGCAGAACATGACTGTGGCTGAGCAGCACTGCAAGCAGGCGGCGACGGCGTGGTGTGTGCTGCCTGTGGTTAGCCTACACTGTCTACAGTCTACACTATGCTGAATGAATGAGTCCCACTGCACAGGCGACAAGCCATAATAACCTGTCAGACATTGACAAGTCTGTCAAAATCAGTTAACGTTAACACAGTTTATAGGTTTGATATCTATGTCCAGAATCTGAATACCTGCGAGTGATGCATGTAGAATTCATTGGTAGATCCCTCACTATCGCCTCTTTCGGCCATTTTGTAATTCAGTTTGTGAAATGTAACTATCTAGTAAAGCACTTAGTCTGTGGGCCTATTGAGTAACTATGCATGACCTAAGTGTGTTTGAAATGACATGCTCCTTAACCATGCTAGTTACTGGTTGCCTTGTTGGCCCACAACCCGCGTCCAAGGGTGTGTGTCCTCTTTCCCCGCTGCGAGCGGAATTGTGCATAGCTATCATATGTTTTTGTCTTGATGTAGGAATGTTACTGTTCGTCTAAATACATGAAGTTGGATGAGGAAATAAAGTGTAGATTAGTGGGATTACTGCATGAGCACAAATATCTGTAATGTTGAATCTGTTTATCCACTACGCTTCTGTAGCGTAGCAAGCGTGTAATCATTTCCTATACATAATTCATATAAAACGTAACGTAAAGATCTGGGTCAACAGATATCACGTGTAAATGCCAATAATTATTGCTGGGGTACTATTCTGAGCTAATATGATGTATCTGATTAGTTATCCCGCCAGCCAAAAAATCTTTTCTCTCGGAAAATCAAAAACAACATTTATAACTTAGCCTAAGTTCACACGACTGTCATGTCATTGTTTGCTGAGAGCAAAAAAATATATTTTGTCCGGATCACTTTTGTGGTAATAGAACGAGCTGTAGTAATTTTCGTACAGTTTGACCTGAGTTTGAAAATAAAATTTTGAAAATTTTATTTGACTGACAGAAGTTTTTTAAGGACTATTATAGAATACAATTCAATTGCGAATGTTTCCCAAAGATTTTTTTTTTCACTGAGAAAAAAAAACATCTGGCAGACAGCTGTGCGCGTCTCGAAGCGCTCACTTGACGCTGTGTTGTGCACACGTCACAGATTTAAAGTGGAGAAAAATAAATAATCTTTTGTTGGAAGAATTGTTAAAAATCGAGCTGTGTATTAATACAAAGCGCAATTATTAAATTATGGGCGCAAGAAATAATTTAAAAAGATTATATTCGATCTCAGTAGATGTCCGCAATTTTTTTTTTGAAGTGATAAAATAGCTTCAATGTCTTGGACAAAATCTAGACATTCATCATGGCTGCCGAGCACGTGTCTGCAATCCCGGAATTACATTGTGGGTCTAAGCCTGTGGAAGGTTTTGGCTGCCAAAATTATTTGAATATTAATGAGCTGTGGGTATCAGCTGCTTGGTCCGATGCATTTCGGGATGGCGGGTTTCGCGCGTGGCCGCAGCCTCAGTATTTAAGCTAGGGAAAACGGTTTGTCCGCCCGATTATGGCGCCGCTAACATCAAACTGACTTACCCAAAACATAGTATCGCCTCTCTGAAAGGAAAATATGATTATATTTTGTAATGTGTGGTATGTGACCTCCTGTCAAAACATTAATATATTTAACCGACCATTTAGGACCTTTTATTCATATACATGTTGATTAATCGTTTTTATGCGAAGTTGGCCCACTTGGAAATTCTCAAGACCACGTGTACTTTCGCACTGGAATTATAATTGTTT
This sequence comes from Flabesymbios commensalis, assembly GCA_964017125.1. Taxonomy (NCBI): domain Eukaryota; kingdom Metazoa; phylum Annelida; class Polychaeta; order Terebellida; family Flabelligeridae; genus Flabesymbios; species Flabesymbios commensalis. The sequence continues at coordinate 74,539,630 of OZ024916.1, forward strand.
TTTTCGCTCTAAAAGTGAAAAACACGTGAACCCCTCGCCGCACAATTTTTCTAACTGACCTAATGGCATTATTTGTACATTCTGACCCGAAATCCTTACGAGCTTGAAAAAAATGATGCGTAATTTTTTTGTCCTGAAAAAAATAGAGCTTCCATTATTGCAGTGTCAATCTGATGATTGACCTCAGATCACGTCGTGAGTCACCAATGTTGAAGTTAGGATGTCGGGGTGAGTCTCGGGGTAGTCCGTCATTCCCAGTCGGTCTCTAACTCTCAAACTTGGTCTCGGGTCTCATGCTCGGCGGTAACAGGAAGAATCACATATAATAACCAGATGATGTTCACTTGTCCATTTTTTTTTCTGTAAACATGAGTTATTTTTTAAGGATTGCAAACAGCAATAGTGCCACAAATTGCTTTCCTACATACAGGCATACATACATACATACATGGTCATATATACACATGATACATACAGGAAAATATTAATAATAATAGCAAATACAATATTAAACCTGCAGACAAAATACAGAAAATGATTCAGAATATGAGAAGTAAGAATTTGTTAATTGAAGATATAATGAAAAGCAAAAACAAAATTATTACTAAGATAATTTAGGTGGAAAAGTGTTTTGTGCTACTTATATAAGCTTATAAAAGAGAAAATATATAAAAATTTGTATCTTAAGGAAAATTATCTGAACCGTACAACAAAATATTCAACAATGACGTAGGAAGTAATGCAGTCAGACCCTCTATCAGTGCTTGTCTTTGGGCGGCAAAGCTGGGCAGAAAAAAATATAGTTTCTTACATCTTCTCTAGCATAGTTGCAAGAGTCGCATGACATATTGCTGATAAACCCATATTGAAAGCGTTGACTGTTTAGAGCGCTCAGCCCCAATCTCAACCTACAGTGATGAACAGACTTACGAGAAATATAAAAACAGTACAAGTTAGGGTGAAACATTTTAACTTTTTTGTTCATATTTACAATGCAACTTTTAAAAATATAAAATGATGTTGCACTACAAATACCAACAGGCAAATTATTCCAGGCTTTAAAAGATGAAGGTACGAATGAATTTCGGGTGCTTGATAGTTTGGCATATATTACTGGTAAACTATTGTTAGTAGAGTTTCTGGTATTATAACTATTTTCAACTGCCGCTGGTAGAATAGACTGTAGATATGGAGGACTGATCTGGTGTGTCATTTTAAACAACTGTATAAGCTTGGGGTTTAGTCGCCTCGCTCTGAGAAATTGCCAGCCAAGCTCGGCTAGCAACCTATCAGAGCTAGTGTGACGATATGCTCCAGTGCACACCAGAGCAGCCCTCCTCTGTACCTGTTCAATTGCTATTGAGTCTCGTACTGTACAATTGTCATGAATAATATCACAATATTCAATAATGGGTAGTACCATACTTTTATAAGGTGAACAAAGGGTACCACGGGGCAATTTTAATCAATTCAATTTTTTCCAAATCTCTATAAATTTTACCGTTTGATTCTGCAGAGTCATCAAAACAATCAAGTAAAGATGTGTCGTCTGCAAATAAGTGTACATCACATTCTAGGTTAACAACAAGATCATTTAGATAAACAAGAAAAAACAGTGGCCCGAGAATTGACCCTTGGGGTACACCTGAATTTGTGTATAACCATTGCGAGGAACAAACATTCACTACAACCCGTTGGAATCTGTTACCTAAATAGCTTTCAATCCACTTTAAAGCATTACCCGCGATGCCTATTTGATTAAGTTTAAATAAGAGACATTTATGCCATACTTTATCGAAGGCCTTGGAAATATCAAGAAAAACAATACATGCATCATGTTTATCATCTGAAGCATTTGCAATTTTCTGGGTAATAAATACAAGCTGATTCACAGTGGAATCGGAGTGCTTAAATCCAGAATTTTTGTCTGTCAACAAATTATTGTCACCTAAATATTTGTATATTTTCTTATAAACAACCTTCTCCATAACCTTGGATAAATTAGATAAAAGTGACACAGGTCTATAGTTAGATACTAAATGACGATTTTTTTTTTTGAAAAGAGGTACAACATTTGCACCTTTCCAAGTAGCTGAAAATATACATTGCGCAAAAGACATATTAAAAAGATAATGAGATAATGGTTCACATAGGGACTGGGCACACTCTTTTAGCACTTTGTTACTGGTGAAATCAGCACCCACAGCTTTATTTGAATCTAAAATAGACAGCGCTGAAAAAACTTCGTCCGGAGCGGTACTGAATAGGTCAAGTCTTGTGTCTGTTATATAATTAAAAGCCGGTAGCGGATCAGCCACTGAATGCGCTGACATGCTACACTGCTCTGCAAAATAGGTGTTAAAACTCTTAGCCATTTCAGTGCTGTCGTTAATTAGTCTATCGCCACACATAATATTATGGATTCCATTAGACACTTTGTTACCATAAACCATTTTAGCTAATTTCCAATATGATTCCTGCGAAGTATTTGGATTTATTAATTTATCTGATATGTTGGTATAAAATGTAAAGCAGCTTTAGCTTCACGCTGCTTATCGCTAAAGTGTGCATAATGTTCAGGCAAATCAGTACGTTTGGCGTGTTTATGAAGACGTTTAGCCTGACGAAATAATTTACGTACTTCACTGGTCATACTTTGACGGTGTACACAGTTCTGTAAAATGGTGTAACATATGTGTTAAATTATCTGAAAGAACGTCAATATTGTCTGTTATAGAAAAAAAGGTATTCCATTTAGTGGTTAACAACATATTATTTAGAAGTTCATAGTTTCCTTCGTCAAATAACCACACTTTCCTCTTAATATGATTTCTCTTTGGATATGAAAAATTAAATGAACCATACACAACGCTATGATCGAGGTTGTCTATATGTGGGAGTACACCAACATCAAAAAAATTGCCAGGCGAGTCTGTAAAAATCAGATCGAGTAAATTGTTATTTCTTGTGGGTGTGTCTATTAACTGATGCATATTAAAAGTGTCCACTAAATTAACAAGTTTTGAACCGAGTTGACTATCTTTGTGGTCGAGTTGACTATCTTTGTGTTCGGACAACCAGTGAGTAAATCATTAAAATCTCCAAGTAAATGACAGAGGAATTTAAACCAGTGGTGGCTACAGACAGAGAATCCTCAAGGGAACTAATAAAGTTATCAATTTGAATAGAAGATTGACTAGGACTTCTATAACACACGCTGACTAATATACGCTTATGGTTAGATGTGATCTTAGCCCATAACATCTCAGTATCTGGTGTTTCTAAATCGTAACGTCTGACACACACAAGTGATGAACGGACATATAACGCTTCACCATGAAGAACATAATTCTAAATAAAGTTCTTCTAGTCTTCCAGATTTAAGAATACTTCTGGCATTAACATGACAAAACCGCAGTGCTTTTATTACATGACCAGGGCCAGGGTTAGTGTGAACATCTCCACATAACAACAACAGTAGAATAATACAAAGGGCATGTGATGACAACAAGGAGATATATATAAACAGTGAGATCAGACGTGATATATTACATGAATGAATAGAGAAAGACATGCCGCGACACAACCTATTATACCAGCAGCCAATTACCGCACAATTTACATAGAATATTAAATTATCATTAAATAAGTGCAATATTTGTATTATTATTATGGAACGAACAGTTCAACTTAAGGATAGATCGTAAAAGGAGATGAAAAACGTTTGGCTTGTGACTCACAGTTAGTAATGGAGGGAGAGGGGCACTGATATGACTAGTGATGACCTCCAACAGTGCTTGAAACGGCCCGCTTTGCGCTCCACGCGTGCCAGGTAGAGTACTGGCGGTCTTGAGTACATGTACCTTTTTTTTGAGCTCCTGCACCTCGGCCGTAAGCTGCTCTAACTTTTCATCTTTTTGCTTCAGCTCGGCAAGCATCGGTTTCAGCAGCGTTTTCACCAGTGACGATACCACCCTTGGATCACTGACGGCCGTCAGAAATTGATCCACAAAATCAAAATCTGTTGAGTCGTGGCGTGATCGGCTGGAGGGGGGTGGCTCCGTGGAAGGAGAGGCTTTCACCTGGTCATGAGTCCGTTTGTCAGGAGTAGGTGTGAACGCTGCCTGAGCCTCCGTCATTGTTAGCTGTCAGGGTGATTAACACGTACGTACACGGAGCAGTGGAAAATGAAGAAGCGTACACCCAAAATGGCTGCTAAAATATTTGAAGTGCAAAATATAAAATGTCTTGTGTTACAGCTTATGATGTAGAAGAGTCCACGCCTGCTATATCATAATGTACTCTGGTGTTTTACGCAGTAACCATGTCAAATGTGATTCGCAACACACCCGGCGCTACTATTAAATTGGCGTTAAAAGTCGGAGCTTTGCTAGCGATGCATTGTGTTGTGATGGTGTACAATAAATATGTCCATTTATTGTAGTTAGATCAGATAGCGCTATGCATAGCTCTCAGCGGGGAATAATGATCCAGCCAACATGACTGTTTCACGCTCTTTTGAGGGGCTTGCTTGACGCGTCTGCTCGAGTCGCTTGTCAGGGACAGCATGAAGGAGAAAGGCGGGAAACCAGCTGACGCGGTTTTTCCTGGCGCGAGTTGGACTCGTCAATCCTCCTCTTGCCAGGTCCGCTCGGCCCTACTGAGGTTGGATGAGATTGAGATGTTGCTCGCCAACAATTGATAAAATGTGACTCTTTGTCAAAAGTCTTAGTAAAGTCTTAGTAGGCCCACCCCAGTAAACACACCACGGAATTGTCCCATATGTAAACTTATGCATGCCTAACGCAGTAGGCAAACGCAGAGGTGATAACTACTGTTGACCTGGCCAGAATCGGACACCGTCAAACAACAATCCATTATGGATTGGAGTATGATTGGATTCAGTCGTTACCGGACTGTCCGGGATGGTCTGCCAAACGTCAGAAGATCCATCAAGAGAGGCCGACTCACAGAGTGAGTCACTGGCAGCCTCGCCACGAAATGTATGTTAACTCAAGGTTGGGATTATGTTTATATATGATTAGATGTTAAATCCATGTTGTAATTATTATTAGATATGATGATGGTGTTGCATATAAAAGGTCGAGCGATGGCGACCAAAGAGTGGTGCGTGCCTAACTTGTGAAGTAAGCTAGAAGGCTACGTATTGTGTTTCCCTGTCATGTTAGACAGGGTAAACTGACGATTGGACTGTATGTGATCTTATGTGTTCTACACATTGAAATGAATGAAATAAATACGACTTTTGACCCAGAATCATGGTGTCTGTGTTAATACGAATCTGGAATCTATAGAGTTTATAACCAGCTCTTCGCCGTCCGCCTTGTCGTATTGGCGTCAGGACGACGTCAAGGGCTGACGTTTTATTAATGGCGAGTTTACTTTCAGGATCTGTGTAGACAATTTAAATTTTGGAAAGTTGACAATGTCTCAGCCAGACACTACAAAACGCACTGTGGCAGCAGACGCAGGCCACATGGAAAACACTGTGCCGGCAGGCAAGCCATACGCCACGGCCAAATCCGATACGTGCGGACAAACAGTACAGGCTGCTGCGGGTGAAACTACACGGGACAAGCCCAAGGTTATTAAGCTGCTACCGCGGACGCAATGGGCGCCAATGTCTCACAAGGAGAAGAAGAGGGTCTTGAGGTTCTGTGAGGCGTTGGCTGAGTTCCCAGAGCTCACCAGCGACGAGGAGGCGTTTGAGGAGGAGATGGAGGCATGGATGGAGATGTGCTGAGATCTACAACATCGGCCAGATCTTGCCAAAACTGTGAGTAAACTGGTGACAGGGTCCAGAAAAACTTTGTTTTAAAAGGGTAAGCTGTCCCTTTTTAAGTATGGATCCTGCCCAGTTTAAAGAGTATACCGACGGCATGGCCGTCCTAGAGACAACCCGAACCCTCAGACGTCACCACGAACAATGTAAGCAGGCGTTGATACGGCAAACGACGCCGTGTGACGGAACCAGCCCGGCGGGCGTCAGGGCCTGGTTCAAAGACATTGAGTTGGCTGGCGCCGAGGTAGGCGCCGACAACCAGATAGAGGTCGCTGCTAGGACTGCGGCTGGCTCATTGCGCTGGGAGCTGGAGCGCTATATCGCTGGCGTCCTGGCCACCAATGACCAAATTAACGCTCGTTTTAATGTGCCGTGGGCAGATGTGAAGGCCCATCTGCGGACCTCGTTCCTGAATGTGGACGAAAGTAGTGCCCTCCGCGACGAAGTCGAAAAGACCCGGCAAAGTGCCTACGAGCCAGAAGCAAGCTTCAGCCGCCGGTTCGGGGAAGTCGCTGACGCCGCCTACCCGGGAGAAGGTAGAAACGAGGATCACAATAGAATTCTGATCCGCGCTTTTGCCAGGGGGCTGCGCAGCGACGAACTCGCAAGAAAGCTGGTGGAAGAGGGCAACCCTACCACGCTGGAAGAGGCCTTTTCCACCCTGGCTGGCTACAGTGCCAGGAAGGACGCATACGCGCAGCTGAGTCGGCATGAGGAGCCGATGGAGGTCGCGCCGGTGAACCCCGCGTCACCGCGGCCGGTAGTCGCACGGGACGACCAGACTACTGCCACCCTATTGAAGAAACTTTTGCAGAGCCAGGAGTGGCTCCAGACGAAGGTGGCAAAGTTGGAGGCCCAGGCAAGGCCACCGCGGACCACTGCCGCTCCTGCGACTCGGCCAGCATTCCGGGAGAGAGGACCAGAACAACCCCCGCGTACTGTGCAAGAGCCCGGGGCTGGTTGGACCCCCGACGGAAAACCTCGTTGCTTCGGGTGCGGCCGCGTAGGCCACATGCGCCGAGAGTGCCGCCAAAGCCGTGCGGGAAACGGACAGAAGTCGTAGGTGCGGTGTCAGGTCGACCAGTGGTCGATTTACAGGTTGGTGGCCTGTCCATTGGTGCATTGGTGGACACGGGAGCCTCCTGTACGCTCCTACGACTAGACATATTTCACACACTGGCGGATCGTGCTCATCGCCACAGGCTCCTGGCAGACGCCCCAGCGTTGCGAGGCGTCTCCGGCGCATCTTTGGAGATGCACTACAGGATGGCCAAGGCATAATCGATTTCGGTCGAAATGTGTTGAGATGGCATCGAAGGGAGTGGCCAATGCGACGCATTGAGCACGCCTTCGAGGCTAGCCTTGGTCAGGTATTGCCAGAGACTGGGGATGAGCAGATCAACCAGTTAATTCAGAAAAACGCAGACCTATTTTCAGCAAAAGGTGGGCCAAATGGTTTTTGTTCGAATTCTCCCATACATATTAAAACCAACCACCCTCCCATAAGTCAGGCCGCTTATCGCACTCCACTGTCAAAACGTAAACTTGTAGAGGAGGCGATCGCTGATATGTTGACTGAAAATGTAATCAGGCCGAGTGAGTCGGCCTGGGTGAGCCCGATCACGCTGGTCCGGATTACCGTAAGTTGAATTCAGTCACCATTCGCGATCAGTATCACCTACCCCAAATTCAAGATATTTTTGACCAAGTTGGAGGCAGTACTATTTTTTCCTCTTTGGACCTTAAGGCCGGATACTGGCAATTAGCCGTAGCAGAAAAAACAGCATTTCGATGTCACTTAGGCCATTATGAATTTTTACGGATGCCATTCGGACTTACGAATGCACCCGCAGTATTTCAAAGAATGATGGACAAGGTACTAGCGGGTCTCATTGGCCGCATTGTCATGGTCTATCTAGATGACATTGTCATTTATAGCCGTAGCGAGGAGGAGCACGTACAGCTGGGTTACGTTTAAAACCAACAAAATGTTTCTTTGGCCTAGAGGAGATCAAACTGCTTGGTTATATAGTAAATCGGGATGGGATCCATACTGACCCAGAAAAAGTCAAGGCTATTGCTAAGCTAACCCCACCCCGGGATTTGAAGGGTGTGCGGTCATTCCTAGGGATGACAGGGTTTTACCGGCAATGTTTACCAGATTATGCGCAAATAGCGGAACCTCTCGAAGAATTGAAACGAAAATACGCACATTTTGTGTGGGGACCGTCTCAAAGCGAAGCGTTCGAAAAATTAAAACAGTTATTAACTTCCTCCCATGTCATGACCGCCCCACGCACTGATAGGCCGTATAAACTGTATACCGATGCATGTGACTATGCCTTGGGAGCAATTTTAGTGCAAGTGGACGATAGTGGGACTGAAAGGGTTATTCAGTATGTATCACACTCTCTTTCAAGCGTTCAACGACGCTGGGCTACAATTGAGAAAGAGGCCTATGCGGTAGTCTATGCCATATCAAAATTACGCCCCTATCTTTATGGTGCCGACTTCACAGTTTATACCGATCACAAGACCCTCACTTTTTTATTCACGAAAGAAATGCAGAACACGAAAATTCAGCGGTGGGCTGTATTACTATCAGAATATGGCGCTACAATACAATACCGTAAGGGTAAAAATAATATTCGCGCAGACATGTTATCCCGCATTCCCCCAGAGACAGGCATACATACTATCGATTGAGATGACTGGGTGGACCCCACAGCCATCCCTGAGCAGGACACTTCTGATGTGCTGCCATTACTATACGATGGCCTTGATCTCGAGGAGGTCAGCAAAGCACAGCACAAAGAGTTTCCTGACATATTACAGTCGCTCACCGAGGACAGTGACGACTTTAAATTAATTAAAGGCCGATTATTCAGCATAGCACTACCCTCCCCAAATTCAGCCTGTTATCCACGTCTAGTATTACCTGCGACTTACCGGGAAAGAGTCATTAAAAGAGCCCACAAGGAAGTGGGACACATGGCTACCGGCAAAACGCTTGCGCGTCTGCGCGAGGCGTATGTTTGGCCAGGTATGCGACGTGAGATAAACGAGCTGTTAAAACTGTGCCCAGTCTGCCGTGTTCACCAACGTCGTACAGATCATGTACCAATGGGTGAGATGCCGTTAGCAGCATATCCAATGCAGATAGTCGGGGCAGATTTGATAGGACCGTTTGTCCCCTCTCATAATGGGAATAGATATGTATTGACATTGATCGATCATTGCACAGGGTGGGCAGAAGCGTTTCCCCTAAAAGACAAAACAAACGCCAGCGTTTGGCAGGCGTGGGCGACCCAGGTCGTACCACGTCACGGCGCACCGGAAGTCCTAATTACAGATAACGGACAGGAATTTAAAGCCACCGCCTGGCGCACATATTTGAAGCAACTGGGCGTAGAACACCGCACCACCACCCCCGTTCACCCTCAGAGTAATGGCCGAACCGAGCGTTTTAATCGCACGTTAAAAGAGTTGCTAGCCAAATCTGTGAATAATTATACACCAGATTGGGAAGATCGGCTTGGAGATTGTCTTGCGGCATACCGCGTGAGCGTCAGCGACGTCACTGGACACACCCCTTTCTTTTTACTTTATGGGCGCCGTGTTCGAACACCGCTGACACGGCTATTACAGCCACGCACCGCCAATCATTTCGGTAACCGTCTGGATGACTTATCATCAGCTCTTCAGACGGCACGCCATGCCACAGCAGACAGTCGTAAGTACAATAGGCAACGATTAGCGAACCGCGCCGATGCGAAAGATATTCATGTTGGTGACACGGTCTTACTCAAAGCGGAGGAGCGATTAACATTAACTAGCCGCTGGGATCCGCAGTGGGAGTCGTGCGCGTGCGCGGTCCTGTCCTGTGGCTCCGCCAACAACAGAGCGGTAAACTTCGCGTCGCTAATCGCGAAAAAGTAAAGTTAGTGGACCCCCGCCTCAACTGGGATGAGATTACGCCACGCCCACGCCGTACTCAGCGTCGCCCCCGTGCAGTAATCGGTGGCGCTCCCATAATTAGACGGCCACAAACCCCCCCCCCGAACGGGCTGGCACGCGCCGGTCAGGAGGAGTGCGAACCTTCACAGACGCCGCCAACGGTCGAGCCTTCACAGGGAGACTCACACGCGCCCCCAGCGGCAGACATCGACATTCCTCTGTCGCCAGGTTCCCCCACCCCTTCCACCCACTCGGGACATTCCGTGGGATCGGGACCCTCCTAAGTAATTATGGATTCCCCACCACAGGACAACCCCTCCCCCTGTCGGTTGACATTAACTCGCCGAGAGGAAGGATGGGCCGTCAAACAGCCTACAAAGTCTCCGCCCCCTTATTTGCCAGATAATGTGCCCCCTCTGAAATTATGTCGCCGAAATCGCCGCTGGGCAATTGACGGCCGGGCTTCAATAAAACGCCCTGCGCCCGATGTTCCTCATCGACGACAGCGCGGTCGATACATGTTACGTCGCACACCTAAACGACGCTTACCATTTTGCTCACCTCCGTCACCAGATCACCAGAAACGTGCAAAATGCGAGTTGCTAACTTCCGTGTGTGCGTTTGCTGGCTAGCTGTATGTCACGTCCTGTATGTACGTCACACACCTGTTGAGTGACGGACTGTTAATTACTCGTGCCTCGGACATACACGTGCGCCGCGGGACATACACAGTCTTAGTGGTCATAGATGCTCCCAGAAGCGAGCCTCGCATGGAGGAGCGTCTGAATGAATTAAGACTGGTCATAGAAAAACTGGGAACCCATCAGAACTATTCGCGTACGACTCGAAATGTTTGGGAGCAGCGCATCCGCGACATGGAGGCTACGATGACACCTCCCTCGCAGATGCTTCCCAACACACGAATTAAACGAGGTTTGTTCAATTTTGTGGGTGAGATTGGAGCTACATTGTTCGGCACAGCCACAGAGAACCAGGTGGCTCAGTTAAAACATCACATTACCAAAGCCCAAAGAACAAATAGACGTATTGTCCACGCCACCAACGAACTGATATCGGTGGTCAATCAGACACAAGCTGAGGTAAGTCTCAATCGCCAACACCTCGTTGCTGTTGAACAATTCGCCAAGGAGCTGTACGCTGAATTAGTAACTTACCGCCGTGTATTAGATGGGTTCGTGGGCAGTTTAATTGCTCTGGAAAAGAGCACCCAGATCGATCGGATTTTGTCTGCCCTAGAGAGTGTACATAATCTTTGGCTGCGCGAATCCGATCGCTATCAGCGCCAACGCGCATCCCTAGAATTGGGACAGCTAACGGAGGAGATATTGCCTCCTAACGAGCTGATGCTGATTCTAGAGAATAGTCAGGGCGTTGGTCTGTTTTCGCCGGATCTCGCTTGGTATTATCAACATATATCGTTAGTACCAGTGTGGGAAGAGACGCGACGTTTGGTGTTCACAGCCCAACTGCCTCTGATGGACAAAATACGGTACGCTCGTTACCGTATCCGTTCGTGGCCGGTTCCTGTTAATGGATCGGGCCACACCCTCCAGGTACAAACCCCCGAAGATGTCGCCGTTGATACGCAACGTGGTGGAATATTTGAACCCCACGACTGCGTAGGCAACGAGCCGGCCATCTGTCGTTCGGGTCCCATTTACGGCAGGGGTCGTCTTCTCTGCACCAGAGGTATACTGAATGGTGACGTCACTCAACGAGGCAGTTGTTTGTTTACCGCTGCTCGAGAGACAAGCCCTGAGGGGTATGCAGAGGAGGTGGCGCCTGCCATGTATGCTATTAGTAACTACGGAGAGGGATATTCCATACATTGTCGTGGAAAACCGGAAATACGACAAAATATGGAAATAGGCATATTTATATTAAGAGTGGCTGCTGACTGTCGAGTGCAGGGTCGAGATTGGACACTCCCATCTGCAGGCTCAGTTAGCGATAACACCAGCTATTCTTACTCATCTGCCATTGAATATATCCACCCTTGTACTGCAAGAGCTCTTACAAACACGCCTCGAGCACCCGGACTGGCAAGCATTACCACAAATTGAGGACATAACCCTTGAAAAATTAAATGCTCGGGTGCCCAGTTGGACATTGGACACGTCCGGCCAGCGGTCCTCGTTCCGCTGGGCATTGCCGCTGTCTTTGTTGTCGCCGGTTGCTCTAGTCATTGGTTGTGCGCTCTTGCTATGGTGGAAGTGTCCGGCAGCCCAGTTGTGGAAACTTCGCCGTGGTCTCCTGACGGAGGCAGTCAAACCTCCAACTCCTACAACAGCTGGAGCCCATTGGATCGCAATCACGCGACCAGAGAGGGCAGGTGATCAAGTGTAATGCCTATAATCATGTAACGTTGTGTGATGCGCATCTCCGTAATGTATCATTGTTGTGTATCTATGTTGTATATGATTGTATCACTGTTGTACACTAGTATAGAAGAACCCCTCACTAGTACACAAGTTGGTCGTATTTGACTTACGTAAAAGTACTATCATTGTTGGACTCACCATCCAGGGGTGAGCGTACTTGTTGTTACTTAAGAAATGTTCATCTTACTCACATTCCGTGTACCACTGTTGTATGTCCATGCATAATTTTATCAGTGTTAGTTGGAGTTAAAAGAACATAATCCGTTTTTTAACTTTGAGGGATAGGCCTATGTAAACTTATGCATGCCTAACGCAGTAGGCAAACGCAGAGGTGATAACTACTGTTGACCTGGCCAGAATCGGACACCGTCAAACAACAATCCATTATGGATTGGAGTATGATTGGATTCAGTCGTTACCGGACTGTCCGGGATGTTCTGCCCAAAGGTCAGAAGATCCATCAAGAGAGGCCGACTCACAGAGTGAGTCACTGGCAGCCTCGCCACAAAATGTATGTTAACTCAAGGTTGGGATTATGTTTATATATGATTAGATGTTAAATCCATGTTGTAATTATTATTAGATATGATGATGGTGTCGCATATAAAAGGTCGAGCGATGGCGACCAAAGAGTGGTGCGCGCCTAACTTGTGAAGTAAGCTAGAAGGCTACGTATTGTGTTTCCCTGTCATGTTAGACAGGGTAAACTGACGATTGGACTGTATGTGATCTTATGTGTTCTACACAGTGAAATGAATGAAATAAATTCGACTTTTGACCCAGAATCATGGTGTCTGTGTTAATACGAATCTGGAATCTATAGAGTTTATAACCAGCTCTTCGCCGTCCGCCTTGTCGTATTGGCGTCAGGACGACGTCAAGGGCTGACGTTTTATACAATTTCGTTTGAATTGAATGTTGAGCCAGCGTCGCGGAATGCCAAACTTGACCTTCAGATTAAGGCCCTAAGTGAAGGCGTTATAAAGTTGTCGCATTTACAAGCCATTTTGGTTTCCGTGACCTGGTGACCTTGAAATTAGGTCAAGGTCACTGAATGTCAAACTTGACCTTCAGATTACTGGTATACACATGAGGTAGAAAAATGAAGGTCTTAAGTCAAGGCGTTATGAAGTTATCGCGCTTACAATTATCTGCACCGCCCGCCTATGGTGATCACTATACCCCACAGCCTTAATGGCTAAGGTGTAGACATATTAAATCCACCATAGTTGTGATTAACGGTAGCAAGGTCAGGATGGAAGACCAATGGGTGATTTAACCCTTTCAGCGCGAGGACCGACTATAGTCATCAGAATCTGACGTCTGTAGACGTCAGATTCTGATGACTAAATTCGATCCCCGCAATGTAAGAGTAAAACTATTTATAATGGCCGTAGACCCATAACATAGGTATTCAAATGAATCGTAAAGAGACATTCATGATGATTTCAAATTGAAAAAACACCCTTTGTGTTCCATGATTTATACAAAATTAATTCAGCGTTTTAAGGGTTAATAAAGTGCTAAAAAAAATTGTGAAAACTTTGGAAACCAAAAGGTGTTTTCAATTTGAAACATCATAAATGTATTAGTTAGCTCATTCCGCTTCATTTGAATACCTATGTTATAGGTCTGCGGCCATTATAATTATCTTTTCTTTCAGTGTGGGGATCGTCTGTAGACGTCAAATTCTGATGTCTAAAGTCGCTGCAAGGGTGCCGAATTTTAGATATATTAAAGATACATCTAAATTATTGTTTCTAAGCAGGATATTTAATTTTATTATTATTCTACAGCCTTTTTTGTTCGTGTATTTCTCATTGAGTTTTAAAACTATATGGCATGGACATCTGAACATATTTAGCATACTGCAATATCTTTTTCTAATGAATCCGACCAGTAGCATACATATAAGGCGGGTCAAAGGTAAAAAAAGAGAGTCTAACTATACATTATGGAACTTCCAACTGCCATATCTCGAAAACGGTGGGCCTGAGGCTAAAAAGTAGTGAATTTTCAGCTTTTTGAAAACAGAGTAAATCTATAGAATACAGTCTCAGGCCTTTTGCATGACGAGACATTTAAATCACCTATTATCACCTCTTCGTCTAAAATCGGTCACTATAACCTGAGCCAGTGATCTTAGTTTAACCCTTTAAGCCCTCACGATGCATTAAAGCATCATCTTACATCCATGAAAACATACTTGACTTTCCTAAAACAAAGGGTTTTAGAACGAAAATTTCCATGAAACTGGTTTACCAATACATGGCAATTTTCTTTAATTTTTAAACCACATCGAATCATCTTCATCCACTACAAGTCGAGAATTGCGACAGCAATTCGCGGCTTGTAGTGGATGAAGATGACAATGGTAAATTCAGGCTTGAAAGGGTTAAACATAGTTCCTATTTTATGCGGGATCCTCTCCTAACCTTTCACTCTTACAGTTCGGGGACAGACATTAATTGTCAGAATCTGACGTCTTAAAACGTCAGATTCTGACAACTAAAGTCTGTCCCCACACTGCGAGAGTAAAAATATTTCTACTGGCCGTGGACCCACAACATAGGTATTCAAATGAATCAGAAAGAGCTAACTAAGATATTTATCACGATTTTAAATTGAAAGAGACCTTTTGATCTTCATGGTTTATGCAAAAAATTGTCAGCGCTTTAAGGGTTAAAGTGCGAAATAAATGAAGTTTCAATTTGCAAACGTGGGTGAAAATTACTCATTTTTGTTTAATTTTAGACCGAACATTTGCAAATCTGGATTCTTAAAGACCATTTTTATTCCGATATCAGTGATTTTAGTGACTAATAAAACAGTTTAAAAATGAATATAGTCGCGCTAAACAGTTTTTAAAATGGTTAATAAAAACTTACAGCGAAATCTTTAATGTAAAAAAATCTCGTAATAAATAAAAAAAATTGTGTAAAACAAAATAGCATAGTTTATTCCAGGCATAGTAAGCATCATGAGTATAATTATAATATATATATCGTTCCCTTGCGGTTAGAAGGTGCTAATCTTCATAAAGTGTCAATTTAGCACCTTCTAACTCCAAGGGGACGATATATATAGTGATTCACGTTACCTGATGGATAACAGGTCAGGTCATAACCTACAGGTCAAAAAGTTCATATATGCCACTTTGTGAAGTCACATATACATATTTTTTCCCCAGAGGATAAAACAATCTTTTTTATCAACCCTTTTCCTGCTAGGACGGTGAATATACATTTGCAAGCATGTTTCAGTTTTAGCTAATGGTAGATGCTAAAACAATCCTATGATTTGATTTGAGAGATGTCTATGTTTTTATAAATATAGCTATTTTTTATCATTTAAAGCTGGGAATTGTGTTAGCAATTCCAGCTTCAAATGATGAAAAATACATAGATAGTAAGGGTATTCCCACTGCCCCAGGGGAATACCCTGACTATCTATGTATTTTTTATCATTTGAAGCTGGGAATTGTGTTAGCAATTCCAGCTTCAAATGCCACACAATCTATTGAGTGTGATAATATTAACTGTGTGCTGTTAAATTATTCACTTCTATTTTTTGCCATTTAAAGCTTTTTTTTAAATTTAAAATGCCAAAAAAATGATCATCAGAATAAATCAGTAACTATTTTAATAATTTCCGTGTTCATTTTATTTTGTTTGAAAATTGCTTTAAACCGTATAGATAAGAAGAGTATTCCCCCTGGCCAAGGGCAGGGGGAATACCCTTCCTATCTATACGGTTTATCAATTTGAGTACAGTACTTTAGATCTGGTAATTTTCGCGTGTATAATTTTTTGCGAATTATTGATTTTGGGACTTTTCACGAAAATTAGAATTCGTGAATTTTCATTTTTTTTTAATAGCGATATTATAATAATTATAATAATAATTTTCGCGAGATTCTTGTCGTAAATTAAAACCTCGTGAATATTACCAGATCTACAGTAATGTTGTATCTGGTTTGAAACCTGCTTAAAACCATATATATATAGATATCTATATATCTATATATATCTATATATATATATATATATCTCATATATATATATATATATATATATATATATATATACAGTCCTAGCAGTGAGAGGGTTAAAAAGCAAAAAGGATACAGTGCTCCTTATAAAGGAGCACTTGTATTATGATAATTAGTACAAATGCAAATATTCCTGTGCTATATCTACACCACAATTCCCAACAAGAGAAAATAAACAATCGATCACCCACATTTTTATTGGCAATTTTAGCCACCACCATTTGACCAATTTCAGAGATGGGACTTAGTTTTGATGTCAGTACGATGTCAAAAGTCTTTCGGAGGCAGAGTTGAAGTACAAAATAAAACAATTATCAATCGCAATGATTGACATAGTATTTAAAGTTAATGCAATATTCCCATGTATAATATTATGATTTTAATCAATACAATATGAAAGAAAATTACCATGAATCTATAGCGCCTGATTTTCACTGATTTCTCAATTTTGAATTTTCATAAAATTTTGTACACACCATTTTCTAGACCTTCCCCAGCTACCCAGCAAATGTCATGCTATGACATACCTCTAAAAAACCCTGAATCACTTCAGATATGTGGGGCATATTAGTTCAACCTTTTAACATTTTATTAATATTTTATCTAAGAATTAGATTAAATGGCGAATGATCTAATTTGGAAAATACTAAATGCCAGGGATGGGGAGCATAAAAATGCACACAAAATTCCAGATCTCAAATTTGAATAGTGATTGAGAAATGGCAGAAAATCATGCTCTACAAGCTAAATGATTTCTACTTTAAAAGTTTTACGGTATAAAAATATCACAATATGAACACAATCACCTCAAGCATGTTAAATGCTCACATAATGCTTGTTATTTATATGGTACAACCTTAACAGAAAGCCATATAATTAAGTATATAATACAGCTTTAAAATCATGTTAATATTCCCATTATATGGACATCTCCATCGGCAATAACTAGAATGGAAACACCATGGTATACAATAATAAATCATGTATTTCAACAAACATAATAAAAATAAAACGTAATTATAATGTCAACAATATAGTGTGCCACAACCTCTCATATGGATAAAGGTCTTGATGGAATCATAACAAGAAACATACAAGGTACGGAGGGAAAGCTGATGGGAAAAATATGACAAACATTTTATTTTAAAAGATGTCGCCATCCGATAGGAACTGTTTCAATAATATTATTGTCCGAGTACTAGCGCTGCTGGTACCAATTGCATTTTCCCTAGCACAAATACAATTATGTGTTTATATGATAAGAATAAAGAACTTTTACAGCACGTAACTTCTCATATATCTGCTTAAAATGCTTAAAATGACAAAAGTTCATATAACATGCAAATACTTGATAACAGTTCTCCCAGGAGTGAGTGAGACTAACAAAAATGTATGACTTAATTATAGTTTCTGTTTCTATATGATAAGCATAATGAATATTTATAGTGAATATATGATAAATAGAACTTTGCAAACTTCTTACTTAAAAACTCGGTAGTTACTGCTGTTCTCTTTTGGAATAGGTCAAAGGTCAAAACAGTGGCAGCTTACTTGAAAAAAGCCACGACTCCTGTTTTTGTCGGGCAGAGTTGGATTAATCTTTTACTCGTAAAGTTCTTTGATTTATTTTTTCACCCACTTGAAGTTGTGTCTCGCTACCACGACCCCAAACTTAGAGTGAGAGAAAATTACTCATATTTTTTTAATTTGATACCAAATATTTGCAAATCTTCATGTTTAAAAATACATTTCATTCCTAATAACAGTGATTTTATCACCTGAAACAGACTTAATGAAACAGACTTAACTGTCCTGGTGGATTCATTTATTTAAATTTTCACCTACTTGAAGTTGTGTCTAGCTACCGTGACCCACAACATCAGGTACCTGAAAATTACTTATATTTGTTTAATTTGAGACGAAACATTCACAAATCTTGATGTCCAAGCACTTATTTTAAGCCCAATATCTGTGATATGATCGCCCAAAAAAACAGATTACGACAATAGGCGCGTTCAGAAGGCAAAGGGATCAAAGGGTTATAGATGTGCGTAAAACTTAAAGCGATGAATTTTTTTATGAAAACCTTGAATACCGAAGGTTTTTTTTCAATTTGAAATCATCATAAAAGTATTCGTTAGATCTTTACGATTCATTTGAATACCTATGTTATGGGTCTATGGCCATTAGAAATATGTTTACTCTTACAGTGGGGGGATCGACTTTAGACGTCAGAATAGTCAGAATCTGACGACTAAAGTCAGCGCTGTAAGGGTTAAAGCTTAAAGGGTAAACACCGTACATGTTCCCATAAAACATAATCTTCTTACACGCGTAAAGTAAGCTAATCACAACCATCGTACGGCCTACAAGGATAATATCCAGCAACCAGCGTGTCATAAGTACCACTCCAATAAGGGAGAAACGATATCACAACCATCGTACGGCCTACAAGGATAATATCCAGCAACCAGCGTGTCATAGGTACCACTCCAATAAGGGAGAAACGATATCACAACCATCGTACGGCCTACAGGGATAATATCCAGCAACCAGCGTGTCATAGGTACAACTCCAATCAGGGAGAAACGATATATTGTTTAATATCAATCTATTATACAGATTAAAACTTGCTATTACTCACGCAACTGGTTTAATTTGGTAATACATGCATTTCATCACCCTGAAGTTTAAAGGGTGTGTATCACTTTGTTAAGTAGAGACACACCCTTTAAAATCCAAGGTTTATATCAAAAACCTTCTGAATTTATCATTGTCATAGTCATCCACCACAAGCCGCGAATTTCTGTCACAATTCTCAACTTGTAGTGGATGACGATGACTTGAAGTGGGTGAAAAAAAAAAGAAAATTACCATGTATTGGTAAACCAGTTTCATGGATATTTTCATTCTAAATTAAGTCTGTTTTCAGGGATGTAAAATGATGATTTAATGCATCCTGAGGGCTTGAAGGGTAGACCCTTATGCTGCTGGAGTCGTATATATATATATATAGTATATGATTTCAAGCTTCAGACCTGATAACATGCCACTGTAATCCATAAACTATAGCCTGTTTCACCAGCTCGCTGTTTAAATTTTTATTACAAATTTTATCTCGGATCAATTATTCATCTTTCCCTAACATCACTGAAAATTTGGTGGAATTTTGTTGTGTCTTTTATAAGTTAGACCATTTGGAATTTAATAGAATTCTTGTTTCACGTTAATGGTGTTAAAGAGAGCTGTAATTTTGAAAAATTATTACATGCCAAATGGTCTAACTTTGATAATACACAAAAAAATTAACCAAATTTTCAGGGATGTTAGGGGAAGATAAAAAAATTAACTGCGGAAAATTATTTTAAAAATTTTTGATTAGAGATCAAGCTAATATGAAAAAGACTACTCCCAGGATCTGGTGAAGCAGACTGTAGTTAGTGATAGACGGTCTGTAAACCCTTTAACCCCCAGTCCCGAATATATTCGGCTTTTCATTTTTTTATTGCCACATTAAATACCACCTTTTGAACATCATAAAGATAAAATGTGATATCAATCAGCAAAATTAGAGAAGAGTTAACCTTTATTTTGTCAAATCTGAATAATTTTCACTCACTTGAAGTTGTGGATCGCATCAGTGAGACACAACTTCTAGTTGGTGAAAATTCGGATTGAGTAATTATTTTGCTGATGTCATTTTTTCATAAATAACTAAATTTTTCATCATTTAAAACTGGGTATTGCAGTAAATGATGAAAAATAGAAACAAACAATTCAGCAGTTGAAGAGTTTAAAACTCCTCTGAATGCCACAATGCTCGTAGATGGCAGAACACCACCGATTGTTATAAACTCCTCTGAATGCCACAATGCTTGTAGATGGCAGAACACCACCGATTGTTATAAACTCCTCTAAAAGGCCACAATGCTCGTAGATGGCAGAACACCACCGATTGTTATAAACTCCTCTGAATGCCACAATGCTCGCAGATGGCAGAACACCACCGATTGTTATAAACTCCTCTGAATGCCACAATGCTCGTAGATGGCAGAACACCACCGATTGTTATATATTCAATACAGAATGCTAATCAACAGATCGTCGCCTCGGAGCTAAAGGATCTTATCTGACACTCGTTAGAGTGGCAGATAGAATCCTTTAGCTCCGAGGCGACGAGATATACACCTATCCTCTCATATTACTTATATATTATTTTGTCAAACAGTATCTGAAGTTTCGTTCACCTTAATTTGCTTCAATCTCACAATATACCAATGCTTGATGGCTGAAGCAAAATAACACTGACTATACATCTTTTCCACTGAGTGCAGATTAACAACATATTTATAAAACATCAATTAGCTTAATCTATAATATTACTTTTATCAGCTTCAGCCTGACAATAGTTGACCTTGCTTTACATTTAAATCACAATATCACAAATGCTTATTGACAATATAACCACAGACAGTGCGTGTCTGCTTTTCATAGATGCTTATTAGCGCTTTATCCGCTTAAGTTGTAGAATTCAACTTTTCACCAACCTCAAGTTGGGTCTCGCTACCGCGACCCACAACTTCAAGTGGGTGAAATTTACTCATATTTGTTCAATTTGAGACAAATAATTTGTGAATCTTGATGTTAAACATCAATCATTTCATTCCCAATTACTCTGATGTACTCTTTTGATAAAACAGATTTAAAACGACTATTTCTAGCTTAACATTGATCAAGCATATGATTAATATCTTGTGTTAGATGGGAAATGTACAGGCGTGTGTGGCAGGATAAAAACAAATTTCATAGATCTGTGAATCCTAATCTATTCGGATGTACATATTTGTAATTGTTTTTTTTCTATGATGCAAAATACACAAAATAAGCTCAAAAACGTTTTTAAAAAACTCTATTTATTGGTTGGCCTGATGTTGAATTATATTGAGATCATGACTTGTTATACCTCTCCATGCGTATGACTTATAAATGTCCTCAGGAGACCCCCAGCCAAACACAAAACGGTGTTTACGAAATGTAGGCCCACCATTAGCGACGCTGGCCATCATTACTGCAACATCGGGTCAACATCTCGCCCCATGCTGGGACTAGGCATGTCTGACAATTAAGTAGACAATAACAGCTGATGAATTGTAAGAAATGATACACCATCCATTCAAGGCACAGTATAGATTATTTACAGCGTAGTACAAATATACATTGCTGAAAAATAGAGTGGATTAACGCTTTACTTAAATATCATATCCTGATTCTGAAAAATAGAGTGGATTAACGCTTTACTTAAATATCATGATTAACACTTTACTTAAATATCATGTCCTGATTCTGAAAAATAGAGTGGATTAACGCTTTACTTAAATATCATGATTAACACTTTACTTAAATATCATGTCCTGATTCTGAAAAATAGAGTGGATTAACGCTTTACTTAAATATCATGATTAACACTTTACTTAAATATCATGTCCTGATTCTGAAAAATAGAGTGGATTAACGCTTTACTTAAATATCATGATTAACACTTTACTTAAATATCATGTCCTGATTCTGAAAAATAGAGTGGATTAACGCTTTACTTAAATATCATGTCCTGATTCTGGTATTTACCCTTTCCAGAAAACACCAGACATTGACCAGTTGTCGGCTTAATGTTGGTCCAGCGTTTGCAATGCTGGCTCAGCATTAAAACAACACTGTCTAAAGGTTTCATGATTTCTGACTTGGCATCATGCTGCAGTGCGAACTGTTAACTCTTACAGCGCGGGGATCGACTTTAGTCGACAGAATCTGACGTCTGTAGACGTCAGATTTTGTCCACTAAAGTCGATCCCCGCGGTGTAAGGGTAAAAATAGTTATAATGGCAGGCAACCCATAACATAGGTATTCAAATGAATCAGAAAGAGCTAACTAAGACATTTATGATGATTTCAAGTTGAAAATAACCCTTTCATCTCCATGGTTTACACAAAATATTTCAGCGCTGTAAGTGTTTAAGTATTGATGGACCACAGTGAATCTGCCAATATTAATCTCTGCCAATTATTTTCAATAAAGCTGACAATATTTCCCGGTATACAGTACCTTAAAGTTGAAAGGGTGGCAAAGTGGCAGATACACCCTTTCATTCATACTCCTGTCATGGATATATATACTTTATATATGATAACACATACGGCTTCATGATATCATATGGCATGACACGGCATGAGGCATAGCACAGCATGTGGCATGACACGGCATGTGGCATAGCACGTCATGTGACATGACACGGCATGTGGCATAGCATGGCATTTCATTGCATCACAACACATAGCATTGCATCATGATTACAATCCAATCAAATGCAATCACGGTGCACAGTATTGAATTGCAATTGCATTCCATAATTAAATTTCAATGCAATTCAATTGCAATGCAATTACAATATAATGCAATGAAATTACAATGCAATCATTGCATCATAATTGCAATCCGATGCCATTCATGACAAAGCCTGACATTGTATTGCATAACAGGTATTGCTCTTTCGGAACCACAAAATGGCTAGGAAGGTTGTAATTTTCATCATCCTTATAAAAAACAGGCCAATATAAATTCCTGATTTTTAACCCTTTCCCCGCTGAGTTACCTAATTTAAATTTTCACACACTTGAAGTTGAGTCTCTATAATAGGATCCACAACTTCCCATATTTCCTCAAATTAATCCAGATTGACAAAAATATTCCGATACTCATTTCCAAGGGCAGGATACATTTTCCTGTCACTTGGCTTTCCCTACGAGACGTATGGTAAGATCAGCTCATCTCGCACTCTCACCTATACGCTTCACTGCTCAGTTTGATTTTTGATCTCGGCTGATCTCAGCACTCATCACTACATCAAGCTCCTCGCCTGCTCAGCACTCGTTGGGCTCATCTCAGCACTCGTCACCACATCAAGCCATCGCCTAAAGGCTCGGGCTTGATGTGGTGACTTGTGCTGAGATAAGCCCGTCTTGCATTCACAACGATGCCG
Source organism: Flabesymbios commensalis (assembly GCA_964017125.1). Lineage (NCBI taxonomy): Eukaryota > Metazoa > Annelida > Polychaeta > Terebellida > Flabelligeridae > Flabesymbios > Flabesymbios commensalis. The sequence continues at coordinate 74,562,877 of OZ024916.1, forward strand.
TATGCATATATACTAAAAGCTACTATGAGCAGTCACCCTCCCAGTGAGATCACTTGACCACTCCCCAAAATGACATGTCATATACAAATGACCCTCCTACGGCCAGCCACCTGTCATGAAAGGCCAGTGTCCGAATGTTGGCCCTTAACAGGTTCTACTGTAAGTACAAATGACGAGCTGCCACATGTCATGAAAGCCAGTGTCTAAAGGGTGGTCCCCCATAGGAGGTTCTACTGTAAGTATCTGATATGTAGGAGAATGGTCTTTGTACACAGAGCTATCAGTGTAACGGTATCTAGGACTGTGGAGTCGATTATTATGACAGACCAGACCAGCGATGTAGGTAATTACTCCATCCTGCGCTGGCGGCGGTGCTTTCTGTCGGCTCGGCAGATGTTTCCTCTGTACCTAGAATAAAATAAAAAAACATCAATAACAATTGATAAACTCATAAATATATAGTTCATATAATATTATCATCTGAAACTAAATTTATACACTTAGTTTTTTAAATAATCGTTTCTCAGCCACAGGCTAACTTGCCACCCACCCAGCACACACTCGACGCTCAACCGAAATTGGTTCATGTGGGGTCAGTGTGGCAGACGGTGGCCCAACATTGAACCAACCTTGGGTGAATGTTTAGTGTTTGCTGGGCATTCAGTAAAAAACACATGCACATACTTATATTACTGCCCCCTTCTAAAATGAGTCTAAAATCTGCAGAGGCTACCACAATTTGAAGTGATTTTGATGCATGTATCAGTTTCCCTTTAATACAACAACATACAATTTCTGCGAAGGCAAAAATACTTATAGCTGTTTAATAAATTATTTTGATTTCATCACTAATTTCACTCCCAGGAACCCTTATTTGATATGCAAATAAAAGATATCTTTGATTATACTGGAACATGGTGCCTAAAAGGTTAATCTTTTTATGTGTTACAGGTGGTTGTTTGATCAAATTAGGTGAATTTCTAAAGTGGTTGATGACATAAAGGGAAAGTAAATTCATAGGAGACATCTTTAAAAACGAAAAACTGATTGTGGAGAGATTGTAGCAATAATTGATGTGAACACGTCATAATAGTCACAGATAACATACGAGAAATCTGTAATAACGGAAAACTGACTGAGATTGTGGCAATAAGTGACATAAGGACGTCCTAATAGTCACAGATTACTTACCTCTGGCGATGGTGGTCAGATTGTTCACCTCATCCGGGCTGAGCTTAAGCATCGTGGTCAGAACGGGGATCAACTGCTGTCTCTCTGACTGTGTGTGAAGCGTCAAAAACTAAAACAGAAAATGTGTGAACGGTTAATTGGACAAGCACTTAAACATAAACACCTATACTACAGGTCTATGGCGTTTATATTTTCAGTAGGAATCAATCTTTGACATCAGAGTCAATGGTGTAGTCTCGCACAAAAATATAGTGGCTATCCGCTATAGTAGATCTGGTAATATTTGCGAGGTTTTAATTTTCGCGAATTTTGCAAGGAGGACAAATTCGCGAATTCAAGAATCTCGCAAAAATTATAATTAGATTAGTACAAAAAATTTAGCAAGCAAAAATTATCAGATCCACAGCATAGCACAAATCGTTATACATTTCAGAATTACAATTGTAGACATGTAATCAAAGTTGTATGTTCGCAAAGATACTGTGCAAAGTTAGTGTATGTTCACTGTGGAGCACATCATGTTTTCCGACATGTAGTACACTGATTTCGACTACAGTAGACATTTTCTGTTTTTATTATCACCTGTATAATAGTAAAATATACCTTACATCTTAAAACACTGCTATATGCTGGGACTTAAATTTCACAAATAACACACATTTTCAGTCACTTGAAGTTGTGAATCACGGTAGTGAGACACAACTTCAAGTGAAAATTTAAAATGAATAGCTCAGTGGTTAAAGACTACATGGAGGCAAAATTAAACAAACCTTAAACACTATGTTCTTGAGATACTCGAGATTAGAAATGGCGTTTTCTCGAGCCTGATTTCTCTCCAGACGGCGGATTTCTTCCTTCAGAATCTTGGCTTGTTCTGTCAGCCTCATCACTGTACCCTCGTTATCATTTAAAACCTGAAAAAAACATACAGACCTCTGTCAGCTTTTCCTAACATTTACCTGAGAAATCTGATTCTATATGGTGGCCAAATAAGATACATTTTAAACAAATATAACATATATTCAGTTTAAACGAATATAAATACAAAAAAAAAAAAAAATTATATTAACTTATCAGAATTAGGCAGCAATTGTTACAACAGCTATATCTTGCAAACATAGATATATTTTGAAAAATGTCATTTTTAAATGAATCAGAAATATTAAGCAGAACTGAAGCTTTTTAAAACCGTTCAGTGGCGGATCTGGGAAATTTCAGCCGAAATATCATTGTTTTTGGGACCCTGAACGGGGGGGGGGGGATCTCTGGATCCACCACTGCCGTTACCTTTGTCAATTGATGTAGATTTTCTCCTTTTAAGATATGTAGAGCTCAACTATCTACCCTACCCTCTCAAGTGTCATGACCTGACCTATTTACCCTCCCCTGATCACAGGGACCTGCCCTATCTACCCCACCCTTCATTAGTGACCTAGCCTATTTACCCCCACCCCTCATTACAGTGACCTGACCTATTTACTCCCCTTATCACAGTGACCTGCTCTAATTACCCCCTCTTACCTCTGTCAGGTGGTCTATCCTCTTCTCTGCTGTCGTGAGATTCGCTCTCATCGCTGTATCATCTGATGACTCTACAGTCTTCAAACCTGGTAGAAAATAAAAAGAGGATGATAAAATCAGAAATAAAACCTGAGTTCACTGAGTACTCTTAGATAACACTACAGAGGTAGACGAGTTACAATAACATGCATGATCTTAACAGGGCAGATTAACAGCGCTGATATATTTTTATATAAACCAAGAGACCAAAGGGTTATTTTCAACTTGAAATCATCATAAATATCTTAGTCAGTAAAATTGAGATGTATAGTTTACTCACTGATTGTCTCGTCAATGGACGATGATGTGATGAGCTGCTCAAACGGAAGAATAGAAGGCACTTGTGGCGACGATTTGGACTAAAAAGCAAACACATAGGATTAATTAAATATCAACATATTATAATAGTCACTTGGGCATTTTTGTTTATGTTTTGGGTTATTTTAACGTGAAACGTCTTGAGATGATTTTTACAAATAAGATCAAATCATTACTTTTTTTGTTAGTTTCTAAAGAATCCCAGTCAACACGATACACAAACCCAATGTTGGCTCAATGTTGGACCATCGTCTTCGACGCTGGCCCAACATTAAGCCAATATTGTGTTGGTGTATCATGTCCACTGGGTATTACTCTAAATCAATCCTTAAAGCTCTAAGCACGATAATAGTCCTTTTAAATCCTTTTTATTAGCTCATCAAATCACTGATAATAGGAAAGAAGAAAGAGTGTTCACCCCTTAAAGCGCTGAATTATTTTGTAAAAAACATCGCAACCAAAGGGTTTTTTCCACCTTGAAATCATCCTAAATGGCTTAGTCAGTTCTTTCTGATTCATTTGAATACCTATGTTATGGGTCTACTACCATTAGAAATATTTTTACTCTTACAGTGAGGGGATCGCCTTTAGTCTGACGACTACAGACGTCAGATCACCAAGTCAATCACCACGCTGTAAGAGTTAAACATCAAGATTTGTAAGTGTTTGGTCACAAATTATTAAATGCAAGTAATTTCACTCACTCGAAGTTGTGAGTAGTGGTAGCGTGAGACACAACTTCAAGTGATACACAACTTCAGGGGGATAAAAATTTAAATTATTTAATTTAGCGCTAATTTAGCGCTAATTTAACGGTTGAATTACACACAATGTTATCGCCTACATGATGCTTCTTCTGCGAAATATTAAGCAACACAATTGATAACGAGGCGTCTCGGTGATGGGAAAAGGTTTCAGGTAATTGTCACCCTCTTAAATTGGTGTCTCCCATACACGATTCACAACCAAGTGGGCAAAATTATTCTAATTTGTGAAAATTAAGCATACGTTATGTCGGTGTAAAATGCTTCACTTTTAAAAACTGATTACACAAAAAAAAACAGATATATTACTATGTGGATCTCTGAGGGTTAAAACACAGATATATACTAGATTTGCCTGAGGGGCAAAGCTTGCGTCTCCACCCGCCCCACATAGTTCATTAATTATAGAGAAATACAGTACTGTCACCAAATTTTTATGTAAACCACGTGAAAATGTGATTTCAGAATCACACCAAAATCTAATCAGCATATGACCAGGGTAAGTTGCTTCCTTCAAACAAATCGGTGAAGCAGTTCAAGCTCTTCAAAGTAACATGTGATTCGTCGGCCATCTCGAATTTTGTTGAAAAAAGAAAAACAATTCTCCTGACTTTTTCTCAGGGCCACTGAGCATACACAAAAGATCAAAATTGAGCTGTATAACTATATTACCAAATTTTGATAATAGCCAAAATGAGCAAAACTGAAATATCAGCTAAAATCCTGATAAGGTAAAAAAAAAATTTATTATCATAATCACACAAAAAGCTAATCAGCACACATCCAGGGTAGGGTTATTTTTTGAACCAAACATGAAACAAATCCATGAAGCAGTTCAAGCTCAAGAGAGTGATATCGGAATTTGGCGGGCATCTTGGATTTTGTTGAAGAAGCTGAAAAACCCCCAAAAAATTTACCGGGCAAATTCCCTGGGGTAAATATGCATACTGCAAATTTTTAGAATAATCCGATCAGGGGTGTATAGCTATATTACCAAATTTTGATGATAGCCAAAATGAACAAAACTGAAATATCCACTAAAATTCTGAAAAGTAAAAAAATTCAAAGTTTTTATTATCGGGATCACACCAAAAACAAATCAGTACATGTGCAGGGTAAGATCTTTCCGTCAAACAAAACATAAAACAAATCCAGGAAGCGGAAATAATCTGAGTAGGGGTTTTCAAGTGAGAGCAGAAACAAGTGGCGGCGGCGGCATGCGGACTCAGCAATAACAATAAGTCTCCACCACTACATAGTGGGTGGAGACTTAAATAGCTATAGTTGACCTCTTGAGTGTTAATGTTACAAAGCTGAAAGTGACTGACCTTTAATTCAATCTCTATACTCTCACTTCCCTGAAATAGAAAACACAATATATATATTCCCCTAAAATCTTTAAACCTGGGAGATATGATGCACTCAATTGTCTGAAATCTGACAAATTAATATGCTGAAATCATTAATCTGACAAAACTTGAAAATCTTATCCGTTACAAACACGGCAAATTATATGATTTTATATGTGTCTCAGTAGCTTGTCTGTCCTTGTGATGAGGTATTGTAGTATCCGACTATGGAGAGAGAGTGGGGGGGGGGGGGGGGGGGTGAGGGTCAGATGTAGACATGGCATTTAGTTTACTGCGTAGTTTGTCCGGCTCGCTTTTTGATGACTGGTGGGGGGGTGGTAGCGCTAGCAGACATAGACTTACCTCAGCAGCTTGTCGCTCCTCGTGATGCAGTATGTGATGTGCGTCTGTCACGTCATGTGACTTGCTGTGAGGGGCGTTAGCGAGCGTGGATGGTGATTAGCGTGGCGGATGTGGTGGATGTAGACTTACCTCTGCAGCTTGTCGCTCCTCGTGATGTGGTACGTGATGCGGTAGATGATGTGCGTCTGTCACGTCATGTGACATGCTGTGAGGGGCGGTAGCGGGTGTAGATGTGGAATGTTTACTGGACATGGCCTTCAGCATGGCCTGTAGTTTATCGACCTCACTTTCCGACGACTCAGCTTGTCGGGTCAACAGGGTCACGGTCTTCCCATGCTCCACCTGCATCACCTGGATCTGCTCCTGTAACACAGAGACACCTGGTGAATCAAACATAAATGAAACTCCTGTAACACAGAGACACCTAGTGAAGACAACATACACTATACTTCTGAAAAACGGAGCCACCTGGTGAATGAAACATAATACTATACTCCTGTAACACTGGGCCACCTGGTGAATCAAATATACACTATTCAGCAAAACATACTTAAAACTACATATATACTGGTCAGTACAAGGGTTGATAAAATTACATCGAGCTATACAATATTGTTATGTGTGAGGTTTTCTACAAGATTTCCTGTTTGATGTTTTGTCAGGTCACAGTAGTGTGACGCCTGCGGTGAGACACCACTGTATCTGTTCATGTCTTTTTCCTCATTAAAAGTACAAAATTCGTGACTGCAGTTTTAGTTATAATTGCTACATTTTTAGAGTTGTATTTTTCTTATATTTTAATAACCTAGTGACAAGTGTCTTTTTAATGTGTTATGTGTGTGATAATAATAGTAGAACGTGAAACGTTCACAGACTGTCAGCATATAAATGACAGTGCCAGTACTAGTGTCAGTGTGAGTTTAGACAACCCTTTTCTAAACACGAAATTTGACTGTTAATCTTATTTTCTCCACGCTAAAACTGATACCCTGATGTACTATTGTTTTTATATTTTCAATTCCGGTAATTTACATATGTTGACGATGTTTATTTATGCTGTAGTAAATGAAAGTTTGTATTATTTATCTGGTCTCTTTGGACCGACATCGCGGCAGTGAGCGATAATAGAAGGAGTTACGATTAGTCACGTTTTATACTTTATAAGTGTTGTAAACGAAGTGATTTATATTGTGAAAGGTACAGCGTACTATTAGATTATTTTGGGTATATATTTTAGCATGTTTTAGTGATTTATACAGCGAGGGTAGACTTGAGAATAATTGGACATCTTTTTGTGAAATGTGAGACTTGGCCATTGTTGGCTCAGGCAGGTCACGATTTTCCGGAGTTTTGACATTGTTTACATTATTTCCATGGGCTGTATCTTTAGTTTTAGTTGAGATATTCGGATGAGCTTTGTGGTAGGATAATCTATGTTTATTCTGCCGTTTTATGATATAAGTGATGTAATTTGACTGTTTGAGATTGTTTCATATTTTGATGTGATAGGTGGGTAGGTCGGGTCAGAAATGTCCATTTTGCTAGATCTAGGCATTGCAGAATGTGGAGTTATTTTAATAACGAAGTGTTATTTATCGGTTGTGAATACGTTTTTGGGTGTTTTATATGATATCAAACGATACTAGATTAGTGGATATTATTAGTTATCAGTATTTAGCAAGTTGAGGTTAATATTTTGGTGATGACGTCACGTCCCGTGACCCTGTGTATAAATATGAGCGAGCCAGGCTTGTTCTGGGCAGTTAGCTCCCACAGCTCTGCCATTGAAGATCTCTACCTCTCTCAATATGAAGACGTCAGCTGTTAGGCTGGACAATGATGACCTCTCTCAATATAAAGACGCCAGCTATTAGGTTGGACAATGATGACCCATCTCCAAGTGAAGACGCCAGCTAGTGTTGGCAATGATGAAATAAGAGAAGTGAGGGAGGGAGCATGAAGTGATAGCATGAAGTTGTGATGTTCCAAAGTGATGTTCAATACCATATTCCCCTATGAAGTCGAAGATACAAGTGCACTAGCTGCTTGTTTATGAAGTCGAAGATACAAGTGTACTGCTTGTCTATGAAGTCGAAGATACAAGTGTACTGCTTGTCTATGATGTTACCTACCTTTTATTTCCTAGTCAGTGGCCAGTTGTGAGCCTTTTACTGTCCCCTTTGTTGACCTTGGGAAATTTGTTGGGCCATGGCTATTTACTATGCAAGTAATTAAGTGGACCCGAACTGGTACACTCTAAACATTGAACTAATTAAGAGGGTGTAGAAATACCTATGGTTTAGCCCTTGGTTGGACTGGGTTTAGCCCACGAATTTAGGTCAACAAACTGTGGTGGGTTGTGAAGTTAGGGTAGAGGTTATTGAAACCCTGGGACAGACAGATTAATTTTACCCTGTAGCTATTTTAAGTTTGGTATGTGATGCTATTCCCTGCAGTGTGTGATGCCATTCCTGTGATGCCAGCGATGTTTTTATTTGTATTTTCTGTTATTTTGAGGTCTTCACTACTAAATTGATAGAGTAATTCAAATTAGCAGCTTTACGTGAGGTGGTATTAAATATTAGGCATATTTAATATCGCGTTTCACATTAGTTTTATATAAGTAGTTCAGTGGGACTGGGCGTGGTTGTCAGCCGTGTATTAGTCAGTAAAGTCTCTCTGCTTTAGGAATAGCCATTAAATGGAATCTAGCCCTTTGCTAAGCAAATTATATTTTGTTTGACAGCAGGATTCGCCAGGTTGCGAGTGGGTTGGGAGGATCAGGGATAGAGCTTCCTCCAGGCTAGATCGGGTTATTTCCTAGATCGGGTGAAGCCACAGTTTACAGACCCGTACCTTTAGTTGATATTTACCATAACATTTATATTGGGTGGACCATAGTGAAAGTGGTAATCGAGTTTACAAAGTTTCTCTGTTTTAAAGTTTAGAGTATTTGATCACTGGCAGTGTGCTATTGTGTAGTTTTTTATGAAGCCACTTCAGTTGTGATATTGTACACAGAATGTATGATATGTAAATAATGAGAGTGTATTTCTCCTGTGAGAGAACTCTGAGATTATAGTTGTAGCATGTTCTTTTTTGTGTATATAATAAAGTATTAACTGAGAAGTAGTTTTTATTCTTGTATACGCACTTTTAATATATTTGGATTCTCGCTGATTAGTTTTAAAGCGTTTTCTAAGCCGTTTTGAAGCGTTTTCTCTTTAATTACTAGGCGTATTTTGGACTTATTTTAAGTTGCGTATTTTTAATTGATGTCATTTGACATCTGGTGTCAGAACCTGATTTTCCCTCTCAGTAAACTTTTCTTTGTTTATCTGAGAGTGATTTCTACTTATTTTATTTGAATCAGAGTATAGAAGAGAGTAGTTGACCGAGGGTCATTTAAGTTTAATTATGTGACCGTTCGCGCACCCATCCTTTTGACCGCTCGGGCAGTGTGCGAACGGGTTAATCGGCACCCGATAGTTAGAGAGTTGCGAGGGGCGAGTGCCGTCACATTTCTGGTGTCAGAAGTGGGATTCATTTAACAGAATAATTGAGTTCCTTGATTTCCCTTAGTTTTGAGGGATTGATTTTATTATTTTGTCATTGGATCCAGTGAAACAAACCCTTTTTGCCTTGAGATAGCCAGTTAGTGATGTTAGATTCATTATTATTTTTATGTCTTTGTTAGGAGGTGACCAGTTTCTTGAAATGGCCTCCTTATGATGTTGCAATGGCTTCCTTATGATGTTTCCCTTTGTATGATGACATATACCAGCCGGTATATATTATTTCTCATTGTTGTGGTGAATATTTAAGAAGTGCTGTACTATCGCTTCTTAGTTTCTGAAGATAGATCAGCTATTCTATTTCAGGTGTTCTATTTCAGACATGAGGCCACACCATTGAGTGTATGAAGACAAATACTACCCAGTATTTTCTATGATGTCACAGATTTTCTATTTCAGAAATTCTATTTCAGATATTTTATTTCAGACATGAGGCCACACCATTGAGTGTATGAAGACAAATACTACCCAGTATTTTCTATGATGTCACAGACTTTCTATTTCAGAAATTCTATTTCAGATATTTTATTTCAGACATGAGGCCACACCATTGAGTGTATGAAGACAAATACTACCCAGTATTTCTATGATGTCATGTCCACAGATTTTCTATTTCAGAAATTCTATTTCAGATATTTTATTTCAGACATGAGGCCACACCATTGAGTGTATGAAGACAAATACTACCCAGTATTTTCTATGATGTCACAGATTTTCTATTTCAGATATTTTATTTCAGACATGAGGCCACACCATTGAGTGTATGAAGACAAATACTACCCAGTATTTTCTATGATGTCACAGATTTTCTATTTCAGAAATTCTATTTCAGATATTTTATTTCAGACATGAGGCCACACCATTGAGTGTATGAAGACAAATACTACTCAGTATTTTCTATGATGTCACAGATTTTCTATTTCAGAAATTCTATTTCAGATATTTTATTTCAGACATGAGGCCACACCATTGAGTGTATGAAGACAAATACTACCCAGTATTTTCTATGATGTCATGTCACAGATTTTCTATTTCAGAAATTATATTTCAGATATTTTATTTCAGACATGAGGCCACACCATTGAGTGTATGAAGACAAATACTACCCAGTATTTTCTATGATGTCATGTCCACAGATTTTCTATTTCAGAAATTCTATTTCAGATATTTTATTTCAGACATGAGGCCACACCATTGAGTGTATGAAGACAAATACTACCCAGTATTTTCTATGATGTCATGTCCACAGATTTTCTATTTCAGAAATTCTATTTCAGATATTTTATTTCAGACATGAGGCCACACCATTGAGTGTATGAAGACAAATACTACCCAGTATTTTCTATGATGTCACAGATTTTCTATTTCAGAAATTCTATTTCAGATATTTTATTTCAGACATGAGGCCACACCATTGAGTGTATGAAGACAAATACTACCCAGTATTTTCTATGATGTCACAGACTTTCTATTTCAGAAAGTCTATTTCAGATATTTTATTTCAGACATGAGGCCACACCATTGAGTGTATGAAGACAAATACTACCCAGTATTTTCTATGATGTCACAGATTTTCTATTTCAGAAATTCTATTTCAGATATTTTATTTCAGACATGAGGCCACACCATTGAGTGTATGAAGACAAATACTACCCAGTATTTTCTATGATGTCACAGACTTTCTATTTCAGAAATTCTATTTCAGATATTTTATTTCAGACATGAGGCCACACCATTGAGTGTATGAAGACAAATACTACCCAGTATTTTCTATGATGTCACAGATTTTCTATTTCAGAAATTCTATTTCAGATATTTTATTTCAGACATGAGGCCACACCATTGAGTGTATGAAGACAAATACTACCCAGTATTTTCTATGATGTCACAAATTTTCTATTTCAGAAATTCTATTTCAGATATTTTATTTCAGACATGAGGCCACACCATTGAGTGTATGAAGACAAATACTACCCAGTATTTTCTATGATGTCACAGATTTTCTATTTCAGAAATTCTATTTCAGATATTTTATTTCAGACATGAGGCCACACCATTGAGTGTATGAAGACAAATACTACCCAGTATTTTCCATGATGTCATGTCTACAGATTTTCTATTTCAGAAATTCTATGTCAGATATTATATTTTTCCATATGAAGACACACCATTGAGTGTTATGAAGATAAATACTACCCAGTATTCCTATGATGTCAGTTCCACATAGATTTGATTTCAGTACAGATATTTGATTTTCATATTAGGATACACCTTAAGAGTGTTGTTTAGATCAAATACTACCCGGTATTGTTGTCTATCTGAATAGTTCTATGTCAGATATTATATTTCTCCATATGAAATCACACCATTAAGTGTTTGTGATGAGAAATACTATTCAGTTTTTTTTGTGAAGTCATATCCTTCTATCAGTATTTTTCATTGTGAGGATACACTATCTGAGTGTTTATGAGGATAGATAATATCCAGTATTTATGTAAAGATTACCTGTGTAAAGGTTATATTATATTTTGCATTTCACTGCAAACTTTGTGAGAAAATACTGTGAGTTCAAACTCACTGTTGAACACAGAATCTGCTACAGGCATAGTATTACCTGTATTTTGCTCAGTGAAGCCAATCATTCTAAATAATTGGTGATAATGGCATATCAGAGAGAAGACAACACAGCAAGTATTCTACATGGACAAGAAGACAATCCTGAATTAGAGTCACTTTACAATAATCGACCTGACAGGGTGATGATGCTATCCCCTAGGAGAAATCCCATTAATGAGATGAAATCAGCAACAGCAAATATGTTATCAGACTTATTCAGCAATGCTACAGAAGTTGTGAAGAGTAGGATGACTGATTCTTCAACTGGTATTATTCCCAAGAGAGATGATTCATCTTTTGGTTTGAAGCCAATACACAATCAGCAAACTGAATTTCAAAAGCATGCGTACTCTGCAGTCAGCATAGGAGAACAGCCAAGTGTTCTTTCAACCAAAGTTACAGCAATGGGAAAACGTCTTGACCAGTTAACTGATGAATTATCGCATTTAAGACATGATACAGCAGCTGACACAGCTTGTAGCAGGACAGAGATGATTCAAATGCAATCTGAGATATCGGGGAACATGTCTAATCTGAAGAGTGGCTTGGAGAATTTCCTAAGTAAAATAACAGATTCCACAGCCCAAGTAGTGGCGCCTGCAGAGAACCACAATGCAAGAGAGCCCTCAGCTACAAGGCATGCACCATCCGTGGCATACTACAATACTGATTCAGAGCCACCACATGGGAAATTATATGGAGAACCTCCGTTCCTAGTGAATGACTCAGCTACAACATTCCCCATGATGACAGAACAAAGTAGACCAGCTGCTAGACATAGATCGTCAATGATGGCAGAACAAAGTAATCCAGTGAGAAGTAGAATGCCACAACAAATTACAGAAGATCACTTGACGAATGTAGTAAGATCTCAGACGTATAGAAGGAATCCACAACCATCCAGGCGACCACTCAGATCTATAAATAGGCGACGAAGTGAAGATTACTCATTTACAGATACAGAAACAAGTGATCATGGCAGTGACGAGATACACAGCTCGGGTACCCAACACAATAGAAGAGAAAACAGATGTTACCATCCAAAATTACCTGCATTTACAGGACAAGAATCATGGGAGGTTTATTACAACCGATTCGAAGATGTTGCAGCACAAGAAGATTGGACAGATAAAGATAAATTAAGAGAATTGCTACCAAAATTACAAGGAAAAGCAGGAGATTTTGTTTACAGTCAATTATCATGCAATACCAGGAGAAATTTTAAAGCACTAATAGATGAAATCAAACATCGTTTCAGAAAAATTGAGTCTGCAAGAACTTATGGGTCACAGTTTAGCAAGAGATATCAGAAGGCAGATGAGACTGTAGAAGATTTTGCAGCTGAGCTCAAAAGGCTCTATAACAAAGCATATCCGAACCGTGATTCAGTAACAAAACGTGAAGACCTTCTTCGAAGATTCCTAGATGGCATTTTTGACAACAAGGCGAGTTTTCAGGTCGAATATGTGAAGCAACCAACAGATATAAATGAAGCTGTGTTTGAAATAGTAACATTTCAAGAGAATAAGAAACAATCTACAGAGAGTCACGAATCTATATTGGAGCAATCAGTGTGCACTGTGAAAGACTTTGAAAGTGAAGATCGAGAATATGGTGTTTGTGATCACGATGGTGAAGCTGTTCGTGGCATGTCATATCCAAACAATGAGACAAGAATTAAACCACCATGTGTGTGTAGTAACTAGGGAAAGACTCTTGAATTAACTCTCACAAATGAGGAGGTAAAGAACCGAGAAATCATAGCTGAGATTTCCCAGTATCTACAGAGTAAAAACACCGAGATTATGTCTGAGGTTACACAGCTTCTACAAAGTAAAACCATATCTAACCATCCTTCACAAGTTACAGAGAGAAATTTTCGAAAATCAAAAGGTGGAAGAGAACATGTAAAATGTTTCAAATGTGGACAAATTGGACATTTTTCACGTGAAAGTCAAAATTCTCATCAGCCTTTCTTATCAGCGAAATATGATACAGTTACAGTTCCATCTTGTCAATCCATTCATCCAAATTCCCATGTAATCCAGAGTAGTATGGCGCACCAGCCTACCATGTCAAACAAACAAGTACCCACGTCACATTTATATTGGAGAGAGTTTATACCACCTGGTATCTGATAAAACGATTACCATTAGGTCACATTTGCGAAACATGTTTAGAACAAATATGGAAGTGATTTTCAAATTTTTCAGATACAGTTTTCAAGACAGCCCAAATTTCAGGCTGGACAAAGGGTGTCCGCATACCAATTTGCTGCTTGGAAACTACAAAATGATCCCCTTGATGGCTATTAAGTACAAAACCTAAATTTTATTGTTATATCTATTAGTTTTCATATTATTATTTTCCAAGTTATACTCTGGACAGAGGGTGTCCACTATGATGCCCCTATGAAGATGCGATGATGTCCCTGTGAAGATGCTATGATGTCCCTATGAAGATGTTATGATGCCCTCATGAAGATGCGATGATGTCCCTACGAAGATGCGATGATGTCCCTACGAAGATGCGATGATGTCCCTATGAAGATGCGATGACGTCTCTATGAAGATGCAATGATGTCCCTATGAAGATTCTATGATGTCCCTATGAAGATGCGATGATGTCCCTACGAAGATGCGATGATGTCCCTATGAAGATGCGATGACGTCTCTATGAAGATGCAATGATGTCCCTATGAAGATGCTATGATGTCCCTATGAAGATGCTATGATGCCCCTATGAAGATGCGATGATGTCCCCATGAAGATGCGATGATGTCCCCATGAAGAGACTCTATGATGTCCATATGAAGATGCATGGTATAACCATGTTGCGATGCTCCAGTGATGTCCAGTGAAGACTCGCCTATCAAGAGGCAGAAGAAAAGAAGACGGTGAAGTCCAGCTCATTTCATTTACCACCACTGATGAAATCAGTTGAGGACCTGTCACAAAATAAGAAACCCAGAATTTTACTGGCTCTAATTAACAGGCAGGATAAGAGGTCACCACACTTGAAAGTGACACTCTAGTGAAGCTGACAAAGGATGACACAGCCGAGGAAGAATACCAGCCAGGACCAGGATGCAGCCCAAATGGAGGGATAAAGGATATCCCCTGCAGAAGAGGATGTGTGACAGATACACCCCCCCCCCCATTTAAAAAAACATTACTAAAGAATCTATCTGTATCTGCGTATACATTCCATATCTCAGAACAATATTTTTTTTAGAGATTTTATAATTATTGAATTAATGTATGTATGTATATTTATCACACACTCCACCAGATATTATTAAATCTTTACGAGGACGTAAAAGATTAGAACAGAGGGTAGTGTGACGCCTGCGGTGAGACACCACTGTATCTGTTCATGTCTTTTTCCTCATTAAAAGTACAAAATTCGTGACTGCAGTTTTAGTTAGAATTGCTACATTTTTAGAGTTGTATTTTTCTTATATTTTAATAACCTAGTGACAAGTGTCTTTTTAATGTGTTATGTGTGTGATAATAATAGTAGAACGTGAAACGTTCACAGACTGTCAGCATATAAATGACAGTGCCAGTACTAGTGTCAGTGTGAGTTTAGACAACCCTTTTCTAAACACGAAATTTGACTGTTAATCTTATTTTCTCCACGCTAAAACTGATACCCTGATGTACTATTGTTTTTATATTTTCAATTCCGGTAATTTACATATGTTGACGATGTTTATTTATGCTGTAGTAAATGAAAGTTTGTATTATTTATCTGGTCTCTTTGGACCGACATCGCGGCAGTGAGCGATAATAGAAGGAGTTACGATTAGTCACGTTTTATACTTTATAAGTGTTGTAAACGAAGTGATTTATATTGTGAAAGGTACAGCGTACTATTAGATTATTTTGGGTATATATTTTAGCATGTTTTAGTGATTTATACAGCGAGGGTAGACTTGAGAATAATTGGACATCTTTTTGTGAAATGTGAGACTTGGCCATTGTTGGCTCAGGCAGGTCACGATTTTCCCGAGTTTTGACATTGTTTACATTATTTCCGAGGGCTGTATCTTTAGTTTTAGTTGAGATATTCGGATGAGCTTTGTGGTAGGATAATCTATGTTTATTCTGCCGTTTTATGATATAAGTGATGTAATTTAACTGTTTGAGATTGTTTCATATTTTGATGTGATAGGTGGGTAGGTCGGGTCAGAAATGTCCATTTTGCTAGATCTAGGCATTGCAGAATGTGGAGTTATTTTAATAACGAAGTGTTATTTATCGGTTGTGAATACGTTTTTGGGTGTTTTATATGATATCAAACGATACTAGATTAGTGGATATTATTAGTTATCAGTATTTAGCAAGTTGAGGTTAATATTTTGGTGATGACGTCACGTCCCGTGACCCTGTGTATAAATATGAGCGAGCCAGGCTTGTTCTGGAGCTGCAATCTTTATAGATGTAGAAAAAGCTTTTGATTCCGTATGGCACAACGGACTAAGATATAAATTAATGAATACAAATTTACCAGATAAAATAGTAAGATTAATGTCTTCATTTATAACTGACAGGAAAATTTCAGTCAAAATAAATAATGAGACTTCGGACAAAATTTCACTTAATGCCGGCACACCTCAGGGCTCGGTTCTCAGCCCACTTCTATTCCTAATCTATGTAAATGATATTCCAATAGATCCCTTCAGTAATACAGTAGGGGTCTCTCAGTTCGCAGACGACCTGGGATTTTGGACTTTTGCTAAAAGTGAAAAAACAATTAAATATAGGCTAGCCAAAGTTTTATCAGACCTAGAAGCATGGTGCTCCAAGTGGAGAATAAAACTAAATGCTAAGAAAACGCAGCTTATAATGCTTAAAACTAAGAAAAATATAGAACTAGAACTTTTTGGCGAAAAACTCACTGCAGTACAGCAAGCAAAATTGCTAGGAGTAACTTTAGATAAGAAACTTACTTTTAATGCTCATATAGATGAGAACGCTAAGAAAGGAAGGCAACGCCTTGGTCTGCTCAAACTCCTGAGCGGCTCAAAGTGGGGCTGTAAACCCAAAACACTAATGAGACTATATAAAAGTTATATACGTCCAGTATTAGAATACGGCGCTCCAGTAATTTTAGGAGCGTCAGAAGCGTATATCAAGAAACTTCAAATCATTCAAAATAAGGCCATCAGAATAGCCTACAAATTGGATCCACTTTCGCACACTGAAGATATTCATAAAATTGCTAAGATCGATCTGATCAAAGATCGATTCCAAATTTTAACGTATAAATTCATAGATTCGCTCAAAGAGCATTCAGATCTTTTCAAACTTCAAAATGAATTAAGAGCTTCAAGAATTAAAAGAGGGCATAAAACACATTTGGACAAATTAATATCAGAATATGCCGAAATTTATGATGAAAATTGAGACTGCTGTTTGAATGCGGCTAGAGTTGTGTCAATGCCGGTCCGGCGTCAACAGCGTTGGGCCGACATTGACGCAACACTGGCAGCGTTGGCAGCATGGTGAGTGACAGAAACACCGAAGTGCTTTCACAGTGTGGCTACCGCGGTGCCAATGTCGGTCCAGCGCTAACAGCGCTGAGCCGGCATTGGCGCGACGCTAGCGGCGCTGACAAGCACTCGTGAGTGTGATAACAGCGTTGACGCGTTGACGGGCCAACACCTACGGCGTTGGTCAGCCACCGCGTCACGATAACAACAGACGTCACAGTCTGTTGTCACTCACCACATGTCACCGCAGGGGGTGATAATCAACATAATTGTCACCCCCCGCGAGGACTGTCATGGTGAGTGAAAGCAAGGGTTTAAATCCCCTGGTGGCTCTGAAAAGAGAACAAGCGAACTTTCTTAATTTCACAATTAAGATGACACGCTTCTAGGAATTTTCTATTTCTCAAATTATCAACTTTAGACACCTTTTAGACCATTCCACCCAAATTCAATGAAATTCCATAACTCTGACGTTCTTTCTCAGGGTATGCGGGAGTATGGCGATGGCACACAGACAGTCAGGCAAACAACACGAGGTAAATTGATCACATTTGATCCAAAATTCAGAACGCAATTTTAAGTATGTCAAACATACTAAGTGAACTTAAGTGTACACGAGAGGCATAGGTTTAATAAAAGAAATGTCTCAAATGTTCATTTAAAGGATCTGTCAAAACTAAAACTTTATCGGCCTTTTCCATCCAGATTCCAAGAGTTAAGACACGAGATATAGGGTAGCTACCGGCTGATTCAACACCTCATTTAGACCACCGCGACCCTCTGTTCGCCGAGGGCGCATCAAAATTAATTAAATTCTAAAATGCTTCTGTTTCCAGGTTCCTTGCCTCCCTTGCCAACCAGACATTTTCTAATGAGTATTATATACTAATGAAATATTTGGATAGGCTAAGAGAAAGCTTTCATACAAGCTTCGAATGCCTTAATCCCACTCTCAGCACCCTTCGGGTGCTAGGGTTCACTCAGTTGTTCTGGGCAGTTAGCTCCCACAGCTCTGCCATTGAAGATCTCTACCTCTCTCAATATGAAGACGTCAGCTGTTAGGCTGGGCAATGATGACCTCTCTCAATATAAAGACGCCAGCTATTAGGTTGGACAATGATGACCCATCTCCAAGTGAAGACGCCAGCTAGTGTTGGCAATGATGAAATAAGAGAAGTGAGGGAGGGAGCATGAAGTGATAGCATGAAGTTGTGATGTTCCAAAGTGATGTTCAATACCATATTCCCCTATGAAGTCGAAGATACAAGTGCACTAGCTGCTTGTTTATGAAGTCGAAGATACAAGTGTACTGCTTGTCTATGAAGTCGAAGATACAAGTGTACTGCTTGTCTATGATGTTACCTACCTTTTATTTCCTAGTCAGTGGCCAGTTGTGAGCCTTTTACTGTCCCCTTTGTTGACCTTGGGAAATTTGTTGGGCCATGGCTATTTACTATGCAAGTAATTAAGTGGACCCGAACTGGTACACTCTAAACATTGAACTAATTAAGAGGGTGTAGAAATACCTATGGTTTAGCCCTTGGTTGGACTGGGTTTAGCCCACGAATTTAGGTCAACAAACTGTGGTGGGTTGTGAAGTTAGGGTAGAGGTTATTGAAACCCTGGGACAGACAGATTAATTTTACCCTGTAGCTATTTTAAGTTTGGTATGTGATGCTATTCCCTGCAGTGTGTGATGCCATTCCTGTGATGCCAGCGATGTTTTTATTTGTATTTTCTGTTATTTTGAGGTCTTCACTACTAAATTGATAGAGTAATTCAAATTAGCAGCTTTACGTGAGGTGGTATTAAATATTAGGCATATTTAATATCGCGTTTCACATTAGTTTTATATAAGTAGTTCAGTGGGACTGGGCGTGGTTGTCAGCCGTGTATTAGTCAGTAAAGTCTCTCTGCTTTAGGAATAGCCATTAAATGGAATCCAGCCCTTTGCTAAGCAAATTATATTTTGTTTGACAGCAGGATTCGCCAGGTTGCGAGTGGGTTGGGAGGATCAGGGATAGAGCTTCCTCCAGGCTAGATCGGGTTATTTCCTAGATCGGGTGAAGCCACAGTTTACAGACCCGTACCTTTAGTTGATATTTACCATAACATTTATATTGGGTGGACCATAGTGAAAGTGGTAATCGAGTTTACAAAGTTTCTCTGTTTTAAAGTTTAGAGTATTTGATCACTGGCAGTGTGCTATTGTGTAGTTTTTTATGAAGCCACTTCAGTTGTGATATTGTACACAGAATGTATGATATGTAAATAATGAGAGTGTATTTCTCCTGTGAGAGAACTCTGAGATTATAGTTGTAGCATGTTCTTTTTTGTGTATATAATAAAGTATTAACTGAGAAGTAGTTTTTATTCTTGTATACGCACTTTTAATATATTTGGATTCTCGCTGATTAGTTTTAAAGCGTTTTCTAAGCCGTTTTGAAGCGTTTTCTCTTTAATTACTAGGCGTATTTTGGACTTATTTTAAGTTGCGTATTTTTAATTGATGTCATTTGACATCTGGTGTCAGAACCTGATTTTCCCTCTCAGTAAACTTTTCTTTGTTTATCTGAGAGTGATTTCTACTTATTTTATTTGAATCAGAGTATAGAAGAGAGTAGTTGACCGAGGGTCATTTAAGTTTAATTATGTGACCGTTCGCGCACCCATCCTTTTGACCGCTCGGGCAGTGTGCGAACGGGTTAATCGGCACCCGATAGTTAGAGAGTTGCGAGGGGCGAGTGCCGTCACAGTATCCTGTGTTACCTTAAATGTCTGCACCAGTGTTTCTTTCTGTGACGTCAGTTGTCGTATCGTTTCCACATGCTCCGTGCTGTTAGTGCTCTTCTCTGCAGTCATCCTCTCCAACCTGAGAAAAATAGTGGTAAAAATATTATTTCAGAGAAATATCAATAAAAACTAATGTAGTAACACTTGGCAATGTTATTAGGGAAATGATTGTTACTTTGTTGCTCCAAACAATCTTGAAAATGTGAAATATCCATGTAGCTTTATGTCATAAGAACCATCTCTGTGGCAATACTAGAGAAATCAAGATGTCAGAGATTCAGGGTTCGTACACCTTGGGCAGAACAAAAGTCAAGGCCTTTTCAAGGCTTTTCAAGGCCCAAAAGTAGTTTTTTCAGGCCTCATACAAACCGAGTAAACCAATAATACAAACAATAAAAAAACTAATTTTGTTTAATAGCAAGCATGTAGACATGTAGCAAGCCCACTTATTGACTCCAGAGAATATGCATGATCACTTCGGATCTTGGCTGTCATTAAAAACCTTCTACGGAATGGCTTCTTGGCTGTTTTAAAAAAAAAATGGCGAAATGGCTTTCGAAATGGTTCATTTTCAAGGCTTTTCAAGGCCTTTGGCAAAATTCAAGCACTTTCAAGGCCTTGAAAAAAATAATTTAAAATTCAAGGCTTTTCAAGGCTTTTAAGGCCCCGAATGAACCCTGCAGATTGTATAATTCTTTTGGTGACCTACTCCCACTGTCTTAGCTAGGATTAGACAACTGCCCGTGTTTTTTCCTCAATTTTAGAATAACTGCCCCTGCATTTCCTCCTTTATAGTGTAATTTGGAAATTTTTGCCCATCATTTTGACTTTATACTTGTCATACCCATCCAAAAGACGGGTGCACAGGTCGCTAGCTAACACAGTGCCTATTCCCGATACCGGGGAGATAGGTGAGGTCACTGACTGTGTAGTCTATACCTTATCCCTTTCAAAGCAGGGACTGTCTTTATACTGTCAGAATCTGACATCTGTAGACGTCAAATTCAAAGACAGTCCCTGCACCAAAAGAATAAAAAATATATATAGCTGCTGTAGTCCCATAACATGGGTATTCAAATGAACCAGGAGCTAGCTAAGACATTTATGATGATTTCAATTTGAGAAAAACATTAATTTTCATAGTTTAAACAAAAATAATACACTGATCAAAAATAAAATATAATTGTTACCCATAGAAAATAAATTCTGCAAGCAATTGGGATACACTGAAACTTAATTTCACAGAATGTATTATCTTGACTTACCTGTCTCTCATTTGTCTTTCTCTTGCATCACTTTCTGATTTAAGTTCTGTGATACGATTCTGTAAACGATCTGTCTCCTCTTGTAATGATTCATTTTCCCGAACAGACACCGTAAAACTGTCACTGTCAACCAATAAATCAAATGAACAATCAGTCGAGGTGAACAGAGCAACAACTCACTGTATTAACCATTATATGATTGTGATGCTGATTTGTTTCCTACTCTTTTTTCATCATTTGGAGCTGGAATCGCTAAAGCAATTTCCCGCTTCAAATGATGAAAAAAGAATTATGTTTTTGAAAAATATACATCCTTTAAGTTGAATAATTTGAGTGACTGAACAATGATCACAGTATATTTAATCATTTCTTTCTCATGTTAATTCAGTTGCATAACAATGTCTAAAATATCGCATAAGTATGAGAATATATCAAATGAGAGGTCAAACAAACCATGTTGTGGTAAACAAGGGTCAAAACATATATACGTGCCTAGAAGAGCGGAGGTTTATCATTGACAGTGAATCACCACCTGACGATGAGGGAGTCCAAAGGGTTAACAGGTTAATACGGAATACGGCGTTAGCTCATCGGTGTCGGCTCAATCACTAAAGTTAAGCAATGCCGGACCCAGTCCATAATTGGATGGGTGACTGCATGGGACTACCAGGTGTTGTATACACTAGGACATGCGTGCAGCGATGTTGTGTCGCGGGGCTCAGAGAACCACGTAAATCAGATGGCTCGTCTGACCATAGAGTATGGTCTGACTGACCTAGAGATGGACGTAAAAGAACCTCAATGGATGTAGGCGCAGTTTACATTCGGCGGGACCCCAGAAAATCCACAATGTGGCGCGATAGCACAATAGTGCGTACTGCCACGTAACTTACAGATACAGAAATCTCACCTTGCTTCCTGAAGTCGTATCTTCAGCTGCTCCACCACCTTCTCCAGTCTGGATCTGAATAATAAATAACACATACAAACTGTGTTAATTTCAGTGTGTTATGGGAAAATATAGCACTTATCCAAGAAATAAGGTGACAGCATTGAAGAAGTGCTGTATCTCCCCCCATACAGAGGAGAAATAAACAACATATGTGTTTTCTCACATGATCACCTAAATAGTCCGACAAAACTATGATCTGTTGTCATTCCAATAAGTGCATTGTTACAGATAAGCTTAAATGAATATTACCTCTCATCTCTAGACATGATTGAGTATTGCAATTTTTGTTATACAATGTGAAAAGTGTTTTATGGCTTAATAAAAATAATATACTTGTGCAGAAAATGTTAATATAACTGCTGCTTTTTCACAGCCTGTACATATCACACATGGACATTACTTAACTATACAGCTTAGAAAAAAAAGACAAAAGAATCAAGTACTATTAACCCTTTAACTACTTGGGAATTTCATCATATTATCATTGGTTTTTAGCTGTAAATTGCGAAATTGCTACTGCATCACAGTGAATGAATGTCACCCAATTTCAAAAAGTACCTTAAGGGCATCACTATCTCATAGAGCTCTGATTAATTGCTTTAAGACATATTAGTTAAATGAAAAACAGGCAAGGTTGACATCAGTGCACTAAGGATTAATTGGGCTGCACATTTTCCCTGGAAGGTGAAGAGTTGACTAACTTTTCATGTTTTTCTTGCTCCAGCGCGTGCTCGTCTTGCTGCTTGGTTCTCTGCTGCTTCAGCACATTGTGAACACGCACCTAGTAAACAGAGAAATTTCTTATTTATCTACTCATCATGAAAAACAATGAGCAAATAGTGTAATATAGGAAACACATCTATCATTTAAAAATGTATCAATTTGAAAATAAATACTAAATGTCAGATAATGTATTTTATGGAATATTATCATGGTTATTGTCTGATTGATTCAACAGTCACTAGTTTCAATTCATTTGAAACTAGAATTGTTAATGTAATTTTGCGCTTTATATGATGGGAATATATTTCTATGAAAAATATAAATATCTCAAAATAACTTTTTTTTATTAATTGAGCATCTGCCACCAACTATTTTATCTCGTATGAGATTGATTAAAACCCTATATATATATGGTTAACCCTCTCCTGCTGTATATGGTTAACCCTCTCCTGCTGTATATGGTTAACCCTCTCCTGCTGTATATGGTTAACCCTCTCCTGCTGTATATGGTTAACCCTCTCCTGCTGTATATAGTTAACCCTCTCCTGCTGTATATGGTTAACCCTCTCCTGCTGTATATGGTTAACCCTCTCCTGCTGTATATGGTTAACCCTCTCCTGCTGTATATGATTAACCCTCTCCTGCTGATCACAACTATTGTCGCTTTTAATGTTTTATTTGTCGACCGAATCACAGTTATTGTGGATGAAATGTGTGTCTAAACATTAAGATTTACAAATATTTGTGCACAAATTAAACAAATCTGACTCATTTTCAGATACTTGAAAGTTGTGGGTCGCGGTAGCGAGACACAACTTCAAGTGGCTGAAATTTTTTAAATAACTGAACTTATCAGGCTAGGGGTTAAAATAGCGACTAATTGGGTTGGATTCATTAACTGATGATCACAGTTATTTGGTTGAGTGAAGTTTTTTCCTAAGTCAGGAGTACATAATTTATGTATGTGCAGATAAGAACAACAACATATTTATGTCAAATATGTCATCAGCGCTCGCCATTTATGTACCCTGTCATATTGCTAAGAAAATGGATGTTTAGCAGAAGCATTCAGCTTGCTACTGGTTTTATAATCCAGGCCTGGTCAGAATTTGTTTTTTGAAGGAAATGAATCAGTCCATAATTTAATAATTTGGAAAAAATTGATTATTGATATTTATAATAGATCATCATAATTGGTGAATCAAACGATTGACTTGGTTCCCACACTTTTCAAATACAAAATTCCAGGACTTTTCAAGGACCTTTCAAGGACTTCTAGATATTTTTCAAGGACATTTTTTTGTGAAAAACGGCAGCTTTGGAGTTTTTATTACTCTTTTTATCAAATTTCACACCACACGTATCTGTGAAATTACAATATTGTAGAGAATATTAAATGTAGGCCTACATTGTTTATCGATATTTGTCTTTTGACTTTATAGACACACTACATTCCCAAACTAATTCGTTATTTAAGTGTAAAATTTTCTTTCATTTAATCACTAGCTGTTGCCGCTGAGCGAAATTTTTCAGAATCAACAGCAAAACATCACAGTTTGAGCAAAATCAAGGACTTTTCCCAGTTTATTTATGTTTTTTACAAAAATCAAGGACTTTTCAAGGCCTGGAATTTTATTCTTCAAATTCAAGGACTTTTCCCCTTTTCAAGGACCTGTGTGAACCATGGATTGATCATTGATTATAATGGATCATCAGGCATCGATGCTCTGACCAGTTTACCTTATAGCTGTCGTATTCAGCCTGCACGGTCGTGTGCTCTGACCGAGCCAGTTCCAGGTCCTGCTCCGTTGATTGTAGTTTGAGTTCCAGGGAGCGTAGATGGCGCTGCTGTGCCTCACTCATACTCCGGGCTTTTTCGTTCAGCTGCTGATTCTCTGACAGTAAACCTGCGATCTGAATCTGTAAAACAAATAAATCTTAACCGTTAAAGTGATAATCACGTTTATACCATAGCCATTTTTACCGTATTTTTTGGTGTATTGCCCACTCCGGAGCATAGCCCACAGAGGGTTAAATTACCCAAAAATTGCTGCTTTGACAATCGATACCCCGCACCGGTGTATACCCTGCGTGTTCCCCGCTCACGCCGCCGATCTATGATCCACTCACAACACTACAGTTGTAACGAACATTTTGTGTCCTAAGGCTAGACATATATCAATGCAAAATCTGATATGTTTTAAATATGTAGTACTTATACAGACATTGTATATTATAATTAAAATACATTATTCAAAAGTTGGGGTTTATTAACAGCCGATTGTAGCTCACGAGATAACTATTTGAGCGTCAGCCTATATTACAGAGCATGTACGCATGCCTCTCATCAGAGTCAACCCTTTTGTGTCACACTGTGTATTGTAGTAATCCTCCCGCGGTTGTATACAATGCCATCCCCGGTAAACAAGAGACGTTGAACTGCTCACTGTCTTCCGACGTTGGCCCAACATCAAAACAACATTGGATCAACATCCTGTATTTGCTGTGTCGCTATATACACATACCCACACTGGACTATATAACACCTTCGCAGAATGGCGCGTAAATGCCAGCCGCAATGCGGCATGCTGATGATGTCATAGACCTCGTCTCGTCTGTCTGACATTCTGGGGCCGCAATGCGGCATGCTGATGATGTCATAGACCTCGTCTCGTCTGTCTGACATTCTGGGGCCGCAATGCGGCATGCTGATGATGTCATAGACCTCGTCTCGTCTGTCTGACATTCTGGGGCCGCAATGCGGCATGCTGATGATGTCATAGACCTCGTCTCGTCTGTCTGACATTCTGGGGCCGCAATGCGGCATGCTGATGATGTCATAGACCTCGTCTCGTCTGTCTGACATTCTGGGGCCGCAATGCGGCATGCTGATGATGTCATAGACCTCGTCTCGTCTGTCTGACATTCTGGGGCCGCAATGCGGCATGCTGATGATGTCATAGACCTCGTCTCGTCTGTCTGACATTCTGGGGCCTGAACGTTTGAAATTCAGTCTATCATGTGAAATGTAATTGTTTGGTCTTTTTAATACGGGTATATTCATATTTTGATGACTTGTTTCTATCATTACATTGCAGGGCTTCCAATGTTTCTAAATACAAAGAACATTTATATATGGTTGTGCTGACATAAGAACCGTCTAAAATCAAGGTAAATTATTTGCAGGTTAACCTTAGCTGTTGGCAGTAAAATGTCACACTTTTATTAATGCAATGCTCTGATTACTGAGTGGCGGCTAACTGTGAGAGTGGGATAATGACTGTGTGTAGTGGTCGGTTGATCATGGCCTGTGGCAGTAAAATGTCACACCTTCATTAATGCAATGCTCTGATTACTGAGTGGCGGCTAACTGTGAGAGGAGTGGGGGATATGTGTAGTGGCCATCCACCACAAGTAGCTACTATTTCCACGTGGCCGAGTGATGGCTCCGGTCCATAAAGTACAGAAAAAAACGCATTTAGACGCGATATACGGCAAAAGAAATTCAACCATTTTTATAAAAAAAATACGCTCTTGCAAATTCGGACTTCAACAATGGATAGCCCGCATTCGTTATATACCCCGCACCAGGCCTTCCAAGGAGTAAAAAGTAGCGGGTTATACACCGAAAAATGTGGTAATCTATTTTATTAGCAGGTTAAAGCACAAGCTGTTGATAGCAACTTGATTTGCATATAATTACAGCATGTATCTTGATTATTACTTACATTAAAATTTCAGATATAACTCAATTTTATATATAACAAAATTTCAGATATTGCTAATTGTCTGTTTTTCAGATTTTTCTATTTTTTCTCACTTTTTGTTCTTCGAGCTGCTGTGTCATCATCTCTAGCTGACCACGCAGCTGAGCGTCACTCGTGCGTTGGTCACTCTCCTGAAATAAAACAAAGAAATATATAACACTGCGACTAGATAGGCATAGTCCAAAGTAAACCACAGAGAAATATCACACATTGTCTAGATAGGTAAAAATATTTATTTGAGAGCGGTGTGGTAAATGACAGTCTGAGAAATATGTTGTAAGTTATTAGCGATATTAAGTGATTTGGGCCGGCATCCAGGTATCCACTGCCATTTATTCAACACACTAATAATTTGTGCTCATATTTATGGTGATTCCTGTGATATAACGATAGAATCATAACAGTTCTTAAGAAAATGTTCCCAGAGATGGCTCTAAGCTGGTGTTTTTGAAAATATCTTGAGTGGAAAACTAAAGTACAGTTTCTTTGATACAACAAATGGTGCTAGATCTATAAGCATCAGATCTGTCAAAACTAAACAGCGAGAGGCTAGGTAAGTTTATGCTCAAACGTCAGATGCTGACGACTAAAATTGATCCCTTCACTGTAAGAGTTAAGACGCTAAAGTAAATAATTTTAGTTTCACCCATTTGAAGTTGTGTCTCAACACGCAAATTTTGATGTTTAAACACACGTCGTGTTCCCAATAACAGTGACTTATTCCAGTAAAAAAAACTGATTACAAACAACACCAGTCGCGCTTAGCGGTTTAAAGGTTCAAAAGGCTCTATTAAAGCATCTGAAGGGAGTAGCACAGCTAGCAATCTAACTGACTCACCAGTTTCTGGTGTAGTACAGCACGTAATCTAACTGACTCACCAGTTTCTGGTGTAGTACAGCACGTAATCTAACTGACTCACCAGTTTCTGGTGTAGTACAGCACGTAATCTAACTGACTCACCAGTTTCTGGTGTAGTACAGCACGTAATCTAACTGACTCACCAGTTTCTGGTGTAGTACAGCACGTAATCTAACTGACTCACCAGTTTCTGTTGTAGTACAGCACGTAATCTAACTGACTCACCAGTTTCTGGTGTAGTACAGCACGTAATCTAACTGACTCACCAGTTTCTGGTGTACTACAGCACGTTATCTAACTGACTCACCAGTTTCTGGTGTAGTACAGCACGTAATCTAACTGACTCACCAGTTTCTGTTGTAGTACAGCACGTAATCTAACTGACTCACCAGTTTCTGTTGTAGTACAGCACGTAATCTAACTGACTCACCAGTTTCTGTTGTAGTACAGCACGTAATCTAACTGACTCACCAGTTTCTGGTGTACTACAGCACGTAATCTAACTGACTCACCAGTTTCTGGTGTAGTACAGCACGCAATCTAACTGACTCACCAGTTTCTGTTGTAGTACAGCACGTAATCTAACTGACTCACCAGTTTCTGGTGTAGTACAGCACGTAATCTAACTGACTCACCAGTTTCTGGTGTACTACAGCACGTAATCTAACTGACTCACCAGTTTCTGGTGTAGTACAGCACGCAATCTAACTGACTCACCAGTTTCTGGTGTACTACAGCACGTAATCTAACTGACTCACCAGTTTCTGGTATAGTACAGCACGTAATCTAACTGACTCACCAGTTTCTGGTGTAGTACAGCACGCAATCTAACTGACTCACCAGTTTCTGGTATAGTACAGCACGTAATCTAACTGACTCACCAGTTTACGGTGTAGTACAGCACGTAATCTAACTGACTCACCAGTTTCTGGTATAGTACAGCACGTAATCTAACTGACTCACCAGTTTCTGGTGTAGTACAGCACGCAATCTAACTGACTCACCAGTTTCTGGTGTACTACAGCACGCAATCTAACTGACTCACCAGTTTCTGGTGTACTACAGCACGCAATCTAACTGACTCACCAGTTTCTGGTGTACTACAGCACGCAATCTAACTGACTCACCAGTTTCTGGTGTACTACAGCACGCAATCTAACTGACTCACCAGTTTCTGGTGTAGTACAGCACGTAATCTAACTGACTCACCAGTTTCTGGTGTACTACAGCACGTAATCTAACTGACTCACCAGTTTCTTGGCATCAGCGAGATCTTTTTTGGTTTTCACCAGAAGCTGTTTCAGTTTATTTCCCCGATCTTCTGCTTGTAAATATTGACCTTCTGCCGATTCTGAAAGAATAACAAGAATGCAATTTAATTATTTGAATAAGAAATAGAGAAACAAGGAACAACCTCAGATAAAAAGACCCAGATCAGCAAATACAAATCAAATTTTAAATACAAGATTAAACTGAACAGGAACAGATTTTGAAAAATTTTGTCCGGCATGGCCACGGTAGGCCTACACAAAGATAACTCACCAAAGATGTGGCTATACTACAGAGAGATAACTCACCGAGCTGTTTGTTGAGAGCAGACACTTTCTCCTCTTGTCGTGAGATCTCTGTTTCCATCGACGTAATCCTCGTGTCTTTATCCCGCACCTGTTCATTCAGAGTGTGCACTGTACGCTCATAGTCAGCTATCTCTAGGTCCATCATGTTACTTTGCTGAGCCTCCTGTATATAACAAACTCATAGATATAACCCCTTAACGCTAGCCCTAACACTGTCTGCTCGTAGTCAGCTATCTCTAGGTCCATCATGTTACTCTGCTGAGCCTCCTGTATATAACAAACACATAGCTATAACCCCTTAACCCTAACCCTAACACTGTCTGCTCGTAGTCAGCTATCTCTAGATCCATCATGTTACTCTGCTGAGCCTCCTGTATATAACAAACTCATAGCTATAACCCCTTAACGCTAACCCTAACACTGTCTGCTCGTAGTCAGCTATCTCTAGATCCATCATGTTACTCTGCTGAGCCTCCTGTATATAACAAACACATAGCTATAACCCCTTAACCCTAACCCTAACACTGTCCGCTCGTAGTCAGCTATCTCTAGGTCCATCATGTTACTCTGCTGAGCCTCCTGTATATAACAAACTCATAGCTATAACCCCTTAACGCTAGCCCTAACACTGTCTGCTCGTAGTCAGCTATCTCTAGGTCCATCATGTTACTCTGCTGAGCCTCCTGTATATAACAAAACACATAGCTATAACCCCTTAACGCTAGCCCTAGCCCTAACACTGTCTGCTCGTAGTCAGCTATCTCTAGGTCCATCATGTTACTCTGCTGAGCCTCCTGTATATAACAAACTCATAGCTATAACCCCTTAACGCTAGCCCTAACACTGTCTGCTCGTAGTCAGCTATCTCTAGGTCCATCATGTTACTCTGCTGAGCCTCCTGTATATAACAAAACACATAGCTATAACCCCTTAACGCTAGCCCTAACACTGTCTGCTCGTAGTCAGCTATCTCTAGGTCCATCATGCTACTCTGCTGAGCCTCCTGTATATAACAAAACACATAGCTATAACCCCTTAACCCTAACCCTAACACTGTCTGCTCGTAGTCAGCTATCTCTAGGTCCATCATGTTACTTTGCTGAGCCTCCTGTATATAACAAACTCATAGCTATAACCCCTTAACGCTAGCCCTAACACTGTCTGCTCGTAGTCAGCTATCTCTAGGTCCATCATGTTACTCTGCTGGGCCTCCTGTATATAACAAACTCATAGCTATAACCCCTTAACGCTAGCCCTAGCCCTAACACTGTCTGCTCGTAGTCAGCTATCTCTAGATCCATCATGTTACTCTGCTGAGCCTCCTGTATATAACAAAACACATAGATATAACCCCTTAACGCTAACCCTAACACTGTCTGCTCGTAGTCAGCTATCTCTAGATCCATCATGTTACTTTGCTGAGCCTCCTGTATATAACAAACTCATAGCTATAACCCCTTAACGCTAGCCCTAACACTGTCTGCTCCTAGTCAGCTATCTCTAGATCCATCATGTTACTCTGCTGAGCCTCCTGTATATAACAAACTCATAGATATAACCCCTTAACGCTAGCCCTAACACTGTCTGCTCGTAGTCAGCTATCTCTAGGTCCATCATGTTACTTTGCTGAGCCTCCTGTATATAACAAACACATAGATATAACCCCTTAACGCTAGCCCTAGCCCTAACACTGTCTGCTCGTAGTCAGCTATCTCTAGGTCCATCATGTTACTCTGCTGGGCCTCCTGTATATAACAAACACATAGCTATAACCCCTTAACCCTAACCCTAACACTGTCCCCTCGTAGTCAGCTATCTCTAGATCCATCATGTTACTCTGCTGAGCCTCCTGTATATAACAAACTCATAGATATAACCCCTTAACGCTAGCCCTAACACTGTCTGCTCCTAGTCAGCTATCTCTAGATCCATCATGTTACTCTGCTGAGCCTCCTGTATATAACAAAACTCATAGCTATAACCCCTTAACCCTAACACTGTCTGCTCGTAGTCAGCTATCTCTAGGTCCATCATGTTACTCTGCTGGGCCTCCTGTATATAACAAACACATAGCTATAACCCCTTAACCCTAACCCTAACACTGTCCCCTCGTAGTCAGCTATCTCTAGATCCATCATGTTACTCTGCTGAGCCTCCTGTATATAACAAAACACATAGCTATAACCCCTTAACCCTAACCCTAACACTGTCCGCTCGTAGTCAGCTATCTCTAGATCCATCATGTTACTTTGCTGAGCCTCCTGTATATAACAAAACACATAGATATAACCCCTTAACCCTAACACTGTCCCCTCGTAGTCAGCTATCTCTAGATCCATCATGTTACTCTGCTGAGCCTCCTGTATATAACAAAACACATAGCTATAACCCCTTAACGCTAGCCCTAACACTGTGCCCTCGTAGTCAGCTATCTCTAGATCCATCATGTTACTTTGCTGGGCCTCCTGTATATAACAAAACACATAGCTATAACCCCTTAACGCTAGCCCTAGCCCTAACACTGTCTGCTCGTAGTCAGCTATCTCTAGATCCATCATGTTACTCTGCTGAGCCTCCTGTATATAACAAACACATAGCTATAACCCCTTAACGCTAGCCCTAGCCCTAACACTGTCTGCTCGTAGTCAGCTATCTCTAGATCCATCATGTTACTCTGCTGAGCCTCCTGTATATAACAAAACACATAGATATAACCCCTTAACCCTAGCCCTAACACTGTCTGCTCGTAGTCAGCTATCTCTAGATCCATCATGTTACTCTGCTGAGCCTCCTGTATATAACAAAACACATAGCTATAACCCCTTAACGCTAGCCCTAGCCCTAACACTGTCTGCTCGTAGTCAGCTATCTCTAGATCCATCATGTTACTCTGCTGAGCCTCCTGTATATAACAAAACACATAGCTAAAACCCCTTAACCCTAACACTGTCTGCTCGTAGTCAGCTATCTCTAGGTCCATCATGTTACTTTGCTGAGCCTCCTGTATATAACAAACTCATAGCTAAAACCCCTTAACGCTAGCCCTAGCCCTAACACTGTCTGCTCGTAGTCAGCTATCTCTAGATCCATCATGTTACTCTGCTGGGCCTCCTGTGATACAAGCTATAACCCCGCAACCAACGCAAACCCCCTGACACTAACACTGTAAGCTAGATATCATCTATAATGTTACTCCAAATTTCCAAGACCAAATTTCAAGAACGACAGAAAGACTCATCTTGTAGAGCTTAGAGAGATCTACCCAACTTCAACAAATCCTCATACTGAAGATTATTATTTTGTATAAACCATGGAGACCAAAGGGTTATTTTCAATTTGAAATCATCATAAATGCCTTAGTTAGTTCTTCCCGCTTCATTTGAATACCTAAGTTAATCAGAATCTGACGTCTACATTCTGACGTATGAAGATGGTCCCCGTGCTGAAAGGATTAAAAGCATGCCATACACACTCACATCAAAATTGTACACCAGCTTTAACCTTTTAACCTTATATGACTGAAATATTATCTATTACTACGAAATAAACAAAATCACGAGAAAAGCTCATTCTGCTTTGTTTAAAAACATGTATCTATTCCATGGATGTGACACCATTATAAATATTTAAATTAGTTGAGGTGTATAACTTACCCGCATAGCTGAGTTCAACTCGTCTGTCGCATTCTGTAATTTTTCCTCTAGTATTTTGCGTTCACTTTCCGCTTCATCAATAGTACTCTGTACACTTGCTTCTACCTCCGCCATTTCTCGCTCCACCTGTGACAAAAGTAGATGTTTAGAGCATCAACAGCCTCATAAGAATTGTAACTATGTATATAGCCCAGCAAACACAAAACATTTGTATAACATTTATACAATGATGGGCCAATGTCAAAGACGTTGGGCCGATGTTGTATAAATGCTATATAAATGTTTTGTGTTTGCTGGGAGGGTTCCGGTAAATGTTATGCAATAAAATGTAAATTTGCTGTGGTAAATGCTATATCATAGATCCCATGTGACCCGCATCTGGTGGGTCTGACACACATTGACATTACCCAACCTAATGACCTGCCAGTCATTTTTAACTGAAGAATACCATGAAAATTGCAAAAAATGTTCTTTTTTATCATTTTCTTGTTGTGAGCCCCATCTGATTCATGAAAAGTTGGGTCTATGTATATAATTAAATACAAATATGATGTACATTTTCACAGCAGAAGCAGGAATCCATATCTAGATTGTATCTGTTCTTTTTCCTTGATCACTCTCTCAGTCATTGATTAAAACTGAGTATCTATTCTATCTGTTCTTTTTTATCATCTCTCTCATTGATTATTACTGAGTATATATATTTACCTGTTGCTTCTCTTCCATCGCTTGCTCTCGTTGAATCTTCTCAGCTTTCCTTTCATCATCGATCAATGCATTCTGCTCTTCCAATTCCTGAAAAATTGTACAGTATATTAGCAGAGATGCAATATAATAAGATAACTCATTTATGGATATTAGCCCTTAAAGCGCTGAATTAATTTGTAAAAAACATCGCAACCAAGTGGATTTTTCAATTTGAAATCATCATAAATGTCTTAGTTAGGTTTTTCCCATTCATTTGAATACCTATGTTATGGGTCTACGGTCATTAGAAATAGTTTTATTCTTACAGTGCAGGGATCGACTTTAGTCGTCAGAATCTGACGTCTATAGAAGTCAGATTCTGACGACTAAAGTCGATCCCCGCTCTGTAAGGGTTAATGTCTGCCTCACACTTTCAATAAAAACATGCTCCTCCCCCCCCCCATGTTACTGGTTTAAATTATACATAATTTTGCATGCATAAGAATGTTTCTTTGATCCAAATTCCACCAATGGCTAATCAATGCTGGAATATTTCAAATATTGATGAAATAATCCGATCACCATTTACATTATTTATGTTTTGTTACAATGTTGATTTAATGTTGGGCCAGCGTCGTAGACGGTGGCCCAACATTAAATCAACATTGTAACTTATCGACTGCTGAATTTTTTGTTTCTATTTTTCCTTCTTTTAAAGTTGAAATTGCTGATATAATCTCAAGCTTCAAATGACAAAAAATAAAGTCTATCTAGCACACTTCCATTACCAAAAGGGATTTTCAAGAATTGCATATATTCTTCAAATGTAAACATATATCCAGGGTTAGACTAATACAGTACCTCTTGTTCTTTTTCCATCTCTTCCAGTTGATGTATGAGTGATTCCCGCTCCTCTGCCAGCTCAGCCACCAGTACTTTCTGCTCGGCCAAGTCGTCCACCGTCTGCCGCAGGTCTGATCTCAGCTGTTTACTGATCTCCTTCTCTTCCTCGACACGATTCTCCATCTTGTCATATTCTGTCTGTAAACTCTGCAGAATCAAATAATGGTGTTATTCTTGTGTAATCAAGGTTACCATACTCTGTAATCTATGCGGAATAGCATGATGTCACTTTGCAGAATAAAACAAAGTCATGCTGCGGAATAAAATAATGTCATTATGCAGAATAAAATAATATTAATTTTCTTGTATAAACTTATGTAAAAAATAAAATAATATCACTCTTCTGAATAAAATAATGTTGCTCTGTAAAATAAAGTCATGTCACTGTAAAAAAAAGAATGTCACTCAGTGGAATAAATTATGTCACTCCGCAGAATAAAATAATATTGTTATTGTCATGAAATCAAGGTTATTGTATTCAGTTTCTAAACTCGTTGAAATAAGGTATTCTCAACCTGATAGTTCTGGAAGCTTTGGTTTCCCAGTTGCTGGTGTTGTGTGGCTAGTTTGTCAAGATCATCATGTTTTTTCTTCACGAGATTCAGCTCTTTTGTCAAATTCTCCAGCTAAACATTAAGAAAAAACACAGTAAAATATAGAAAAAAAAAAAAAATTGTGAAAACCATTCTTCAAATGTTTCAAACACATTTATATACTAATAGTATGGTGACAATATTGGTCAACATAAAATAATAATTACAGGAAAAAACACATTTTTATGAAAATAGTACATCACAAGTTCTTGTTGTATTACATATTTGTCCTGCTTTGATTGTCGAAATATTTTTTTAAATTGTTTTATAAAATCCTGACATTCCCCAATTCCTGTCTCAAGGTGAAAAGTAACTTTGTACTGCTAGGAACGTATATAAACCCTTGTAGTGCAGCATAATTAGAAATCCCGCTGGCGCAACATTGATTCTTTTGGTAGTTGGGTAGTTAAGGGAAATTAGTATGTATATGATTGAAAGTGGTTTATATGAATGTAGATGACTCATTACCTTGGCTTTATAGTCATTAGCTTCCTTCTTGGCCTTCAGGGCGAGCTGTTTGAACTTGAGTTCCCTGGCTTCTCTGGCCTTGACTTCTTTCTGAAGAACACCTATATGACCTTGAAGAGATTCATGTTGTTCATCGCTCTGTGTCTGAAAAAACGTCAAAGATAAAACATCAATAACAATGTGTAGATTCAACACCGTATGCCTCATTAAAAATACATCCACAGATATTTAGAACTCTCTTTACTTTCAATATAATAACTAGTGGTGCTGGTTTTTTACTTCATAAAAAATTGTTTCAAATTTATCAAATTGCAAATCCCGTTTGACATTTTACATTTCACACATATAAAAAACACACTTTCCTTTTTGTTGATAATATCAAATTCTTTTGATGAAGGTACATGACATTTATCACATAATTGATCAATATATAACAAAAATTACTGGTAGTGTCTATCACACGACTGTAATTGATTCATGAAATAGTTATGGCTATGGTTGGAAAAGCTCTAACCATATAGTACTGATTAAATACATCAACAATTTATCTGCTAAGTTTTTAAATCTTTTTTTGACCAACTTGAAGTTATCTTTAAATTTTCACCCACTTGAAATTGCATCTCGCTACCGCAATCCACAACATTCAAGTGGGTGAAAATTACTCATATTTGTGAAACCAAACATTTACAATTCTTACTGTGTTTTTATTAGCCCCTGTGTAACCATGGTAATTTATTAAAGTGAAATAGGTCGTAAATCTGTGATGTTGAAAAGATTTAACAAATTAGTTTTAACTTATGTGAACAAATCAAGCAAAATGTACAGAAAAAATAAGATATAACAAAGTAACAAAGGAGATACATGTATAAGGTATGGGAACAAATAAGGTGCAAGGTACAGGTACAAATGAGGTACAAGGCACAGAAACAACATTATGAGGTACAAGCACAGACACAATTGAGGTACAAGGTATGGGAACAAATTAGGTGCAAGGCACAGAACAAATGAGGTATCAGGTATGGGAACAAATTAGGTGCAAGGCACAGAAATAACATTATGACTATGAGGGACAAGGCACAGACACAATTAAGGTATAAGGTATGGGAACAAAATGGGTATAAGGAATGGGAATATTTTAGGCACAGGGAACATGTAAAGCATAACATGCCAGACATCAGGCAGAAGCAAACATTATCAGATATAAATAGTGAAGGTATAACATGCACAGGGAATTGGAATAACTATCTGGTCACTACTGTTTGAACCACACATTAGTCAGGTTTTAACGTGCCAAAAAGGTGGGAAATACTTGAAATATATCCTAAATAACTAATCAGGCAAAAGATGTGTAGAATGCATACCTTCTGTTGCTGTAAATAAAATAAAAACACAAAAAAAAAAAAACAGTATAGATATAGGAAGGCAAATCATCATATATCAATTCTCTCGGGAGAGTGGTAAAGATACTGACATACAAACAAAATAAATATTGCACAAAATGCAATGAAATGTGACACAACGACTCTACAAGTAGAACTTTTATAATTTTAATAATAAACCAAACAAGGTGATACGTGACTTCAGTTGTTTTAATTTCCTCAGAAGTAATATTTAGAATTAAAATTTCACGGATTTAAAAGTGGGTGATGCTAAAGAAACACACATTTTCAAATAGGTTGAAACAGGATAGAACCAAGCCCTGACTAGATTGACATTAATTTAGATTCAAATTATACATATGTTCAGGGCTCGAAATTGGACTAAATTTCCACTTGTCCAGTCGGGCAAATGGCTACAAAATCGACTAGTCCTTCCCAAAAATATCACTTGTCCTTCCTAATAATTGTCGAGCAGGGCACTCGTCCTTCCCAGATTGTTGGTCGCCTTGGACGATCGAACGGGGTCAATTTCGTACTCTCATTTAAATAATTTTTACCCAGTTTAACCCTTGTGCTGCTGGAATCGCATATATACGGTTTCAAGCATTTTTAAGATCAATAGAAAAACATGTATCACTAAATTTGTTAAATATTTTTTAGTAAGGGCTTAGTTAATCCAATATTTCAATATTGGAGATACCTATTTTTCATACATGTAAATATTTTTCATCATTAGAAGCTGAAAATTGTGTTGGTAATTACAGCTTCAATTGACGAAAAATAGAAGCTATCAATTCAGCAGAGCAAGGGTTAAGTTGTGGGACTCATTAACACGGGTTAAGTTGTGGGACTCATTAGCGAGACACAATCTCAAGTGGGAAAACAAATGTTTTTTAAATTTAGTGCTTAGAATGTTTAAGGCTAAGGTTAAGTTGTGGGACTCATTAGCAAGACACAATCTCAAGTGGGAAAACAAATGTTTTTTAAATTTAGTGCTTAGAATGTTTAAGGCTTAGTTAATATAAATTGTTGATACGGGATTCATTTGATAAGGAGAAGTGTATGTAGGACTGTGGTTGAAGAAGGCAACAATACCATGGCAATCCCGGAGAGTAAAAAGCAGCTTAGGCACTCAAGTAAAAACACGCTTTCAATCCAGAATTTACCATTAAAATCTTCATCCACTAAAACCTTGAAGTGGATGACAAATTAAAGAAAATTGTCATATATTTTTAAAAGATGTACCCGGTACTCATGTAAAAAAAATTGCATATATTTTTAAAACCACCAAATAAAAACCTGTTAGTAAACCAATAATTAACCAATACTTAAACCATAAAGTGCTACAAACGACTATAGTCGTTTTTTAATTTGTTTATTAGCAGGTTGAGCACATTTTTTGAAGAATAAAATGACTGTTTTTACCATCAAAGTTTATCAATTTTTATTCTCAAATTATACAAATATCAGTAATTTTCACCCAGATGAAGTTGTGGGTCACGGTAGGGAGACAACTTCAAGTGGGTGAAAATTTATATTTTTAATCTAGCACTTTAGGGCCATGTAAGGGGTTAGCCACCACTCTGAAACCTTTACAACAAACATGGGACAGTACACCAATGTTGGCTTAATGTTGGGCCAGTATCGAAGATGGTGGCCCAACATTGAAACATCATGGGCTGAATGCCTCGTGCTTGCTGGACATCCCTCTAACCATTAAGCCACCACTGTGAAAGCATCACATCCTGATAATGCTGTGACCAATGAATGAACATAAGAAATATAAGCTTGTTTGAAACCTGTTATAGACAGCAGGGTGCAGGGTTAGGGATAACCTTAATCCTGAACCCAACCCCTGAACCCTGACCCTAACCCTGAACCTGCACCCTCTTATAGGCAGCAGCATCCTACCAAATTATTATATTCAATAGGCAGTGAGAGATAAATTAGCCAAATCAGCAAATAAAAAACAAGGGAGGTTCATTAACCAGTAAAATAGTTACATGTATTACCTCGATAGCCAAGGATTCCTTAGAAAAATTAAATTATATTAATTTGCCATAATGTATATAAATAGCATAACCATTTATCTGAGATTTATTTGTCTTAGAAGTTTAAAAATAGCTTGAAACAGTATCTCAATGTTATATGTTTATGTATGTAGTAGGACTATCATAGAAATAAATGATAATAGGCAGCTTGACACAACGCCATCATGGGAAAAAAAAAGAGCAACATTGGACAGAGAACATATTACCTCTCCGTGCTACATTAATACACCACATGTCATATCTATCACGACGTGGCATATCACAAATCCGATAAAAACAACAAAAATAGCATATTCTGGATGTTCTGAGATTTATCTGGAAATATTAGAGATGGGTATTTGATAAAACAGTGCAAAATTTTCAGACGAGTCCACATGACCTTTGGTAATTTGCAACATGCAGGTCACGCTGATTAATCACTCTCGTGTGGCATGTTGCTCACGTGTGGCATGTAGCTCACATGTGGCATGTAGCTCATGTGTGGCATGCAGCTCTCGTGTGGCATGTAGCTCACGTGTGGCATGTAGCTCACGTGTGGCATGTAGCTCACGTGTGGCATGTAGCTCACCTGTGGCATGTAGCTCATGTGTGGCATGTAGCTCACGTGTGGCATGTAGCTCTCGTGTGGCATGTAGCTCATGCCGGCTTTTCGGATTTAAAAAAGGCTTTCATTACAGAACACATAAATTCAAATAGACCTTTAGAAATGACTCCTGCCCACCTTCAATGAGTCCTTATACTAGAGAACCATTTATGGCTCCTCAGAGAGCCAATAATAGTTCTTCAGAGAACCATTAATGGTTCCTCAGAGAGCCATTAATAGTTCTTCAGAGAATCATTAATAGTTCTTCAAAGAATCATTAATGGCTCCTCAGAGAACCATCAATAGTTCTTCAGAGAACCATCAATAGTTCTTTAGAGAACCATTAATAGTTCTTTAGAGAACCATTAATAGTTCTTCAGAGAACCATTAATGGCTCCTCAAAGAACCATTAATAGTTCTTTAGAGAACCATTAATAGTTCTTTAGAGAATCAATAATGGCTCCTCAGAGAACCATTAATAGTTCTTCAGAGAATCATTAATGGCTCCTCAAAGAACCATTAATAGTTCTTTAGAGAACCATTAATAGTTCTTCAGAGAACCATCAATGGCTCCTCAAAGAACCATTAATAGTTCTTCAGAGAATCATTAATGGCTCCTCAGAGAACCATTAATAGTTCTTTAGAGAACCATTAATAGTTCTTCAGAGAATCATTAATGGCTCCTCAAAGAACCATTAATAGTTCTTTAAAGAACCATCAATGGCTCCTCAAAGAACCATTAATAGTTCTTTAGAGAACCATTAATGGCTCCTCAGAGAACCATTAATAGTTCTTTAGAGAACCATTAATAGTTCTTCAGAGAACCATCAATGGCTCCTCAAAGAACCATTAATAGTTCTTCAGAGAATCATTAATGGCTCCTCAGAGAACCATTAATAGTTCTTTAGAGAACCATTAATAGTTCATCAGAGAATCATTAATGGCTCCTCAAAGAACCATTAATAGTTCTTTAAAGAACCATCAATGGCTCCTCAAAGAACCATTAATAGTTCTTTAGAGAACCATTAATGACTCCTCAGAGAACCATTAATAGTTCTTTAGAGAACCATTAATAGTTCTTCAGAGAACCATCAATGGCTCCTCAAAGAACCATTAATAGTTCTTCAGAAAATCATTAATGGCTCCTCAAAGAACCATTAATAGTTCTTTAGAGAACCATTAATGGCTCCTCAGAGAACCATTAATAGTTCTTCAAAGAACCATTAATGGCTCCTCAGTATGAGGACTTGTGGTGGAAGTTCAGTAGGAATCTCTCAGAGTATTCTGTCAAAAATTGTGCACTGTAAAAGAAGCTGTTTTTTGTGTACATTCAGAACATTAAGAGAACTCTGGCAAGGTTTTCAAATATCACATTGAAAAACATGAATT
This sequence comes from Flabesymbios commensalis, assembly GCA_964017125.1. NCBI lineage: Eukaryota > Metazoa > Annelida > Polychaeta > Terebellida > Flabelligeridae > Flabesymbios > Flabesymbios commensalis. The sequence continues at coordinate 74,603,752 of OZ024916.1, forward strand.
TGAATATCTTGGGTTAAAAAGTTCAAGTGCAAGTAGTATTAATATTTGTGATTGAAAATGGTGAAGGCTGTAGACCAAGTGTGTGATTTGCAGATACGAGGACACTTATGGGACTGCTCATGTTGAATGGCCCTTAAGAATTAACCGTGAATTTCACATTTGTGAAAAGTTGGATTGGGGAAAATTCTAAGGTACATGTAATTATCACACCATATACTTGACAGCTAGAGTCACATGTCAGTCAAATATATGGTGTAATTCCAATGAGATATTTCGCACAGAAAATTAACTTGGGGAATTCTTTTAATAAATGACAAATTTTGCATGCATTTCTAGGAAAAATTTCTTAACCCTTTCAGCGCTGGGACCATCTTTAGACATCAGAATAATAGATGTCATATTCTGACATCCAAAGACGCTCTCCACACAGAAAGAATTAAAAAATTATAATGGCCATAGACCTATAAAATAGGTATTCAAATGAAGCGGAAAAAGCTAACTAGGACATTTATGATGATTTCAAATTGAAAATAACCCTTTTTTAAATTTCAGTGTTGTAAGGTTTAAGGGTCATTCAACATGAGCAGTACTGAGCCTGTGTGGTTTGTAGAGTGTCGGGTGACTTTCCTGACTTACCTGTGTCAGCTGCAGAGACTCTGTGACTTTCCCGTCAGACTGTGTGACCTGTATCTGGAGCACCTGATTCTCTGCACGTAGCTCTTCCACCTGCTCCGTGGATCGCGTCACGGTGAGCTCCATCTGCTCTTTTAACTCCGTGGATCTTGTCACAGCAAGCTCCATTTCCTCGATCCTCTTCTCAGAGACTTCTTGGGTTCTGACGTATTCATCCAGATGTTCGGCAGATGTTTTTAATGATGCCTCCAGCTCTTTTATTCTCTTTGCCTCAGCCTCACGTGTCCTCACGAGGTTCTCCACCTCGTCATTCAGCTGGTCCCGCTGCTTCACCATCTCACTCACCTCAGCCTTCACAGCAGCCGTCTCTTTCCTCGCCTTCTCTAGCTGTTCTTTAGTCGCTGATAACTCACTCAGTAGCTGTGTTTGCTCTGTGACTGATGACTCAGCCTCGTGGTTCTCATCTCTCAGACGGCTTATCTCCTCGTCTCTATACTTTATCTCGGCCTCCAGCTCCTTCACCTGACTCGCTGTGTTATTATACATGGCGTCTTTCTCCTCTATTGTCTTTATCAGCGCCCTGCGCTCCTCCTTATCCTCACAGTGCACACGGCTCATATCAGCGATCTTATGTGTCATCTCCTCTATATTCAGCAACACTTTATTTTTCTCCACAGATAAGTCCTCCAGCTGTACCTTCAGCTTCTCCACATCTTCAGATAACTGTGTCTTCTCATCCTCAGCCACCTCATGTAACTGTTTATGGATGTTAACTTGTTTATTAGCCTCAGTGAGCTGCTCATTGACTTTGGTGAGTTCATTTTGCATGGTAGTGACATGCTCTTCTGAGCTTTGTGATGTGTGCTGTAGTTGCTCGGAGGTTACATTCACCTCTCGTCTCATAATGTTAATCTCCTCCTGAAGAGCAGCCTTAGCTGTCTGTGTATCCCTCAACTCTCCCTCGACATCTTCCTTAGCTGTCTGTACTTCTCTCAGCTCTCCTTCCACATCTTCCTTGGCTTTATTACTCTCTTCCATCTCTGTTCTCATAGTAGCTATCATCTTTTCTGACTTTTCGTTGATGTCTCGTACATCATTCTGTAGTTTATCTACCTCTCCTTTATACTGCTCAGTCTCCTCTGTGGTCTTCTGCTGTAACACCTTTAATTGATCTTGTAATTCTTCTATCTCGGCACCTTGTGCTTGTAGTCTTTCATTAGATTGGATCAGCTGCATCTTTACTTGATCTCTATCATCTGTTATAACACTAACCGTTTCCCTACTCTCCTCATAATCAGACTTACACGTCTCCAGCTGCTTTATCACCTCTACATTCACTTTCTTCAGTTCATCAATCTCCGCCTGTAATGATGTGATCTCCTCTCGTTTGCTGCTCATCTCCTTCTCTCTCCCAGTCTGTACGCTGTTCATCTCCTTCTCTCTCTCAGTCTGTACGCTGTTCATCTCTGCTTGGAGTTCCTCTATGCGTCCATCGTGTGACCTGAGGGCTTCCTTTAGTGATGTGATCTCCCCATCCTTGCCTTTCAGTAGTTCCTCTGTCTCTCCTTGTAGATGACTCTTCAGGGACTCTATATCTGACTGCAGACTCTTAATCTCGTCTGTTTTCTCATTCAGGGATTTCACACCAGCTTCTAGCTCCCTCGTTAACTCATTCTTGGTTTCCTCCAGCTCCTCTGCCTCCCTCGTTAACTGATTCTTGGCTTCCTCTAGCTCCTCTGCCTCCTTTGTTAACTGATTCTTGGCCTCCACTAGCTCCTCTCCCTCCCTCGTTAACTGATTATTGGCTTCCTCTAGATCTGCAGTCCTCTCTGACCACCGCTGTTTCTCCTCTTGACATTCCTGAGTTGAATTATCTAGCTCTGTTCTCAGTGATTTTATTTCTGCATCACGAGTGCTGATATCCGCTGTCAGTCGTTCATTATTCTGTTTAATCTCAGTTAATTCCTTGTGTAGGTTAGCTGTGATATCTTCGTCACTTTCCTGTGCTTCTAGTCGTTGTTTGAGTTGATTGCGTTCATCCATCACAGCCTGGTGTTGCTTCTTGATTGTTGTCAGCTCCTGTAGTTTACTCTCCATGATCTCCCGCTCCGGTTCCAGGCTGTCCAGCTGGCCACGTACGTCCTGGTACAGCTTCCCCAGCTTCTCCTCCTCTCCTCGAGAGATCTCAAGCTGCCTCTTCAGGTCCTCCACCTCTACCATCAGCACCTCTATCTGCTTTTCTTTGTCTGGCTCACTCTCGTATACACTCACTTTCCCTTGTAATATGTCCTTGGCGTTAGTCATCTCTACAAGCTTAGCTTCTAGCTCGGTCTCAATACTCCCCTTAGCCTTGTTCACTTCTTTTAGTTTAGCTTCTAGTTCTGTCTTCATCTTCTCCTTTGTTTCTGTTTCCTCCTCCAGCTGCCTGGTCAGTTCTTTCTCTTTCATTGTTAATCTCTGCATCTCGCCACTCAGATTTTCATTCTCAGAGTTCATCAGCTCAGCCTCTTGTTTTATCTGTTCTTGTTGTGTTGTCTGGTTGTGTACTTGCTCAGATAGCATGTTGTTTTTCTCTTTTAGCTCGTCCCTCTCGTAATTCATCTCATCCAGCATTTGTCTGAGGTTAGTAAGTCGGCCGGCCACACCCCCGTTCTCCTCTGACAGTCTACACACCTGGTCTCTGAGTGTGTCTCGCTCGGCCAGCGCCTCATGTAGGGAGGCATTCAGCTGATCCAAGTCATTCACGGTATCTCGCTCTCGCTCCTCAATACTCCTCAGATCTCCCTCCATGGAGTCCCTCTCCTGTTGTAACATCTGCATCATGCTCTCCCACTCCACCAGCTTGTCCTGGGATGCCGTGTTCTGCTGCTTTAGTTCGGCCTCCGAGGCTTCTAGTGACTCCACACGTTGACGACAACCGTTAAGCTCATCCTGCAGCTCCACCATCTCTCCCCTGATATCCTCAGATTCACTACCGCTCTGCTGTAATGCATCTTTCTCTCTTTCCAACTCCTCCAATCTTTGTGTTAATACTTCTTTTGTCTTGACATGTTCTAGCATCTCATTCTCATAGTGATGGAGTTTATTGTTAGTTTGATCGGCTTCCTCGTCTTTCTGTTTGATGCTGGCCGACATCTCAGAGACATCTGATTGAGCAGCTGTGAGTTCTCTCGCGATACGTGTAACCTCTGCCTCTAACTCATCCTTCTTTACCTTCATCTCTTCCTTCTCTTTACACTCAGATGTCACTAGCTGCTTTATCTTGGTGTTTTCCTCTCTCAGTATCTCTACATTCTCTTTCAATTCCTGATCTACGCCTGATGACTGCTGTAGCCCGTCTCGCTGCTGCTTTATCTCATCCACCAAATTCTCCATGTAGTTATATTTACCCTCCAGTAGTTGACGTGATTGCCTTTCACTGTTCATCACTTCCTCTACCTTCTCCTTCTCCTCCTTCACCTTCTCCTTCTCTTCGGCTAGAGAGGCTACACTAGCCTGGCTTTCTGCCAGTAGTTGTTTTAGCTCTGTCAGCGCGGCATCGCTGGCTGCTTTGTCTTCGGCCATCTGCCTCATCGTTCCTTCCACCTCCTCTCTCAGCCTCACATTTTCCTCACACTGTTGTCTCCATTTCTCTGCTTCTTCTGCCATCTTCTGCAAAAAATATATATTAATAACTCAGGGCTCAACACCATACTTATAGTTGCCCAGTTGACAGGCTCAAAAATAACAGCTGCTCGCTTGCCAGGGGCAGACTAATTTGGGTGGGTCTATAAAAAATTGCACCCTGAGCAAGTACTTCAATTTGCGTAATTTCACATTTGAGCGACCAACACAATTCTATTCTCAAATAAATTGAAAAAGTAAAGTAATATGTCAAACGAAAGCTAATAACATGCTGCGGAAATTGGTCGTAGCTATATTTTTCTTAATTGAAGCTGGAATTGCTGACACAATTTCCAGCTTCAAATATCTATATCTATGAAAAAATAGACATCTCCCACATAGAATTATTGAATTAACTAAGCATGTATCAAAAACTATTTGACCAAATTTAGTGATATTTTCATTGATCTAAAATAAGCTTGAAGCCGTATATACTCGGTTCCAGCATCACAAGGGTTAAGAAGCTTAAACCTCAAAACACTACAAGTTATAGAAGTAACCAAAGTTCATACTCCCACGAAGAAACAGAATTCCAGAATGTTCCCAGGACCTAATCTGATTTTCTAAGGACTTACGTGTACACAATAACTCACACATTTATTTCCCCATAACAACTTGAAACTATATTTTCTATATCTTTTCAGGGATCGACACTAACTGATCTCAAGTAGTAGCCCAAAGGGCCAGTAACTGCGGATAATTACTGGCCCTTAGCCTTGTCTTCCTAGTTCTAAATGTACACTGTATCAAGTGGAGTGGACTTTTTTCGTTAGCCCCCAGGGCCAGTATCTCAGATGATTTACTAGCCCTTAGTGATTTTTACTGGCCTCGGGCTAACGGGCCAGTGTTAGTGTCGATCCCTGCTTTTAATATTGATAATAAAATCGAGCAGTCAGATCTATTTCAACTTGTTTTAAAAATTGTAACTTGATTATTAGACTCTAGCAAATACCATTTTTGCAATTTCTATTTAAAATTCCAGGACTTTCAAGCACTTTTAACAAAATTCCAGGACTTTCAAGGCCTGGATTTTTATTTTTCAAATTCAAGGACTTTCCAGGATTTCCAGGACCAGTGCGAACCCTGAGTAACAAATGGCCAGGTGAGTAAATTCTTATGTTCTAAGAGGGTTAGGTAATAAGTGACTTTCCTGCTTTCACAAGCTCGGGTGTCTTTTAGGTACAGTCAGAAATAAATTCAGCTGGTCTCACCTCTAATTGCATTTTTCCTGCTTCATTATTTCCCACCTCAGTTTGCCGCTGTGATTTCAGTGTACTCAACACTTCATCTCTGGCTTGTGACAACACACTCATTTGCTCGATTTGTTCCTGAAAGAAAAAATGTTTTAAGTACACATTTCCTAGTAACAGTGATTTATTCGTGTATAAAACAGATAAAAAACGATTACAATCATGTTTAGCACTTAACCCTTTAACCGCCAAATTATTCAATCTGAATTTTCACTCACTTGAAGTTCTGTCTCGCTGACGCGATCCACAACTTCAAGCGAGTGAAAATTATCCAGATTTGACAAAATGGAGGTCAACTGCTTTCAAATCTTGCAGATTGATGTCACATTTTATCTTTAACATGTGGTGGGACTTAATGTGCTAATAAAAAATGAAAAACCGAATGTATGCGACATCGGCGGTTAAAGGGTTAATTGTACAAAATATTATGTCACTAGCAGGTAAAGGTTTAAATCGAATTGAATGCTTTAAATCAGAATAAGCACCTTATTCTGAGCTGTCAGTTTCCCGATCTCCTCTTGTAAACACTGAAATGTGGATGTCATTGTCTCATCTTTCATTTTCATACATTCAACTTGCTCCATCAGCTCCTAAAACATGCATAATAATATAGTCATTATAAATACACATCTACCAGCAGTGGCAGTGCTTGAACCCCAACCACTGCACCACCATAACCGTTCATGAATAAACAGCTCACAGTGTATCATAATTATTCCCTTAGATAGTGTGGACCTCATACAAGGTTCCTGCAGATCTACTCTTGTGCAAAATCTTAAAAAATAAACATTTATAATAACTGAACATTTAATGTCTTTTTACCAATTTCTTCTCAGCAACCTGTATTATCAACCTGTATTATCAATCATACAGATTCACACCAGGAACCAACAAATGCTCGCTCACCCAAGAAGTAGGTGCTTGGGCCTTGCTACAATTATTAGTAATAAGTGCACTTCAGTAAAAAATCACAAACCATCAATATGAAAGGGGCACTAACCACAGAGCCACCAATACGAGAGGTGTCCTTATTTTGGGACACCGTGAACTTTTAAGAAGAGCCCTTAGTGTGACAGAATATAAGTGGATAAATCTTGAATCACCTTATTATTTTTGGTGAGTACCGTAATCTTCTGTTGAGCTTCGTCTGTGTCTGAATCTTTCTGCGTCAAAGAACTTTCAAGTTCCTGATGAAAAAATAATACATTCCACACTTATGTCTCAAATTACCAAGTGACAGCTGTTTGGAATCAATTGATTTATAAAAATTATGTTTGAATGATACATCGGCAAAAAGCAAAACACACATCATCTGTTTATTAATGAATAAAAAGACAAAACATGCAGTTCTTGAATTAGTTTCAAAAACAAAAAATATCAAGTTGTAAGATTTCAGATGTTTGTAAAGAATTGGAAACAGAAAGATACTTTTGGACTATTCGATATTTCTCTCGCTGGTTGGTGTTACATATCTATTTTTATCTCATAACAGTTTTTATGGCTACGTGTATTTTGTTAGTAGCAGTTTTCTGTGCATTCTAAGCCACATTATTAAATATGCCATAACTATATTTTGTTAGCCGCCATCTCCTGGACATTATAATGCCTGGCTCTGCTGGTTGGCAGAATATATCTCTATTAGTCTCTTATTTAATACCTGTATTTTGTTAGCAGCAATCTCCTGGACATTATAATGCCTGTCTCTTGCTGGTTGGCAGAATATATCTCTATTAGTCCCTCATTAGTTACCTGTATTTTGTTAGCAGCCATCTCCTGAGCATTCTGAGCTGCGTTATACGCCTCCAGCATCACTTCTCTCTCATCTTCAATCTCTCTCAGCAATGCCTGAAAAATAACACCATGATTCTCCTTAGCGAGTACACACAACAGGTCATCTGTAGTCCTTGATTAATCCTTAAAGTATTAATAACCAATTAAAATGTGGGTCGCGGTGGCAAGACACAACTTCAAGTGGTTAAAAATTAGAATTCTATAATTTAGCGCTAACGCTGAAATATTCATAAAATATATAATATACATACAATATATATATATTACAATATAATATACATACAATGTATTATAATGATATAATTTTAATATTAATACTCACAGACTGTTTGTTTGTATCCTCTTTCGATGATGTTAGCTGCTTGGACAAATCTGAAAAAAATAGTAGACATTGTCAAGAGGCTGCGAAGCTACACATTGTCAAGAGGCTGCGAAAATACACATTGTCAAGAGGCTGCGAAACGACACATTGTCAAGAGGCTGCCAAACTACACATTGTCAAGAAGCTACCAAACTACACATTGTCAAGAGGCTGCAACACTACACATTGTCAAGAGGCTGCGAAATCAAATAAAATGACTCTGATTTTGATAAAATAGGTTGTGGGGTGGATGTTCACTACATTATTAACCCTCAACCAAGTTAATTTATTTAGATTTTCACCCACTTGAAGTTGTGTCTCGCTACCACGATCCACAACATAAAGTGGCTGAAAATTACTCATATTTGTTCAATTGGAGCACAAATATTTTCAAATCTTAATGTTTAGACACACATTTTATTCCCAATGATTTGGTCGACAAATAAAACAGGTTAAAAATGACAATAGTCGTGATCAGCAGGATAAGGGTTACAACTCTTTTTCTGGGAGAAATATTTGATTTGAAGCTTTATTTTTTCTCCAGTAATTCCAGCTTCTCCAGTAATTAACCCTTTATGCGCTGATCATGACTATAGTCGTTTTTAAACCTTTCAACACTAAATTATTTTTGTATAAACCATGGAGAAAAAAGGGTTTTATTCAATTTAAAATCATCATGAATGTCTCAGTTGGCTGTTACAGCATGGGGATTGATTTTAGATGGCAGAATCTGACGTCTGCAAATGTCAGAATTAACGACTAAAGTCGATCTCCGCGCTGTAAGGGTTAACCCTTTCAAAGCTAATCGTTTTTAATTTTTTGGATTAGCCAATCAAATCACTATTATTGGTTGTTTAAACATCAAGATTTGAAAGTATTTAACCTCAAATTAAACAAATATGATTTATTTTCATCCACTTGATGTTGTGGGTCACAGTAAACAGTGAGACACAACTTCAAGTGGGTGAAAATTAAAATCAAGGGGTAACTTGCACAACTTACACTTTATTTTAATAATTTATAACATTTAACCCTTAACCTTTTCACCACTGGTGACCCTGAAATAACACCCTTTGTCCACTGGAGCCCCAGGAGAATTTCACAAATATGACAAATTATACCTTTGAATCAACATGGTTTGCAGGGAAAACCTTTTTCATAGGCCACCAATTTTAATTTGTGACTACTGCACTAGTCTACAGATGTTTTATCAAAATTAGCATTAAATATACTCGAATCTCAAGATCCGGTGACGAATCTTAGAATATTCAAATTATACCACAACCTCTGTTTGGTTCAACAAAATGGCCGACATGGGCGCCGCCATTTTGTTTTACAAATGGCCGACATGGGGGCCGCCATTTGCAAACACAAAATAAATTTAGAGGTCCTTACAACGTTTTTTCGATAGAAATAGAAAAATGTAAATTGGATATTGAGAGTGAGATGTTTTTGCACTATATTGATGTTTGTCTTCACTGTTTGTACACGCTGACATCACTGCCCAGAGCCAGTGAGTGAGTGACACATCCACTGGATATAAACAGGCACTGTTCTGAGACCGGAAAAACGGGAAACAGTGGTAAATCAGTCATTCCCGGAAAAACGGGGAACAGTGGTGAAAAGGTTAAAGAGCTTCATTTTTTTATGAAAATCTTTGAAGCCAAAGGGTTTTTTTTTAAATTTGAAATCATCATAACTAACTTAGTTAGGTCTTTCCAATTCATTTGAATACCTATTAAAAATATTGTACTCTTACAGCGCGGGGATGGACTTTAGTCGTCAGAATCTGACATCTACAGACGTCAGATTCTGACGTCTAATGTCGATCCCCGCGCTGTTAGGGTTAAACTGTAGGTAACCTTTTTGCCCGTAAACAAAAATACACCTACTTCATTGGAAAAAATAACAAATTAAGCATTATCTATCTCGCTCACCATCACACTTTAGTCTTGTTTTCTGATGCAGGACCATCTGCTTCTTGGCAAACTTGATTAAATCATCCTTTGAAAGCGCCTCCAGCTGAAATAAACATGGAAACGTTCGTCAAGCATTGTCATTTTATAACTGATTACATACAAACTTAAATTTCACAACAAAAGGATAAACTGATAAAGAATTTGCATCAATTTGAATTGAAAATAATGATTATTTGATGGTAAGAGAACTATAATCCAAGCTACCCAGTTAGTACTGGTATCGTAAGTCTGAAGATGTGACTGAATGACTGGGGGGTGTACGATTAAGTGTGAACGGGAATGACTGAGTGAGTCAATCTTCGCACATCGAGGTAATATCTTGACAGAAAAAAACTGAAGTCAATTAAAGTCATGTTTAGTTGTTGAAGGGTCAAAATAATAAATATGACACTTGGCATGTTACTGTATTCCCTTTCCTCAATGACATAAACTAAAATGTCATCTAAATGTCATCTAAACAAGTTATAAAGACAATTTTGGTAGGGCAAGAACAATTTAGATTGAGTGAAATCTCTTTCTGAGAGCCTCTTATTTTGGTGGGCAACAAAGGGTCATCATGAGCCACATCCTGAGCTACTGCAACCAGCAAGTTTTAGGCAAACAACTGACAGGGCCAGGATTCGAACCCGGTACATTCGGATACTGACAAAATCCGCCTCCGAGAACTAGGATATCTTTAACTATTTGTTTATTTTGGGGGAAATAAACTGCATGTATTACAAAATCACACTTCATAGTTACTTTGAAAGTAACTATGGTAACTGACCTTAGAGGATATCTTTCCTTCTTGTGGAGACTTCGCTCCTTCCCCCTCCATCTCCTCCTTACTCTGTAATAAAAAGGATTAATAATCACAATCACTTAAGACTAGTTAGAGCTAAATTTACAAAAAATGATCACTTCTCTTGACCCTAGTCCTGAGCATTGTGAATAATAAACTAGTTAACCCTTGTCCTGCTGAAATGTTTCAAATTATTTCTCATTCATTTAAACATGTTAACGCTGGAATTGCTAACGCAATTTCCAGCTTCAAATGACAAAAAATATTTCTATATATTTAGGAAAAATAAACATCACCCAAATTGACATATCTACCACTGAATATTTTATTAATTTCAGTAGAATTTTTTGGGGGTTGAAACTTTCTTGAAAACGTATATATCCGGGTTCAGCAGGACAAGGGTTAATTATTTGTCATTCATCTCAAACTAAAAATGTAGATGCAATTACCATCTTCAACATGTTCAAATGACAAAAATATTATAATTTAGCCTGTATGTGGACATAAGGCCTGAAGCCACAATCATTGTATTCTCTTGTAGGCCTACAAGTTGTAAACATGATTTTCACTGATTTCTCAGTCATTTCAATTCTAAACCCAATTTTCCTTAATCAAATCCTAACAGCTGTAGAAATTTCGCTAAATTATGTTGAATATTTAAAAAGTTAGACTATTTGACATGTTACATAGGCCTACATAATAAAATTCTGTGTTTGAAATAGAGTTAGTTTTTAATGGGTTTAGGCAAGTATAAAGGGACGTCATAATTTACAAGTAGTCTAACTTTTGAAATATAACAGGGCTTTACAAACTCTGTCGCCTGATGTGCGGGACAACATAAAATTAATTTAAAAAGGCCCGAGGATGCCGCCTGGAGCTCTGGTCTGGTTCTGAACTCCAGAAGCTATCAAAATATTTTTTTTAAATGAAAATATGACAGTGCATTTTGTATAAAATGTGCTTTGACGCAAGTAGGCTACAACTACAAAGTAAGTGAGACCATTGACTGGGCCAGCCCACGCCAAGGCCAACTTCGCCACTGGCACTTGTGACTTGAGGTCTCCCCACACAAATTCATATGCGCATATCATTATAAAGTTTAAAAATAAGAAAGTTAGTCTCTTTTTAAAAATTGTGGCTCTTTGCAGCAATGTGGGTGGTAAAAATGACAGATATATCATTTTGATACTAATTTGAATAAGTCTAGATTCTGTGATGATTTATTGTTGCAAAAGCATTGAAATAAAATAAAAAGACAACAGGAAGTCATTACCAGATTACACTGGCAGTAACAAGCCTTACAAGGCGGCTCCCACATTCGTTAGGTGGCTTGTTTTTAAAGGCTGTTCTAGGGGAGATCGGGGTAGGCCTATGCCGTTACAAAGCCTCAAGGCCAAGGGGCCAATAAAAAAATTATATCCCTTTCACACCCTTTTTTTATTTTATATATTGAAAGAGGAGTCTGATGTGATGGCTAAAAATATACATAGGTTTATTTACATTTCTCCACTTTAAAAGTGGTGAGAGGCCTGAGCGTATGGGCCATTATACATTTAAGTCTATGGGAGGGGTATTTTGTGTGGTGGTGACACGTTCGCCCAGAGACGTTGTTTACTCGGCTAGCCTGAGCCGAGGCTTGACTTGGCTGCAGTCCAGAGGCAGAGGAAAACCGAAAACTTTTTTTTTTTTTAATAAAAGTGACACCCGATTTTAACGTTGAACTTACCGCCATGTCTTTTTAATTTCCTTAGCAAAATAAACGTAGCTTCCTCAAATAAACTTATAACTTAAAGTTTACTCAATTTCTAAACGGTCACAGCATCATTTTATCACAAATTATCAATTTGTCGACGTAAAAATGCAGAAGTAAACAAACGCCATCAACAGCTACGTGCTAGATATAAGAAAAGTTACGCACGATATACGATATCTATAGTGCTTTATTTCCGACACATAGATGTCGCTCAGATCAACCTCACAAATAATATACTAGTAATCCTTTTAAATGGGCGAAAATTAATTCCACGCGAAATAAAAGTATATTACAGTATTTTTTTTAACGCTGTGAGAGCGTTTTAATAACACATTGCATAATGAATCCGAATTAACCAATGTTCCAACTTCTGGAACATTTCCTGACAAGCTAAAACTAGCCAAAGTGATCCTGATACATAAAAAGGGGGATGATACTAAAATCGACAACTACAGACCCATTTCTATATTGTCAGCTATCTTAAAATTATTCGAACGTGTTTTATTTAATCAAGTTGACGAATATTTCTTCTCTCATAATCTATACAACGACAGTCAGTATGGGTTTAGGAAAAAAACAATCTACCGAACATGCAGCATTAGAATTAGTGGATAGAATTTCTCAGGAACTAGATAAAGGTAATACACCATTAAATATATTTATTGACCTATCAAAGGCATTTGACACATTAAATCTTGAAACTCTACTACACAAATTGAATCACTATGGTTTCAATGGTTCAGCGCTAAACATAATGAAAAGTTATTTGACAGATCGAAAACAATACGTAGAATTTAAAAATGTTGCATCCACACAAAACAGAATTATTACCGGAGTACCACAAGGTTCAATATTAGGTCCCCTATTGTTTATAATATACATTAATGATATTTCAGAAGCGAGTAAACTTTTTAATTTCTCAATCTACGCCGACGATACGGCCCTTAATAGCACCCTGAATGTTTTTAAGTTTAATGAGCAATTCCCCGAAAATATCAATACAGAATTGAGCAAAATAAATGACTGGCTAAGAGCCAATAAACTTTCCCTAAATGCAACAAAAACAAAACTAATGATATTCCACAAGCCTCAAAAAAAAGTTGAATGTCCTCTTCTACAAATTAATGGGACAGAAATTGAACGTGTTCAAGAATTTAATTACTTAGGCATTCAACTAAACGAACATCTTACTTGGAAAAACCATGTCAATAAAATTGCCAATAAAATGTCTAGATCTATTGGGATATTAAACAAATTAAAACGTTGCCTACCACAAGATACCCTATATTTTTTGTATAACTCTCTTGTACTCAGTCATTTAAATTATGGTATCTTAGCCTGGAGATATCAAACTGATAGACTCTACAAGCTACAGAAAAAAGCAGTTAGAATAATTTGCCTTGGTAAATTTAATTGTCATTCAGAACCATTGTTTAAAAAACGTCAACTACTAAAGATTAAAGATATACACACACTCCAAGAGCTTAAATTTTATCATCAACTGAAAAATAACCAGCTGTCGTCATATTTCCGCAACATGACCAACGACCATACTCACCCATATCCTACACGCAACAAAAATAAATTACGCTTGCCCAGTACAAATCGCGAATTCGCAAGGAATTTCATCCGATACAGTGCAATAGAAACAGCAATAAATACTTCAAACCATATTATCGAAAAAGTAAACACACATAGCCTACACGGTTTTATGACTTATTTTAAGAAAATAACTGTTGATCAATATGAGTCATCGTGCAGACTAAACAATTGTTACGTTTGTCATAATAGGTAATTAGTTAAATAAATCTTTTTATCGATGCATCTAATATATGTATATAGGAACAAGTTATATTGTCTATGTTTCGAAACTAATTCAATACAAATATATAATATAATTGTATGCACAGTATAAATGTCGACTGTCATAACTTTTATATTGCTCTGCAATTAATTATTTTTGTTGTTCATACATGTATGTATTATTATATAGAAGAATAAATTCGCGTCGATTTATATTTATATGAACAATTTCATTATGATTATCATATTGTATGCCATATTATGTAAGCATTATAATAATGTATATTTATTTAAAACCATTTGTTCATTGTACTCATAAATGATTTAATCTTATTATACTTTTGTATAAATGAATATACTAAACATGTTGAATATAGTGATGTATTCCCAGTAAACACCGGACGCTGGGCCGGTGTTGATTTAGTGTTGGCACAGAGTCGGATATGTATATAGGAACAAGTTATATTGTCTATGTTTCGAAACTAATTTAATACAAATATATAATATAATTGTATGCACAGCATAAATGTCGACTGTCATAACTTTTATATTGCTCTGCAATTAATTATTTTTGTTGTTCATACATGTATGTATTATTATATAGAAGAATAAATTCGCGTCGATTTATATTTATATGAACAATTTCATTATGATTATCATATTGTATGCCATATTATGTAAGCATAATAATAATGTATATTTATTTAAAACCATTTGTTCATTGTACTCATAAATGATTTAATCCTTTAATACCTTTGTATAAATGAATATACTAAACATGTTAAATATAGTGATGTATTCCCAGCAAACACCGGACGCTGGGCCGGTGTTCATTTAGTGTTGGCACAGAGTCGGAGACGACGGGCCGGCATTGGATCGGCAGTGATTCGTCGTTTTGTGTTTGCTGGGAAACCGCTATGTGTTTCCTCCCTATAAAATATATATGAATCTGATGACTTTAACCCATGGAACCACTTTTCTCGAACATATTAGTATCAAATATGTCACACGTTTTTTATTGTATTTCTATAATATGTATTCAACCTCATCTCATCATCTGTACATCATTCATTTCTATCTACAGTTTGCACTGTTTTTAATGAATAACAAAGTCACTTCCCTGACCGTCCCGTTCAATAAGTGACGTTAAGCAACTTTCTTACTCACATTATCGGCCGATATGTATATTTTATATATAATGTAATTCATTGTTTATCATTGTTGTAGGGTGGCTCCTTTGATAGCGACATGTGCTTATGTCTTAAAAGGAGTCTCCCTCACCATATTGTATTATATATTGGTGGAATAAAGCTATCTGTCTGTCTTTCTGTCTGTCTGTCTGTCTACAGCACAAATAATGAATATAAAATAACAGCCTCAACCAGATATCAGAATTATTCATAAGCAGACTATTTCACAGAAAATTTTATTTTTCACAGTTTTAACAATATTATAATTGTTCATACATTTTATTTTCATTTATTTTTATTATTATTTAATGCAACATTTTTACAACCGTGGTCCAATTAAGCATGAACATTCCTTCAACCCTATCAACCCAGCTGACCCTATTATATAAACTGCCATGGGTGCAAGGTTTGACATGGATTAGGGTTGCCCTTTCTTGGTGTATAATCTCCAGGTCACACCCAGGTCACTTCAAGGTCATTTCAGGTCAAATCAACCAATTTTTTCTTGCAATGACAGATTCAGTGGGGGGGGGGGCGACAGAGAGAGGAATAAATTTTCTCAAAAATGTAAACCCATTCAAATTTGACGTGATTTTTAAAAACATGCTAAATATTATTTTTGGTAGATTTTATTTGCTTACAAATGCAAGCATTTTTAAATTTGTGGGTCGCAGTAATCAAATTAAATAATTTAGCGCTGTAATTATGCGCCTCGTAATAACAATAATATTACCTATATAGTAATAAAAATAATAGTAGGCCTGTAGGCCTATATAGATAAATAGATAATTCATTTTACGGCGGGTTACCATGCAGCGTTTGCAAGGCCCAAGCCACCCAATCAACTTTGCGTCATTAGTCGCGCACATGAGTTCATTCAAAGTCAACACCCTTATGAGTGTCATTAAAGTCGTTAACATAGCTTGAGTGCTACTCATTGTCTTCTATCTCTCGAGTTTTCTGCGCTTGTCGGATCTCTTTATGGGCAGTGTCATCATCATCCCGAGTTGTTGCTGCCACCCCTAATTTATTCACCACCTTAATCGGCTAAGCACCTTTAATCGGTTTTATTAACTGTTTAAACATCAAGATTTGTACCACTAGCATGTAGTTAGCTTTTTTTGTGATGGTAGAAATGTGGGCAGCAAATAATAAGTCCTCTTATAAGACAACCCCCAAATATGGGTTCAATTGTCCTAATAGTTTCTAGAAAATAACTATTTAGTTGGTAAAAATATGAGTTAAAGCCTTCAGCTGTATCCAAATATAACATTTTATGGGGTTAAGTTTCATCCCCCATATTTCTGTCCATAGTTGTAGACAATTAAGGTCATTTTGAAGTTGGAGAGAATTGTCCAGTGTCTTGATTATCCTGTAAAGTAGACAATCATCGGCAATAGGTGACATTGTGATTTACCGATTTTAGGTAAGTCGTTTATGAAAAGTAAAAAGAGGATATGTCCTAGTACAGTCCCTTGTGGGACACCAGAATCAACAGCTATTTGTGAAGATAAAAAACCATCAATAACTACACACTGTTTTCTGCTCATTGGAAAAGTGGAAATCCAGGTATGTATACTGCCTCTTATTCCATAGTAATCTAATTTTTACAACAACCGTCTATGGGGGACCATGGCGAAAGCCTTGAAAAAGTCAAGTATAGCGATCAACACGATCTCCCTCATCAGCTGGTGTCAATAGGTCATGAGTTGTGATTAAAAGTTGGCTCTCACATGAGTGACCCGAACGGAAACCATGTTGTTTATCTGTCAGTAGGCCTATGTCGTAAAACTCCAGGTGTTCTAGTAGATGTTTCACTATAATATGCTCTGGGATTACAGCAGACACACGTTAATGAAACTGGTCTGTAATTTGAAGCTATGTGCTTATCACCTTTCTTAAAAATAAGACTTACATTGGCAAGTAGCCAGTCAGCTGGTAAAACATCTGTCCTTATAAATTCTGGAAAAAATACTTGCCAATAGAGGAGCATTTTCCCTAATAATTTGTTTCAGGAAACGGCTAGGGAGCTGATCAAGACCAGAGGTTCTGTGGACAGCGAGGTGGGATAAAAGTTTCTCTACTCCAGCTACGGTGATGGTCAAATTACCGATAGAGGAGAATGGGTCGCCATCAAGTTTTGGAATATGGGAGGAGACATCCTCCTTTACAAAAAGAGACTGGACCTGGTTGTTAAGTAGGTCTGCTTTAGCAGAAGGGTCGGTATGTAAAATCTCACCCTTTTTAATAGGGGCGACACACACATTATCTTCACGGGTTGACTTCACATAATTCCAAAAAGGTTTAGTATCATTTTTCTTAAATGCACGAGATTTAGGCCTACATCAACTTGCAGTAGGCTATGACCATATAGGCCTATAAGAAGATTATTCACATGTTTGAGTTGACCTCTTTTTCTCCTTTGTATGATAAAACATATGACAAAACATATGACAAAACAACTTTCAAGCAGAAGGCTGGTTATTCTGGATGTTATTCTTAAGCAGAACATATATAAGGACTCTTCAGTAGCAAAAGCGCATGCGCGCATATCCATTGTCATTGGTGTGATACTTATCATGGAGTTTAGGCCCACCAATCAATGAACAGATACAGAGTACCAGTTTACAGTGAGGTTTCCGATGAGTACACACACCACCTATTTGTTGGTGCCAGATACTGATTGATGTCAGTGTCAAAGCAGGGGACAAGGCCTGTGTTTGAGAACACTTTACTATGTAGTTTTACTGATAACAGGCATTTAATGCCATTGTGTCAGATTAGATGTATGCCTACCATGCAGGTGGCAGACTCGAGATATGTGTCAAGTCAGACACTACCAATCAATAGCACGCTGCGCAAATCCAAATTATTTCCGTAAGCAAGAAGACAGCAACTGTAGGCCTACAGCTAGTCCTACTTTGCTGTTCGAACACCACCATAAGAACGTATTAATTATTTCAAGTAACCCGGTAGCCTTTCAGTAAAAATTATTATACCAGCCATATTTGTGCTACTATTGCGTTCAAAGGGTAAATATAATGAATATAACTGAGGACTGACCTTGATTTGAGGTATGGCGCTGCTGATGTATGAAGATGCACAAGCTATAAGTCTCTGTTTACTAGTTTTATTTATCTCTCTAGATTTGTTTAAAGAACGATCTACAGCCTGTTGGTCGTTCTCAACTAAAGCACGGATGATTTTCAAATCACTTTGTAGCCACTGCATTAAATCCAGTCCCTGTATTAGCACTTCACCTGTCTTATAGATAAAGACTGTGACAAGATAGTCACTTGTGCCATCTGCATAGTTTCCTTGTACGAATAACTGATCACCATTCAGAGATGATACAAATCTAGGCATGTGCTTATGAATGTTCTGTTTGTAAAGGGTCATGTGATATTGCAGCAAAGCATTTTTCCACAAAACTGGCCGCTCTGTGTAAAACATGGCATCTGTGGGTTCATTAACCGGACAGAGTAAACCAGAGTCGGCCGTATCATGTAAACCACCAGCATTAGCGTCATTCTTGTGTAAACTAGAATCATTAGCACGATCCTTGTGTAAACTAGAATTATTAGCACCATCCTTGTGCCAACGAGATTTCTTGATATCCTCAGTCTTGTACCCGATAAACACGTGTTCTGGGCGTGTTTTCATGGATTCTGTTTCTTTTCGGTTTTTTATTTTTATTTTTGTTCCAGAAACCCCGGCACCATCAGCTGATTGAAGATTCATTTTTATCATTCCGACATAAACCTCAGAAAGCTTTATATTTTGAGTGTGTTATGCTGGGAGAATTATTTCAAAGTAAAAGCTGGTCGTAGTCATAAACAGCTAAAGTAATACCACATCCATGCCAATGTAGCGTAATCGAAGTGACATCATAGATATACAACTAGATTTCAAGTGAATCAATTTGAAACCGCATCTTAATTGTCATATCTTGCTTTTTGACAAGATCAGACCTGGTGGGTCCACTGGCAGACAGCGTAGGACATGAGAATATAGTCAAAACAACAACATCTAATTTAATGCCGTCACACCTTGCTGAGTCAACGCAAACGGCTACCTCGGAGGGACGACCGAGGCATTAATCCAATGTTGGTTTAATGCTGGGCCACCGTCCTTGATGCTGACCCAGCATTAAACCAGCAATGGATTAGCGGCTTGTGTTGGCTGGTTAGAGCGTGTATGTTTCCACACCTAATCCGTGAGTAGATTATCTCATATGACAGCATAGATATACACACCGCAACAGGCCTACAACCCAGCAAACATGAGACGTAATTGGTCCAGCGTTGGTGTATTGTCGGGCCAACATCGTAGACGGTGGGCGAACAGTTAGCCAGCGTTGGGCCAACGTCTCATGTTTGCTGTGTAGATATACCTACACATATATGCACCACTAGGAGGCAAGGGGCTAACATTGATTAAAGATCACAACTATCAAACTGCGAATTATACCAATTTTATTCAATGATTTTATTCAAAATATGGAGCATAAATATGTCAACAGGGAAATTAGGAGTTGATCAATTGTTTAACCCTTTCAGTACGGGGACTCACTTTAGGCGTCAAAATCTGACGTCTGCTGAAGTCAGATTCTGACGTCTGAAGTCGATCCCCGCACTGAAAGAGTAAAATATTTATAATGGGCCGTAGACCCATAACATCCCAGCAAACACAACATATCTACCCGATGCTTGATCTATGTTGGGTCACCGTCGTAGACTATGGGCCAACATTGGTCAAACATTGGGTAGATGTGTCGTGTTTGCTGGGATATGTATTCAAATGAAGCGGAAAGAGCTAACTAAGTCATTTACGATAATTTCAAATTGAAAATACCCTCTGGTATCTTGGTTTATGTAAGAATATTCCAGCGCTTCAAGGGTTAAATTAATCATTCGTTGTGTAAAATGATATCTCAACGGAAAGCACGGGATGTCGAACCAATGTTGATTTGACGTTGGTCAGAAGGTGGACTAGCTAGTGCTCAAGCTAAGATGGGTCAACGTCTCATATGCTTGGTGGAAACTCATATTATTCACCGATATTATTAGTGATTAGCATTAAATAATTGTTCTTTTGATTTCACCTCAGACCAAATTAAGCTCCTTCTGAGACTTTGATGTTGAGTAGCTGAAGTTAAGGGCGCTCATAAATATTCGTGATTCAATCGTAATTTTACAAATAGGCAAACATTATGCCATTCATGTCTACTATTCTGCTCTGCAAAACCAAAATGCAGTAACTGCTTAATTTGAAAGTAAGGAGTTACTGCATTTTTGGCTTTTCAGAGCAGTATTTATGCTTCGGATGACATTATGTATCCATGAGATTTCAATTTCAATTTTTCAGAGGAAACTACGTTATCTAGTGTGAAACTATAATAATTATAATTGGTTGATGCAGAATATATATTTTGGTGGGCACACGCGTGATTAGCAGGTAAAGGGAATAAAGGTGTCATCAGACAGCAGTCACAAAGAAAGGTGGGCCCCTGGTGCAGTGGTTATCTAGCGCTACCTGCCTCTAATATGATGGAGAGCCTCCGTGACCTAGTCCGAGTTTGACTTGAGCAGCATGGTTCAACGTCAGAGATGGACAGCATAGCAAAACCTGTGGTTTTCTATGCTGGTGGTCAGTGTACGCTAAGACCAACAATTTCATGAAAAGAGTGAAGGTAGCCCTGCTTAAATGACAAACTCATCTATAAACTTAAAGGTTTAAATCCTTAAGTTAAAGCATTATTCCAATGAGATGTAAATATGTCATTATAGGTATTCAAATGAAGCGGGAACAACTAACTAAGCCATTTATGATGATTTCAAATTGAAAAGAAAAACCTTTTTGTCTCAATGGTTTACACAAAAATATTTCAGCGTTGTAAGGGTCAACCCTTTACATTCAGGAATTTATAAATTTATTAATTGAAAATTGTATACACGATCACTCAACCAGTACCGGTACATGGGGAATCCTATACACGATCAATCAACCAGTACCGGTACGTGGGGAATCGTATACACGATCACTCAACCAGTACCGGTACGTGGGGAATCGTATACACGATCACTCAACCAGTACCGGTACATGGGGAATTGTATACACGATCACTCAACCAGTACCGGTACGTGGGGGATCGTATACACCATCACTCAACCAGTACCGGTACGTGGTGGATTGTATACACCATCACTCAACCAGTACCGGTACATGGGGAATTGCATACACGATCACTCAACCAGTACCGGTACGTGGGGAATCGTATACACGATCACTCAACCAGTACCGGTACATGGGGAATTGTATACACGATCACTCAACCAGTACCGGTACGTGGGGGATCGTATACACCATCACTCAACCAGTACCGGTACGTGGTGGATTGTATACACCATCACTCAACCAGTACCGGTACGTGGGGAATTGTATACACGATCACTCAACCAGTACCGGTACATGGGGAATTGTATACACGATCACTCAACCAGTACCGGTACGTGGGGAATCGTATACATGATCACTCAACCAGTACCGGTACGTGGTGGATCGTATACACCATCACTCAACCAGTACCGGTACGTGGGGAATCGTATACATGATCACTCAACCAGTACCGGTACGTGGTGGATCGTATACACCATCACTCAACCAGTACCGGTACGTGGGGAATCGTATACATGATCACTCAACCAGTACCGGTACGTGGTGGATCGTATACACGATCACTCAACCAGTACCGGTACGTGGGGAATCATTTACACGATCACTCAACCAGTACCGGTACGTGGGGAATCGTATACACGATCACTCAACCAGTACCGGTACGTGGTGGATCGTATACACGATCACTCAACCAGTACCGGTACGTGGTGGATTGTATACACGATCACTCAACCAGTACCGGTACGTGGTGGATCGTATACACCATCACTCAACCAGTACCGGTACGTGGGGAATCGTATACACGATCACCCAACCAGTACCGGTACGTGGTGGATCAAATACACGATCACCCAACCAGTACCGGTACGTGGGGAATTGTATACATGATCACTCAACCAGTACCGGTACGTGGGGAATCGTATACACCATCACTCAACCAGTACCGGTACGTGGGGAATCGTATACACGATCACTCAACCAGTACCGGTACGTGGGGAATCGTATACATGATCACTCAACCAGTACCGGTACGTGGGGAATCGTATACATGATCACTCAACCAGTACCGGTACGTGGGGAATCGTATACACGATCACTCAACCAGTACCGGTACATGGGGAATCGTATTCACGATCACCCAACCAGTACCGGTACATGGGGAATTGTATACACGATCACTCAACCAGTACCGGTACATGGGGAATCGTATACATGATCACTCAACCAGTACCGGTACGTGGGGAATTGTATACATGATCACTCAACCAGTACCGGTACGTGGGGAATCGTATACACCATCACTCAACCAGTACCGGTACATGGGGAATCGTATACATGATCACTCAACCAGTACCGGTACGTGGGGAATCGTATACACGATCACTCAACCAGTACCGGTACATGGGGAATCGCATACACGATCACCCAACCAGTACCGGTACATGGGGAATTGTATACACGATCACTCAACCAGTACCGGTACGTGGTGGATCGTATACACGATCACCCAACCAGTACCGGTACGTGGTGGATCGTATACACGATCACTCAACCAGTACCGGTACGTGGTGGATTGTATACACGATCACTCAACCAGTACCGGTACGTGGTGGATCGTATACACCATCACTCAACCAGTACCGGTACGTGGGGAATCGTATACACGATCACCCAACCAGTACCGGTACGTGGTGGATCAAATACACGATCACCCAACCAGTACCGGTACGTGGGGAATTGTATACATGATCACTCAACCAGTACCGGTACGTGGGGAATCGTATACACCATCACTCAACCAGTACCGGTACGTGGGGAATCGTATACACGATCACTCAACCAGTACCGGTACGTGGTGGATCGTATACACGATCACTCAACCAGTACCGGTACGTGGTGGATCGTATACACCATCACTCAACCAGTACCGGTACGTGGGGAATTGTATACACCATCACTCAACCAGTACCGGTACGTGGGGAATCGTATACACGATCACTCAACCAGTACCGGTACGTGGTGGATCGTATACACGATCACTCAACCAGTACCGGTACGTGGTGGATCGTATACACCATCACTCAACCAGTACCGGTACGTGGGGAATCGTATACACGATCACTCAACCAGTACCGGTACGTGGGGAATCGTATACATGATCACTCAACCAGTACCGGTACGTGGGGAATCGTATACACCATCACTCAACCAGTACCGGTACGTGGGGAATCGTATACACCATCACTCAACCAGTACCGGTACATGGGGAATTGTATACACCATCACTCAACCAGTACCGGTACGTGGGGAATCGTATACACGATCACTCAACCAGTACTGGTACGTGGGGAATTGTATACACGATCACTCAACCAGTACCGGTACGTGGGGAATCGTATACACGATCACTCAACCAGTACCGGTACGTGGGGAATTGTATACACGATCACTCAGCCAGTACCGGTACGTGGTGGATTGTATACACCATCACTCAACCAGTACCGGTACGTGGGGAATCGTATACATGATCACTCAACCAGTACCGGTACGTGGGGAATTGTATACACGATCACTCAACCAGTACCGGTACGTGGGGAATCGTATACATGATCACTCAACCAGTACCGGTACATGGGGAATCGTATACACGATCACCCAACCAGTACCGGTACGTGGGGAATTGTATACACCATCACTCAACCAGTACCGGTACGTGGGGAATCGTATACACGATCACCCAACCAGTACCGGTACGTGGGGAATTGTATACACGATCACTCAACCAGTACCGGTACGTGGGGAATTGTATACACGATCACTCAACCAGTACCGGTACGTGGGGGATCGTATACACCATCACTCAACCAGTACCGGTACATGGGGAATCGTATACACGATCACCCAACCAGTACCGGTACGTGGGGAATCGTATACACGATCACCCAACCAGTACCGGTACGTGGGGAATTGTATACACGATCACTCAACCAGTACCCGTACGTGGGGAATTGTATACACGATCACTCAACCAGTACCGGTACGTGGGGAATTGTATACACGATCACTCAACCAGTACCGGTACGTGGGGAATCGTATACACGATCACTCAACCAGTACCGGTACATGGGGCTTTTCGAGCTCGTTGGATAGATGAAAATGTCCTCTTTCAGATGGTATCATTTTTATACCCTCACCCAACACTACTTTTTGAGCTACAGAGCTCAGAAGTTAACCGCGGTAGCCTAAAGTAGCCGATATTGTAGCGAAAATCTCCCAACTTTAGTCAAATATTTATTGAGTTACAAGAGGTGTCACGCCGACTTTTCGCGCTCGTTGGATAGATGAAAATGTCCTCTTTCAGATGGTATCATTTTTATACCCTCACCCAACACTACTTTTTGAGCTACAGAGCTCAGAAGTTAACCGCGGTAGCCTAAAGTAGCCGATATTGTAGCGAAAATCTCCCAACTTTAGTCAAATATTTATTGAGTTACAAGAGGTGTCACGCCGACTTTTCGAGCTCGTTGGATAGATGAAAATGTCCTCTTTCAGATGGTATCATTTTTATACCCTCACCCAACACTACTTTTTGAGCTACAGAGCTCAGAAGTTAACCGCGGTAGCCTAAAGTAGCCGATATTGTAGCGAAAATCTCCCAACTTTAGTCAAATATTTATTGAGTTACAAGAGGTGTCACGCCGACTTTTCGCGCTCGTTGGATAGATGAAAATGTCCTCTTTCAGATGGTATCATTTTTATACCCTCACCCAACACTACTTTTTGAGCTACAGAGCTCAGAAGTTAACCGCGGTAGCCTAAAGTAGCCGATATTGTAGCGAAAATCTCCCAACTTTAGTCAAATATTTATTGAGTTACAAGAGGTGTCACGCCGACTTTTCGAGCTCGTTGGATAGATGAAAATGTCCTCTTTCAGATGGTATCATTTTTATACCCTCACCCAACACTACTTTTTGAGCTACAGAGCTCAGAAGTTAACCGCGGTAGCCTAAAGTAGCCGATATTGTAGCGAAAATCTCCCAACTTTAGTCAAATATTTATTGAGTTACAAGAGGTGTCACGCCGACTTTTCGAGCTCGTTGGATAGATGAAAATGTCCTCTTTCAGATGGTATCATTTTTATACCCTCACCCAACACTACTTTTTGAGCTACAGAGCTCAGAAGTTAACCGCGGTAGCCTAAAGTAGCCGATATTGTAGCGAAAATCTCCCAACTTTAGTCAAATATTTATTGAGTTACAAGAGGTGTCACGCCGACTTTTCGCGCTCGTTGGATAGATGAAAATGTCCTCTTTCAGATGGTATCATTTTTATACCCTCACCCAACACTACTTTTTGAGCTACAGAGCTCAGAAGTTAACCGCGGTAGCCTAAAGTAGCCGATATTGTAGCGAAAATCTCCCAACTTTAGTCAAATATTTATTGAGTTACAAGAGGTGTCACGCCGACTTTTCGAGCTCGTTGGATAGATGAAAATGTCCTCTTTCAGATGGTATCATTTTTATACCCTCACCCAACACTACTTTTTGAGCTACAGAGCTCAGAAGTTAACCGCGGTAGCCTAAAGTAGCCGATATTGTAGCGAAAATCTCCCAACTTTAGTCAAATATTTATTGAGTTACAAGAGGTGTCACGCCGACTTTTCGCGCTCGTTGGATAGATGAAAATGTCCTCTTTCAGATGGTATCATTTTTATACCCTCACCCAACACTACTTTTTGAGCTACAGAGCTCAGAAGTTAACCGCGGTAGCCTAAAGTAGCCGATATTGTAGCGAAAATCTCCCAACTTTAGTCAAATATTTATTGAGTTACAAGAGGTGTCACGCCGACTTTTCGAGCTCGTTGGATAGATGAAAATGTCCTCTTTCAGATGGTATCATTTTTATACCCTCACCCAACACTACTTTTTGAGCTACAGAGCTCAGAAGTTAACCGCGGTAGCCTAAAGTAGCCGATATTGTAGCGAAAATCTCCCAACTTTAGTCAAATATTTATTGAGTTACAAGAGGTGTCACGCCGACTTTTCGAGCTCGTTGGATAGATGAAAATGTCCTCTTTCAGATGGTATCATTTTTATACCCTCACCCAACACTACTTTTTGAGCTACAGAGCTCAGAAGATAACCGCGGTAGCCTAAAGTAGCCGATATTGTAGCGAAAATCTCCCAACTTTAGTCAAATATTTATTGAGTTACAAGAGGTGTCACGCCGACTTTTCGCGCTCGTTGGATAGATGAAAATGTCCTCTTTCAGATGGTATCATTTTTATACCCTCACCCAACACTACTTTTTGAGCTACAGAGCTCAGAAGTTAACCGCGGTAGCCTAAAGTAGCCGATATTGTAGCGAAAATCTCCCAACTTTAGTCAAATATTTATTGAGTTACAAGAGGTGTCACGCCGACTTTTCGAGCTCGTTGGATAGATGAAAATGTCCTCTTTCAGATGGTATCATTTTTATACCCTCACCCAACACTACTTTTTGAGCTACAGAGCTCAGAAGTTAACCGCGGTAGCCTAAAGTAGCCGATATTGTAGCGAAAATCTCCGAACTTTAGTCAAATATTTATTGAGTTACAAGAGGTGTCACGCCGACTTTTCGAGCTCGTTGGATAGATGAAAATGTCCTCTTTCAGATGGTATCATTTTTATACCCTCACCCAACACTACTTTTTGAGCTACAGAGCTCAGAAGTTAACCGCGGTAGCCTAAAGTAGCCGATATTGTAGCGAAAATCTCCCAACTTTAGTCAAATATTTATTGAGTTACAAGAGGTGTCACGCCGACTTTTCGCGCTCGTTGGATAGATGAAAATGTCCTCTTTCAGATGGTATCATTTTTATACCCTCACCCAACACTACTTTTTGAGCTACAGAGCTCAGAAGTTAACCGCGGTAGCCTAAAGTAGCCGATATTGTAGCGAAAATCTCCCAACTTTAGTCAAATATTTATTGAGTTACAAGAGGTGTCACGCCGACTTTTCGAGCTCGTTGGATAGATGAAAATGTCCTCTTTCAGATGGTATCATTTTTATACCCTCACCTAACACTACTTTTTGAGCTACAGAGCTCAGAAGTTAACCGCGGTAGCCTAAAGTAGCCGATATTGTAGCGAAAATCTCCCAACTTTAGTCAAATATTTATTGAGTTACAAGAGGTGTCACGCCGACTTTTCGAGCTCGTTGGATAGATGAAAATGTCCTCTTTCAGATGGTATCATTTTTATACCCTCACCCAACACCACTTTTTGAGCTACAGAGCTCAGAAGATAACCGCGGTAGCCTAAAGTAGCCGATATTGTAGCGAAAATCTCCCAACTTTAGTCAAATATTTATTGAGTTACAAGAGGTGTCACGCCGACTTTTCGAGCTCGTTGGATAGATGAAAATGTCCTCTTTCAGATGGTATCATTTTTATACCCTCACCCAACACTACTTTTTGAGCTACAGAGCTCAGAAGTTAACCGCGGTAGCCTAAAGTAGCCGATATTGTAGCGAAAATCTCCCAACTTTAGTCAAATATTTATTGAGTTACAAGAGGTGTCACGCCGACTTTTCGAGCTCGTTGGATAGATGAAAATGTCCTCTTTCAGATGGTATCATTTTTATACCCTCACCCAACACTACTTTTTGAGCTACAGAGCTCAGAAGTTAACCGCGGTAGCCTAAAGTAGCCGATATTGTAGCGAAAATCTCCCAACTTTAGTCAAATATTTATTGAGTTACAAGAGGTGTCACGCCGACTTTTCGAGCTCGTTGGATAGATGAAAATGTCCTCTTTCAGATGGTATCATTTTTATACCCTCACCCAACACTACTTTTTGAGCTACAGAGCTCAGAAGTTAACCGCGGTAGCCTAAAGTAGCCGATATTGTAGCGAAAATCTCCCAACTTTAGTCAAATATTTATTGAGTTACAAGAGGTGTCACGCCGACTTTTCGAGCTCGTTGGATAGATGAAAATGTCCTCTTTCAGATGGTATCATTTTTATACCCTCACCCAACACTACTTTTTGAGCTACAGAGCTCAGAAGTTAACCGCGGTAGCCTAAAGTAGCCGATATTGTAGCGAAAATCTCCCAACTTTAGTCAAATATTTATTGAGTTACAAGAGGTGTCACGCCGACTTTTCGAGCTCGTTGGATAGATGAAAATGTCCTCTTTCAGATGGTATCATTTTTATACCCTCACCCAACACTACTTTTTGAGCTACAGAGCTCAGAAGTTAACCGCGGTAGCCTAAAGTAGCCGATATTGTAGCGAAAATCTCCCAACTTTAGTCAAATATTTATTGAGTTACAAGAGGTGTCACGCCAACTTTTCGAGCTCGTTGGATAGATGAAAATGTCCTCTTTTAGATGGTATCGTTTTTATACCCTCACCCAACACTACTTTTTGAGCTACAGAGCTCAGAAGTTAACCGCGGTAGCCTAAAGTAGCCGATATTGTAGCGAAAATCTCCCAACTTTAGTAAAATATTAATTGAGTTACAAGAGGTGTCACGCCGACTTTTCGAGCTCGTTGGATAGATGAAAATGTCCTCTTTCAGATGGTATCATTTTTATACCCTCACCCAACACTACTTTTTGAGCTACAGAGCTCAGAAGTTAACCGCGGTAGCCTAAAGTAGCCGATATTGTAGCGAAAATCTCCCAACTTTAGTCATATATTTGTTGAGTTACAAGAGGTGTCACGCCGACTTTTCGAGCTCGTTGGATAGATGAAAATGTCCTCTTTCAGATGGTATAACGGGTATACTCTCGAGCTGCATAGACTTTTGACCTACACACCTCAGAAGTGACCCACGGTCAGCTAAAATCGATAAAAAGATCTCGACACAATAAGAGAATCGGCTACGGAACTAATGGATGTGCGGATTTTCCGATATTTCGTAAACACCGCAATTACAATTTTTTCCACTCAGTTGCACTAGTCTTATTGTGTTTTGGCTTATTGTGTCGTAGCTTCAGGTTGGTAACAAAAGCACGTGTTGTCATGTTGTGTTACGGTTCAGTGGAGTTGTTGAATAGGTTCCTGATACCCCTGACTCTTACCACAATGTGAGCTAATATTATATAGAGAGGCTGTCAGTGACATGTTATGTTGTATAGACGACAGTGACTGACAGTGACAGTGTCAGTAGTCGCGCTATTGCTGGATTCAGGGCCACCATCCACCGCCCAGTGAACGGTGGGGTTTCCGGACGTTTCAAAAGTTGGCAAGTTCGCCGTCTAGACGTTTTGCCCCAGTCATTGGATTGACGTTTGGCATAATATCGATAGTCATTTTGAATTTTATTCATAGTCCTTGCATACGCCTAACTACGCCTAATATTGATGATAATAATTAACCTCATGAACTTTAAAACAGCAGGTATACTTGTAATAGGCAGTGCTTATGTGTTGCCTTTGTATCTGTGTATCTGTACATTGTACGAGGTGTGCGGTTTTCCTTACCCATGAACTTTGTTTGAGGCGTGTGATGGCGAGGCCGTTGTAATACACGGCTAGCCTAATATCATCATCACTGAATAGGCCTAGGCCTTTTGGGCGGCCACCTAAAATTTTGTAAGTGGGTGCTGCCATCCAAAAAGTTTAATATAACCACAAACTATATTAGCCGACTATTCATATTGAATACAATTTTATATCATATTGCAGTCCATCTCATCCGCTACCCTGACTAGGCCTACTGGAATTGAAATCAGACAATTTTCTATTCCATTTTTCCTTTTATGTTTTTAGGGTGATCTGCTGAGATCAACATAAATGTGACACCCTGGGATGATGTCTCAAGGTGACTGTAGCTCACACTGATATCAACATAAACTGATAAAGGTCACAGACCAACTGTGAAGATGAAGATATACAGATTTTCCTCGTTAATTCTCGTTTTTGTATTTTTTGTGGCGGATGTGGACGGTTATAATTGTGAAGATTCAGAACCCGACGGTTTGACTTTTCTTATTGCAACAAACTTAAACCTTAAACATGTTAAAGCGCTGAAATGCTCATGTTCGTATAAACCATGGAGATCAATTTGAAATAATCATGAATGTCTTGGTTAGCTCTTTCTGATTCATTTGAAAACCTATGTTATGGGTCTACCGGCCATTATACAGGTGCATTATAAATAGGTTTACTCTTGCAGTGCGGGATCAACTTTAGGCGTCAGAATCTTTATAGTTAAAGGATCCAATGCTTTCAGTACTAAATAACATTACGCAAAAACACAGACCATTTTGAATTTTTAAATATTGGATCAAACACAGCCACACACAGAGCAGCTGTAAATTCTGTAAGTTACACTACAGAAATTGTTCGCATTTATTGTCCAGATTGCATATCTGAACATTTGTGTTTCAAAAATATCCCCGCACCCTCACTTCCCAACACACACCCTTCCTCTTTTATTTTCTGCAAATACTGATGCTGAGGAAAGAGGCATTCCAAATTTTAAAATTAATTATTTTAAGCACCCTGTAGGGCCTACCTGGTTTTCTTACTTATGCATCACATAGGATTTGAATGAGGCTGCACCACATCTGTCATTTGATAGAGACCTGATCACCTAACACCACAGTTGTCATTTGCCCACAGCTAACACCACAGCTGTCATTTGATATTTTATAAACCTACATCTGTCATCTCATGAGAATTTTGATATACATGATATCTATACATGATATGGGCCTACTACATATCTGTCATTTTACACTTTATCTGTCATATCTGTCATTTTATATAGACCTACATCTGACATTTGAGCTGTCATTTGATATCTATAAGACACACAGCTGACATGACAGCTGTCATTTGATATAGACACACAGTTGACATCACAGCAGCTGTCACCACATAAGCTACAGCTGACACCACTTGATACATTTACAGCTTGCTTGAGAGCATGATATACATGTATACATCTCCTGCAGTATAAGTTTTAACTCTTTCAGTCCATGTGGATCGACTTTTGGTGTCAGTATCTGTTCTCAAAAGTTGTTCCCTGGACTGAAAGGGTTAAAATATTCATAATAGTCTTCTGTTTAATCCTTACAAAGCTGAAATATTTTTGTATAAACCATGGAGACCAAAGGCTTGTTTCATTTTGAAGATCATCATAAATGTCTCAGTTTGCTCTTTCCACTTCATTTGAATATTGTTATGGGTCAATGGCCATTATAATTTTTTCACTCGTTCAGTGCAGGGATCGACTTTAGACATCAGAATCTGACGTCTTAAGTTGGTCCCCGCCCTGAAAGGGTTAAAAAATATTTTGGCATTGTAATGCTTAACCCTTGTAATGCTAGGCCTGTATATATAATATATGTTTACCCCGTTTAGAATAAAAATATTTCTAATGGTCGTATACCCATAACATAGGTATTCAAATGAATCAGAAAGAGCTAACTAAGACATTTATGCTGATTTCAAGGTGAAAAAACCCCTTTGGGTGTGATGTTTTTTACCAATTTATTTAACGTTTTAACAGTTCAATAAGTGAATAAATACTGTAATTGAATATAGAAAATGTCTATTTTAAAAAAATATTTCCCACCATAATTTGAAGCTGGAAATTGCAAAATGTGTGTTTAGTATAGATTTGCAACTAGAAGTTGTGGGTCGTGGCGTAATGCTAGAACAAGTCACAACTTTAAATGGGTGAAAATTTAAGTTATTTATTTTAGCGCTTTAACATGTTTAAGTGTTAGGTATATCTGTTTATACAGCCAGACTGGAGTTTTCACATCCCCCTGGCAGGCTGGCCCTGACTTGTCAGAACGAGTATGTCGAGGTACACTGCTGCATGCAGGGATACACGAGGATAACGTGGTTTTTCTACCGAGTATTCACGGGCGATGGTGCGCCTTCCTCCTGGAATCCAGACTTCATCCAACCAGGATCAAACCTGTCAGTATCATTATCAACAGTACTTATTATATTCAGATTTTTAATCTCATTTTTTAACTCGTAATTTGAACAATCATGTGTATTAGAGTTCTGAAGGTTGTTTTACTAACCCTTCAATCACCAGATTAATATTATTGAAAACGTCATAAATGTCCAAGTTATCTCTTTCCGCTTCTTTTGAATACCTGTTCTTTGGGTCTGCAACAAAAATAAAAAGTTC
This sequence comes from Flabesymbios commensalis, assembly GCA_964017125.1. NCBI lineage: Eukaryota > Metazoa > Annelida > Polychaeta > Terebellida > Flabelligeridae > Flabesymbios > Flabesymbios commensalis. The sequence goes on from OZ024916.1 coordinate 74,636,277, forward strand.
ACCTACTTCAATGTGGGGATTGATTATTGCCATTAGATTTTGACACCTATTTGAGTCCCGTGGGGATTGATTATTGCCATCAGATTCTGACACCTATTTTAGTCCCCGTGGGGATTGATTATTGCCATCAGATTATGATGTCACCTATTTGAGTCCCCGTGGGGATTAATTATTGCCATCAGATTCTGACGTCACCTATTTGAGTCCCGTAGGGATTGATTATTGCCATCAAATTCTGATGTCACCTATTTGAGCCCCGGGGGATTGATTATTGCCATCAGATTCTGACGTCACCTATTTGATTCCCCCTGGGGATTGATCAGTTGATTATTTCCATCAGTTTCTGACATCTTTAGTGAATCCTGTCATTGAAAGAGATGAAGATAACATGGTTTATTATAGGGTGAAAATGGACCCAAATGAAAGGAATCAGACCATAGTGTTTATAAGACCGCAGCTTGATCTACACAACGGAACATATATGTGTATAGGTGAAGATGAGACGGGAGATACACTTAACACCACTGTGAGCCTTGTGATTTATGAAGGTAAGACTAGTTACATGTCTAGTTATGTGACTGCACAAGTCTCTTATGCTGATGAATTGCAAACGCAATTTCTAGCTTCAATCGGCAAAAAAAATCAACATCTCCCAGATTGATTTATTTCACTAACTAATCACCTTCCACAAACTATTGTTTTCAATTTTAGTGGCATTTAATTTGGTTTTAAACTAGATTGAACCATCTACATAAGGGCCTAGCACTACTTAGTTAGTTGTCCGTCATAGTCCAGTATTTAGACTGCTCCTTATACCTGAACTTCTGGATGACTGTCTCCTGCCTGTCAAACAAATATCTGCCATTCCACAAACCTTAATTATTTTCTGTTTTTAAAGCTTGATTTCTAGCTCACAATAACCATGTTATTTCTCAAAGTTATTAGCAATTAAAACGATGAAATAGTTTTATATAAAACATGGAGACCAATGGATTTTTTTTCTATTTGAAATCATCATAATTGTCTTAGTTAGCTCTCTCCGCTTCAATTAAATACCTATGTTATGTGTCTACTGCAGGATATTTTCCTTCAGCACCAGCAATTGACACCACAAATGTCCACAATGTGAAAAAGTTACTCTAAATAAATTTCAACCCGAATTAAATGCTACTTAAATTGATAAAAGAGTTTGTGGTAGATGCTCAGTACCTGTGTACTGCTGTGACCTATATATACATTATTTACCTTTACAGTGCGAGGATCGACTTTAGTGTGTCTACAGACGTCAGATTCTGACACTAAAGTTGATCTCCGCGCTGTAAAAGTAAAAAATATTTCTAATGGCCATAGACCTATAATATAGGTATTCAAATGAAGCGGAAAGACATAACTAAGACGATTATAACGATTTTAATTGAAAAAAAACCTTCGGTTTCCATGGTTTATACAAAATTAATTCAGCGCTTTAAGGGGTAAGAAAGTGTTTGAAATCAACAACATGTACATTACCATCAATATTAAGAAAAATTGTGGCAGATGCTTTATTAACTAAATAATTTGACTTTATAGATTTCTATTTTAGAATATTTTAGGCTGTAAATTGTGTCAGCATTTCCAGCTTTAAATGATGAGAAAAACATAGATAGGAAGTGTATTCCCCCTGGCCCGGGCCAGGGGGAATACACTTTCTATCTATGTATTTTTCGTCATTTGAAGCTGGAAATTGTGTCAGCAATTCCAGCTTCAAATGATGAAAAAACATCTGTATTCTTAAATGAATAGTAACAAATAATTAAGGTTAGGGTTAGTGTTAACGCTCAGCAGTTTAGTTAGATTATTGATAGACAGCTAGTTACTTATAAGCATATTAGTTTGCTACTTACAGTAATTAAAAAAAAGATGATTTTAAAAACCTTGAGCAGTGGATGAGTGGGAAAAACAATGGATAGTAACTTGTAGTGAGTGTGGTTATTAATAATTCAGGAACATTACTTCTTCACAAAATCTGTGCACATTTTAAGAATCAGTCTATACACCATATACTGTACACCATCCACATAAATATGTACATGTATTAAAAATACATGTAATAATTAAAAATGTTCCACTGTCTGTTTCAATTGTGTTCTACAATGAATATAATCCCTGCTACTTTTTTTTGTTTTATCATCCTTGAGCTACATTCTATTGTAGATTGTGGCTTTAACTGGAACAGGAGACCATTATTATTAGAGCCAGAGAATGAGAATCTCTGGACGGATATCGGCGACTCGGCTGAGTTAAGATGCACGGGATTCTATGGTGACCTACATGATTGTGGTGTTTGGTGCAGCATTGACTGGATGAGACAAACAAACGGCAGCCATTATGAAGGCATCTATAATACAGACACTTCTCACAATGTCTATGTGCAAGATGTTGAAATGGTGTAAGTTTTTTTGGTTTACTTTAAACATTTTTACTGATTTTTCTTTGAAATGTTTTGGGTAGGCCTAATGTTAACCCTTTCATTGTTGAGCACGACTATGGTTGTTTTTAATCCGTTTTATTAGTAGAATAAACCACTGTTATTGACAATGAAATGTTTATAATTTATAAATGTTTGGTCTCAACTTAGTCAAAAATGAGTAATTTTCACCGACTTGAAGTTCTGGGTCGCGGTAGCCAGACACAACTTCAAGTCGGTGAAAAAATCAATTCTATTATTTAGCGCTTTAAGGGTTACAGTGACCTTTGACCCGAATTATGAATTCCCTACAAGCTCTACTCTAAAAGCTATCCTGATTACACATTGTTGTTTTTCTGTTTTTATTATAATTTAAAATTATCAATGTTAAAACCTTTCACCGCGACCCACAACTTCAAGTGGGTGAAAATTACTCATATTTGTTTAATTTGAGACCAAAAATGTACTAATCTTAATGTTTAAGCACACATTTTGTTCCCAATAATAAGGATACACCTACTTCAAGTTACCCAGCAAACACATGTTGACCCAATGTTGGGTAAATGTTGGGCCAGCGTCAAAGATGGTGGGACAACATTAACCCAATATTGGTTTAACGTATCGTGTTTTCTGAGTACAGGTTGTGGTAGCGAGACACAAATTAATTTGATTGGATCAGAATTTAAATGAGATAATTTGGTGGGAAAATGGTTAAGAATCACTAACACGCTTGAATATTTGATCTGATGCTCGCTTAATGTTGGGCCAGCGTCGCAACCGATGGGCCAACATTAAGCCAACATCGGCTAAGAATCACTAACATGCTCACTAAACAAAAGTCGTTGACCCAATGTTGGTTTAATGTTGGTTCATCATCTCCGACGCTAGCCCAACATGAAAACAACATTGCATTTTTGATTTCAGGAGTTCTATCAGCAGAATGGGTCAAATAGTTCACATACAGAATGTTACACGGGACGATCTCGGGCTTTACGTGTGCACACTGAAGAATAAAGTGGATGGGGAAACAAGCCGTAATGTCTACCTCAGGGAGAGACGTATGTAACTGTTACTCACATACAAGATGTAATGTCTACCTTAGAGAGACGCATGTAACTGTTACTCACATACAAGACGTAATGTCTACCTTAGAGGGATGTATGTAACTGTTACTCACATACAAGACGTAATGTCTACCTTAGAGGGATGTATGTAACTGTTACTCACATACAAGACGTAATGTCTACCTTAGAGAGAAGTATGTAACTGTTACTCACATACAAGACGTTATGTCTACCTCAGGGAGAGACGTATGTAACTGTTACTCACATACAAGATGTAATGTCTACCTTAGCGAGACATATGTAACTGTTACTCACATACAAGACGTAATGTCTACCTTAGAGAGACGTATGTAACTTACTCACATACAAGACGTAATGTGTATCTTAGAGAGACGTATGTAACTGTTACTCAAATACAAGATGTATGTAAGTTACTCACATACAATATGTAATGTCTACCTTAGAGAGACGTATGTAACTTACTCATATACAAGACGTAATGTCTACCTGAGAGAGACATATGTAACTTACTCACATACAAGACGTAATATCTACCTTAGAAAGACGTATGTAACTGTTACTCACATACAAGACGTAATGTCTACCTTAGAGAGACATATGTATCTTACTCACATACAAGACGTAATGTGTATCTTAGAGGGACGTATGTAACTGTCACTCAAATACAAGACGTAATGTCTACCTTAGAGAGACATAAGTAACTGTTACTCACATACAAGACGTTATGTCTACCTTAGAGAGAGACATATGTAACTGTTACTCACATACAAGACGTTATGTCTACCTTAGAGAGAGACATATGTAACTGTTACTCACATACAAGACGTTATGTCTACCTTAGAGAGAGACATATGTAACTGTTACTCACATACAAGACGTAATGTCTACCTTAGAGAGATGTATGTAACTGTTACTCACATCCAAGATGTAAAGTCCACCTCAGGGAGGGAGTCTTGTAACTGTTACTCACATACAAGACGTAATGTCTAACGTAGAGAGATGGATGTAACTGTTACTCACATACAAGACGTTATGTAACTGTTACTCACATAAAAGACGTAAGGAGTCGTCGCTAAAGTTTGCAATGTTCCAAAATATATACACATTTGAGCACCCACCTACCCACCTGATACAAAGCGACGGGCATGACAAATTTGGTAGCAAACCATATCTCTAGGTGATGTTTTCATAAATTTACCAAGAAAAAAAATGCAAAAATCAGCATATTTATATATCAGAAAAGAAAAAGTGCACTTTAAAAAAATCATAAACCATTAATGCGAAAGGGGCAGTCAACCACACACCTACCTATATGAGCCGTGTTTGTCTATTGGAACATTGCGAACTTTTGCGACCGCCACTAATCTTTTTCTTTAACCCTTTCAGTGTCGGGATAAACTTTAGACGTCAGAATCTGATCAAGTTGTAAGATGGTGATATAAAACCAACATAATGGTTTGAATGCATCACATTTTAGAGACTGAAAAAATGTGCTCTGTACTCATCGTAGACCCCTATATGTTTTTTAAGATATGCCTGAACCGTTGGAAGCTGCTACTGGTGTTTTGGCGATCATTCTGTCTATTGTTCTTTTGCTACTGCTGGTGTTGACACTGATCTGGTTTCTCCGCACTGACATCAGACTCTGCATCAAAGACACTCGTAAACTCCCCCCTGATGGTAAGCATAATCATATTAGGACTGTCATACTTCCCCCTGATGGTAACTAAGTATAATCATATTAGAACTGTCATACTCCTCCCTGATGGTGAGTGTAGCCTATATTAGGACTGTCATACTTCCCACTGATGGTAACTAAGCATAATCATATTGGAACTGTCATACTCCCCCCTGATGGTGAGTGTAGCCTATATTAGGACTGTCATACTTCCCACTGATGGTAAGAATAATCATATTAGGACTGTCATACTCCCCCCTGATGGTAAGAATAATCATATTAGGACTGTCATACTTCCCCCTGGTGGTAACTAAGTATAATCATATTAGAACTGTCATACTCCCCCCTGCTGATGGTGAGTGTAGCCTATATTAGGACTGTCATACCCCCCCCCCCCCCTGATGGTGAGTGTAGCCTATATTAGGACTGCCATACTTCCCCCTGATGGTAGCTAAGCATAATCATATTAGAACTGTCATACTCCCCCCTGATGGTGAGTGTAGCCTATATTAGAACTGTCATACCCCCCCCCCCCCCCTGATGGTGAGTGTAGCCTATATTAGGACTGTCAGACTTCCCACTGATGGTAAGCATAATCATATTAGGACTGTCATACTTTCCCTTGATGGTAACTAAGCATAATCATATTGGAACTGTCATACTCCCCCCTGATGGTGAGTGTAGCCTATATTAGGACTGTCAGACTTCCCACTGATGGTAAGTGTAGGCTACATTAGGACTGTCATACTTCCCCACTCATGGTAAGTGTATATCAGGACTGTCATACTTCCCACTGATGGTGAGTGTAGCCTATATTAGGACTGTCAGACTTCCCACTGATGGTAAGTGTATATTAGGACTGTCATACTTTGTGGTATAATCCTCTCCTTAACCCTTTCATTGCGGGGATACATTTTCGTATTCTGACCCCACTAAAAGAGTAACACCTTTATCATGTTTATAATAACTGTAGACCCATACCATAGGTACTAAAAGGAAGCCAAATAGTTAAAGCAGCCCCTTGGGATGACATCAATTTTCGTTTTTAGTTCCGTACTGAAGTAGTGTATCCCACGGATCATGTTTTTATTTTTTTCAGAATTTTCATATTTTTACAAATATTTTTAATCAACATTTCTATGAAACCAGAAGTAACCCAAACAAACTATCTGTATACCTGAAGGACGATTGAATGTTTTCACAGCATTGGGCCACATGCTGATGGCATCGGCCCAGCGTTGGGTAGACAATCAGTGCTGCAGGTGTGTCCTCCCGTGTCCTGACTCTGAGACACCAATTAGCAGCGACTGGTTTGATCTTACCGTCTGATACGTGGGAATATGTGATCTAAAGTGCTGAATATTGCTGATTTGTTTTGTTTACATGGCAATATACGACCTGGAAATACAACTATTTCACTCTTTTTCAGTGCCTTAAAATTGTTTTTTGACTTTTTCGTATTTTCAGTTAAGATCAGTAGGCTATATAGCTTCATATAAATTAAATATTCAAAATTGACAACATTGAAAATGTCTCATCCCAAGGGGTCCCTTTAATTTAAATAGCCATTTTTTAAACTAAAAAAGACCCCTCGGTTTTTATGGTTTATATAGAAATATTTCAGCGCTTTAGCAGGCAAATAGTTGGGTATGATCACCTTAACCCTTTAACCGCCAAATTATTCAATCTGAATTTTCACCCACTTGAAGTTGTGTCTCGCTGACGCGATCCACAACTTCAAATGAGTGAAAATTAATTCAGATTTGACAAAATGGAGGTCAACTGTTTTCAAATATTACTAATTGATGTCACATTTTATCTTTAACATGTTTAAAAGGTGGTTCTCAATGTGCTAATAAAAAATGAAAACCAGAATATATGCGGCACCGGCGGTTAAAGGGTTAACCCCTAGACATCGACTTTAGTAATCCTTTGTGTTCTCATAGCCCTTGTGTAGCCAGATTTTAAAACTGAATGTCTGTTATCCATTAGAACACTGTTGATGACTATAGTCGACTATAGCATCATGGGTGGGAAATTTCCGGATTCCCGTCTTTTACAAAAAATCAGAGTAGGCAAATATAGTGGGCAATATTCTTTTCAGTCTTTGGTTTTATTCTTGGAATAATATTCCACTCTCATCCCTGCTATATAATTGTTTTCTTATGTTTGATTGCCTCTCACATTTTGTCCACAGTTGTCTGTGATCCACATACACCCTCAGGTTATTAGCTGAGAAGTGATTGTTTTAAGACTAAAGTAAAAAAAAGGGGTGTATAGCAGTTAAAGCTGTCTGCCTGGAAAGTTGGAGATGGTGGCCTCGTCTCCCACTGCGGCATTCAGTTTTACAAGAAACAATTTCTTCCCCACTCACTTATGAAAATTCAGTATTGTAGGTAGCCTAGCTGAGCGTCCGTGACCGAGAGGTAGCGTGCTTGGCTTCAGACCAGCAGGGCACAAATTTTGAATCCTGTTTCCGGATGGCAGTGTCATATCATTTATCTCACCATACTTAGAAATTGGTCAGATAATTCAATCTGGCAGGTGTAACGTTAGATTTTTTCTCATTATTTGCAGCTGGAAGTTCCGAAATTGCAATAAGTGTCTAAGCATCAAAATTTGCAAATGTCTGGTCGCAAGTTAAACAAATATGAGTAATTTTCACCAACTTGAAAATGTGGGTCACATTAGCGAGGCAGAAGTAGTTTAAAATTTAAATAAAATAACTTTGAGGGTAAAATATCCAAGTGAGTAAGATGACATGCCTTTCTTGGGGCAACATGGAGTGATGTAACCTCCCTCACCAAGGCCGACATTGCATTGTAACTTGAGTAGTGATTATGTACAATGGTGCATTGTTTCAGATCGGAAGTATGATGTACTAATCATGTATGATGAAAACTGTGAAGAAGATGAAACATTTGCTTTGGAGACGTTGGCATCGAATCTCAGAAATTTAAACTACAAGGTGTTTACAGTCTATGATATCGCCTTTGGCCAAGGTGAGGTGCAGTGACCCTTATCCACTTAAGGTAGATTCTCACCCACTTGAAGTTGTGTCTCGCTGCCGCAATCCACAACTTCAAGTGGTTGAAAATCACCCCTATTTGTTTCATTTGAGACCAATTCATTAATCTTGATGTTCATCCACTCATTTCATGCCAATATAAACAGTGATTTGATTGACAAAATAAAAACGACTGTAGTCTTTTACTGTAGTCTTTCTAAGCACTTCAACCCTTTCCAAGCGGATCCGAAAACGCTCCTTATTTGCGTCTCCCGGACCCCAGCCGGGATTATGTTCAGTTACAGGTCATCACTGGTAATTCTACCGGTACTGACAAAGCCATGTGTGTGAATTGCCACCAAATTGTGTTGGAGAACATTCAGATTTAATTTTGTAATACATGTATGTAGAATCTACCCCTGTTTTACTTGGGGGGGGGGGGGGGGTAAAAAACCCTTTTTAACCCCTTAAACGCTGTAATCGTGTCATAACCTGTTTCACTGCCCTTTAATTCGTGGTGAGGGGGTATTTGTAGTGACTAATTATTCTGATTTTACAAACATAACCCATGTCTAGTCGCAATTAATAGCATGATTTGGGATTGTTCTTTAACTATGTATCTCTTCCAGGTCATGCGAATGTGACCTCAAGGTCATTTCAAGATCAAATTGGCAAAAAATAGACAAAATTAGAATTTTTATCAGACAGACAGACAGACAGATTTTGACCAAGAATATACAAGCATAATATGCATTAACATAATAGAAAAGACATTGTAGCAATATATCCATACATATAATTCTGAGTCAGGAAAACTACCATAAGGCACTGTAGTGCCGCTATCAAGTAGCAACCTCACTATATCATTTTATCATTTGTGAGCCCATTTAAAAGGACCTTGTGATGACCTTGGCGTGTCTTGTCATGGCACTAAAACTTATAAACAGGTGAAAAGCAACTTCAGACCATGTCACCCTTCATACTCAGTGGTACTATACATGTTAGAGGCAAGAATAAATAAATTGCACACTTTTACCCTGGATTTTTTTTTCTGCGATGACCTTGGAAAGATTAGAGAAGGTTACTAACACCCAAAATAATGAACGATTAGCCCAGGAATATTTCGCATGGAGAGGGTCAACTCTTTCATCGTGGTAACCGTCTTTATGCATCTAAAGTCTGTCACACACTGAAAGAATTAAAATATTTATAATGACTGTAGATATTTTATGTCAATAACTTGAACTTGTGGGTGCAATAACTTAAAAAAGTTTTTCATGTATCCATCGCAAATTTTCTATCCATGTTATTATTGAACAGTTCTCGGACAAGTTCAATAATGGCTGAATAAAAATCAAACTGGTCGATTTATTGCGATTTCTTGCATTTTATGTCAATAATTTGACCTTGTCGGCGCGATAACACCTCCCCTAGTTCACCTTTATTTTAATCCTCTCTTATTTATTTATATATGTCTTGTATCTGTTGACGCCTCTTTCTCTGCGTTGCTGGAGTCCGCTGACGTATATGCTTATTCTTGTCGTTATTTATTTATATATGTCTTATGTGTCAACAGCCTCGTTCTCTGCGTTGCTGGAGGCCGCAGACATCAGTCGTATACTCTTCTTTCCATTATTTATTTGTATGTTTCTCATGTTTTAACAGCCTCGTTCTCGCGTTGCTGGAGTCCGCTGACGTATATGCTTATTCTTGTCGTTATTTATTTATATATGTCTTATGTGTTAACAGCCTCGTTCTCCGCGTTGCTGGAGGCCGCAGACGTCAGTCGTATACTCTTCTTTCCATTATTTATTTGTATGTTTCTCATGTGTTAACAGCCTTCTTCTCCGCGTTGCTGGAGGCCGCATACGTCAGTCGGATCCTTCTCCTTTCATTATTTATTTATATACGTCTTGTCTGTTCACAGCCTCGTTCTCCGCATTGCTGGAGGCCGCAGACGTCAGTCGGATACTTCTCCTTTCATTATTTATTTATTTATATACGTCTTGTCTGTTCACAGCCTCGTTCTCCGCGTTGCTGGAGGCCGCATACGTCCTTCGGATACTTCTCCTTTCATCATTTATTTATATATGTCTTGTCTGTTCACAGCCTCGTTCTCCGCGTTGCTGGAGGCCGCAGACGTCAGTCGGATACTTCTCCTTTCATTATTTATTTATATATTTCTTGTCTGTTCACAGCCTAGTTCTCCACGTTGCTGGAGGCCGCAGACATCAGTCGTATACTCTTCTTTCCATTATTTATTTGTATATGTCTCGTGTGTTCACAGCCTCGTTCTCCGCGTTGCTGGAGGCCGCAGACGTCAGTCGGATCCTCCTCCTGCTCGTCACTCCAGACTTCCTCGCAAGCAACCTTTGTTCACAATTTTTCAGTCATGTTATTGACACTAATTACAGACGTTTGGTTTACGTCACTCGGCGTCAGATGAAGAATGACGCGTGGAATGACGCACCCCTTGACATACACACAGCGTACAGGTGAGATAAGATATGCAAATGTTGTTTATTTGAGTGCGATATGGGAAAATACAGCACTCGTCCAATGAGTAAGGTCTGAGCCGTTAGGCTCATACCTTACTCATTGGACGAGTGCTGTATTTTTCAATATTGCATGAGTAATGAACAACATTTGCATTTTCTCAAGCAATAATGTAATATTATCTTCTAAACTTGTCATGTTTTAGTGTTATAATGTTATGTTGTAGAGTGGGTAGGAAGGTGGCCTGGTCTGGGGGTAGTGGTTCGGCTTACATGACATCGCTGAAAGAGAAGCGTTTCTGGCGGAATCTTCGCCTCCATCTACCACCTTTACCCACAGCGCCATCTGCCGGTACAGCACCAGAAGAAGAAGATAAAAGACTCACGATATAAATATTATGTCATCTGCCGTTATAGCGACAGAAGAAGATAAAATAATACTCACGATATAAATGCTAAATCCATCCAACATCAGCAGAACCTCTAACCATCGTTCCACGTCTCTATCAACACGGCTCCAATCACTGAGTCATCATTCTTATCAAAACTATAGCAGGCGTGTATGGACTCCTAGCAGGCAATGCACATTGACAGAATGTAGATTTAATCATTTGGAGGCTCTGTTAGTAACTGGATGAACATGAATGTTATTATTATTTTATTATTAGTTAAGTGGCATGATCGGCTTAGTTACGGTTAGTTGTGGAGTCTTCATAGATACAGTAGGTATAGCTCACACTGTACTATCGATCATTTTCCATGATAGGTAGTGCTACTGTAATATAAAAATAACAGAATGTACGAGGGTGTTGTGTTGCTTTAACGCCGGCCAACCAGCCCATCATAGTCAGCAGCAGCCCGAGGCGTAAGCCGAGGCTGCTGTTGACTATGATGTCCACTCCTTGATAAAATTGCAAAGTTCCTAAATTTGTCTGATTAATAGTATTTTGATGTGTGTATCTATTCATATTTTTGTGAGAGGAACCACATAAAATAATCACAGATATATCAGGATTTTTACAAATCCAAAAGTCCAGTCCCACTATATTTTGCAGAACCCCTCCCATCAATATCAAGAATCATATGTGAATAAATAAACTATTGAAATTATTGTATTTTCTGCTAATGTGAACTTTGAGTTGTAGGCCTAGACTACGTACACTCATGATATTTACGGGATCGCTCAGAATAGTAATGTAGCTTAGATAATTATGTTATGTTAAAGTCCGAAATGGTTTCACCCAATATTGTTTTCTTTACAGATGTAAAGCCTAATTTTAACCTGTGCTTAGCTAGCTAAAGCTATGTCTCTGCAAAAACGGAATGTTGCATCACTCGTGCAGTTTAAATTTGGTCCAGAGATGATGGAGCAAACTTATATCAACGTTGGTTCAATGACTCGTATTTTCTGGTATATTGTCTAATATCTTGTGTTCGCTGAGAATGATATACACATCATGACATCGGTGCTTTATACCGGTACTTTGCATTGTGTTGATATTGTACATCCATAATTCTTGCTTTTTATCTCTTCTGTGCATTATACTTTACATTGTGTTGACATTTAACAACCATAATTTTTTTTCTATACATCACCATGTCTCCCATGCCTCATATTCTACATTGTGTTGTTGCTGTAACAATTCTTGCTTCATATATCATCATACCTTCCATGCTCATACCTTCCATACCTATACATTTGTGCTGTTTTAACAACCATCACTTTCGCTTCGTACATCACGTTTTATGTGATCTATTATTGTTTCTGCTACTGATTTAACAATGTCTGCTATTGCTACAGTCTATTTTTATTGCTCTCTATTGACAATAAATAAATATTTTTTCTATGGAAGGAGTTATCTGAAATATTTATACCAGAGGCCTACATTTATGACACATGAACACTTTGCATAGAAAGTGTGATTTAGGTCCGGGGAAGTATATACAACATAACCCAAAGACGGGGCAATAATATTCACGATATCTGAGAGTCTTTACATCAATCCATATAGATTAGCACTTAATAACCCTCATCCCACTATGTTAATTCATTTAACTTTCACCCACTTGAAGTTGTGTTTCGCTACCACAACCCACTATTTCAAGTGGGTAAAAACTACTCATATTTGTTTAATTTGAGACCAAGCATTTTCAAATCCTGATGCTGAGACCTATATCTATTTTCAAACTCCAATTTTAGACAATTCAAAAACTGGCCCACAGAGCTTTAATTTAAACCTGGGATAAAACTAATCTGTAGAACACATCATATTATAAAATACTATTAATATTACATATCAAAACTGATCATCATAAAAACTTTATTTAGGCCCCTACGTATTTTTATCTAGTAATTATATGGTATCACATGTGCATCATGATTATTGCCTAATAAGAATTTTTTTTTTATAAATAATGTATACTTTTAATTCATATCAAATGAAAGAAACAACTGAATAACACAGCATTATGATGACGTGATGGTAGTCTAAATAACACAACATATGTGGTGAAATGGAGTAAAACCGGTAGTTTATATACCACAGCTTGCACAGCATATTATGGTGACATGATATATGTAGTAGAGCCAGAAGATAATTTACAACATACCAGTAGTAAAATATACATGTGTCATTAAAACAGAATATTCGGATCTAGAAATCTACACTTATTCTAGTCATTGCTGACCGTGACCATGGGGTTGTCTTTCAAATCTTGGAGGACATCCCAAAAAACATTTGACCAGACAGTGTTGATAAAACCATATACATTGTATATACGTTTTCAAGCAATTTTCAGACTAAATAAAATACCCCTAAAATGTGTAACATATCTTGTGATAGATGCTCAGTTAATCAAATATTTCAATTTGGGAGATATCTATTTTTCATAAACAATATTATATTTCATTCATTTGAAGCTGGAAATTGCTTTAGCAATTCCAGCTTCAAATGAATGCAAAATATACACAAAACAAGAGTTAAATTAAAGGAAAAACTTGATAGATCTGTAGATTTGAATATACTTGTCTCGCGCCTCGTACATTCTTATCTACGAATCTATCAAATTGTTTACTTTCTCCTTAACATAGCTCTGTCAAACAAACACAATATGCTTGTTTAATGTTGGGCCAGCGTTGTCAGTGGTGCACCAACACTAAAACAACATTCTGTGAATACCGCATGTTTGTTGAGTGGTAGCCTACCTAGGGCCATGTTCTTAGACGATATTGAAAGTTAAGGTGATAGTTGAAGGGGAACTACTGTCTCGAATTGAAAGGGGGTCATGATTAAAGCTGGAAAAACAACAAATCCATTGTATAGCAATTTTACATAAGGGTCACCAGACCCTTTATAGTGTCTTTTATCCCTGGTGACCAGTATGGTGGCCCTGATTGTTTTATATCATGCTTACATGTACTGTTCACTAAAATAAATCAAATCAAATCAAATACATTCTCATGTAAAATCTACAAATGATACAATTAACAACATAATCTACATCTTCACTGTGAGGTGTAGTAACTCTTAAACCACTACCCAGCAAAAACAAAACATTTGTATAATGTTGGACCAATGTCTAAGATGTTGGGCCGATGTTGAACAAATTTTATAAAAATGTTTTGTGTTTGCTGGGTAAGCGTGACTTAGTCTTTTTTAATCCATTTTATTCACCGTTTAAATTTGTTATTGGGAACAAAATGAGCATTCAAACATCAACATTTGCATTTTTTTGTCTTCACCCACTTCAACTTGTGGGTCACGGCAGCGAAACACAACTTCAAGTGGGTGAAAATTTAATTATTTAATTTAGTACTTTAAGGGTTAATGCCATTAACCTTTTGGCATTAACCCTTTCCGCGCGGGGACCGTCTTTAGACTCAGATTCTGATGCCAATAACCCTTTCCGTGCGGGGACCGTCTGTGGACGTCAGATTCTGACGTATAAAGACGGCTCCCGCAGTGAAAGAATTAAAACATTTTTATTAGCCTTAGATCAAACATATGTTAAGCTTCGAATGAAGGAAAGATAATATATTTATGAAAAATAGACATCTCCCAAATTGAAATATTTGGTTAACTGAGCATCTATCACAAGATATGTTACAAATTTTAAGGGTATTTTATTTAGTCCGAAAATTGTTTGAAAATATATATACAATGTCTATGGTTTTATCAGCACAAGGGTTAAATACGGACAATAATAATATACTCGTCAGACATCGCTAGGCCTACTTCATCATGATCATGTCTATTGCATTGATTGCGTGACCAGTGGTGAAGCTTTTATTCCATTCACCAGATGTCGCTGTCGGCTAGGGGAATACCCTTCCTATCTATATGGTTGTTTATAATAGATGCTCAGCTCATCAAATAACTCAATTTGATAAACCATATAGAGAGGAAGGGTATTCCCCCTGCCCTGGGCCAGGGGGAATACCCTTCCTATCTATATGGTTGTTTGTGATAGATGCTCAGTTCATTAAAAAACTCAATTTGCGACAAGTTTGTTTTTCATACATAAACACATCTTTCGACATTTGAAGCTGGAAATTGAGTTAGCAATTCCAGCTTCAAATGAATGAAAAATAGAAAGAAACAATTTAGCAGGATAATATATCAACAGATATCAAGTTCTGAGAAACAAACACTTTAGCTGGATGATATATCAACAGATATCATCGAGTTCTGAGAAGTTTAAGAATTGTTTGAGTGGCGGTGGTAGTTGTAGGTATTCTATGGCGAGGCTGACTGGTGTTAACATGAGATGACTGCGGATACAGACTCGGGTTTGTTGCAGGAGCGGCAGAGGTTTACGCAGGGTTTCGGCGACCCACGTATACGTCTCCTCGTCCTTCATTAACAGCTTGGCCATTCCCTCCTGAAGCGCAACAATATTAAGCATTGACAGAGAGAACCCGGCAACGACCATCATCCGACACATGGTCACTCGACCCAGATCCAAACACAACTCAAATGCCGTCACCGCTTCCCCATGAGCAGTAAGACCGATAGCGTTGATGGTAGAATCTCCGCGCAGAAGAACTTTAAAACATTTGCTGCTGTTTTCCTTGACGGCCAGAAACAGAGGGTTAGTGCAGTAGTCGTCATCTTCATAGTCGTCCAGGTCCGTCTGGAATCTGACGCCGTTAGGATTGGATCCGGCGTTAAGCAGGATGTTAGCACACTCCGAGTAATCTTTCTTCACCGTGTACAGCAGAGCCGTATACCCATCTGAATCCTCTATATCTACATCAGCACCAGCGTTAACGAGCATCTCCACGACCTCACGATGACCTCTACGACATGCCGTCATCAGCGGTGTCACGTTAGCGTTAACTATAAAGTCTCCACCACAGTAGCTCTTCTTCGTCGTCACGTTCACGTTTATCCCCCGCTTTATCACCAGCTGTGTACATGGGGCGCTACCGCTGTCTGCCGACCAGTGTAATAATGACATCTCCTGCATCTTCTGGTCTAAGTTTACATCTGGTTGTCTCAGCAAAAAACGCATCACTTCCTCATGACCTACATAAACAAAAAAAGTACATTATAAAAACACGAGAAATAACAAATCCAAATGATCTGTACTAACATAAACTATTAACGCTAAGTACCTAGTCGTTCTTAACCTGTGTTATTAGCTGAACAAAATAGTGATCTTGGGAATAAAATCAGTGTTTAAACATCAAGACTTTGAAATGTTTGATCTCACATTAAACAGTAATTTTTGTCTACTTGAAGTTGTGGGTTGCGGCAGCTAGACACAACTTCAAGGGGGGGCGAGAATTTAAATAGATAATTGGGCAGGAAAGGGTTTACTCATTAAGGGGTAACTCATTGTCTGTACAACTGACCTCGTTTAGCTGCCATGATGAGGGGAGTGGCTCCGCTGCGTCGCTTTTCGTTGGGTTTGGCTCCGGCCTTCACGAGGACTCGTACACATTCTGTGTTACCCTCCTCACTCGCCACATGTAAAGCGGTGCCTCGCTCAAAATCAGCAGCGTTAACTTTACTGCCAGCTGTAAACACAAAAACGTATGGTGCCACACTCAAAATCAACTGTAAATTATGGGGCCACACTCAAAATGTACCATAAAGTATGGTGACACACTCAAAATCTACCATAAAGTATGGTGACACACTCAAAATCTACCATAAAGTATGGGGCCAGACTCAAAATCTACCATGAAGTATGGTGACACACTCAAAATGTACCATAAAGTATGGTGACACACTCAAAATCAACCATAAATTATGGGGCCACACTCAAAATCTACCATAAAGTATGGTGACGCACTCAAAATCTACCATAAAGTATGGGGCCAGACTCAAAATCTACCATAAGGTATGGTGACACACTCAAAATGTACCATAAAGTATGGTGACACACTCAAAATCAATCATAAATTATGAGGCCACACTCAAAATCTACCATAAAGTACGGTGTCACACTCAAAATCAACTGTAAAGCATGGCCCACACTCAAAATCAACTGTAAACCTAGAAGGTTTATAGAGATGCGTCATAACTAGAAACTTACTATGTACATGTAACATGGTCTAAATTCTGAGCTCCAAAATAATTTTTCACAAAATTTTCAGGATGAATGCCAAATTAACCACAAAATAATCTTTACAAAATTTCATGAAAATTGCTTGATAATTGACTGAGTAATCAAGGAATAGCTTTCATTTTGGACAATTCTCCACCATTGGACAGTTGTGCTTGATTTAATTTTAAACAAAAATAGATATATAAAATGTATAAATTATAATAATATTTAAAGATTAAACAACAAATAGTGGATTATAATCACTAAGCAAAACTGAAGATAATGAGTGCTCACCAGTAATAAGTTGCTCTACTATGTCGTCATGCCCCGCTCGAGCAGCGAGCATCAGAGGTGTACGCCCGCTTGAGGTTTGTAGGTTTGTATCTGCTCCACCGCTCAGCAGTACAGATACACAGTCTGAAAAGCCATTGGTGCACGCCCAATGTAAAGCTGTAGCTCGTACTCTGTGAAAAGTGAGAGGAAATATTATACTATTAATCTTTACAACGAGAGGATCAACATTAGAATCTTGACGTATAAAGTTGATCCCCGCACTGAAAGAGTAAAAATATTTATAATGACCGTAGACCCATAACATAGACATACAAATGAAGTGGAATGAGCTAACCAAAACATTTCTTATGATTTTAAATTGAGAAAATCTATTGGTCTCCGTGGTTTATACAAAAATATTTCTACTCCTTAAAAATTAACTATTAGGGCACTAATGCCAACTAAAGTATAATCTCTGTGGTTTTATTTGCCATTGTGTAACCAGTTTATATGAGAGAAAAATGTCCTAATTCTGTAACAATTTAAATATATTATAGTATTTCCCGGTGAATAATTACAGTTTCAAGCACTGTCTTAGCTAGGATAAGACAACTGCCCGTGTTTTTTCCTCAATTTTTGCATAACTGCCCGTGCATTTCCTCCTTTATAGTGTAATTTGACCAATTTTTGCCTGTCATTTTGACTTTATACGCATCCAAAAGACGGGTCGCTGGCTAACACAGTGATTTCAAGCAAGTTTGAAAGAAAAGAAAATGTCACTCAAATCAATAATATAGTTAGTGGCAGATGCCCAGTTGATCAAATAATAATATAGTTAGTGGCAGATGCGCAGTTGATCAAATAATAATATAGTTAGTGGCAGATACTCAATTGATCAAATAATAATATAGTTGGTGACAGATGCGCAGTTGATCAAATAATAATATAGTTAGTGGCAGATGCCCAGTTGATCAAATAATAATATAGTTAGTGGCAGATACTCAGTTGCTCAAATAATAATATAGTTAGTGACAGATGCGCAGTTGATCAAATAATAATATAGTTAGTTACCATGGTGACAGATGGTCAGTTGATCAAATAATAACATAGTTAGTGGCAGATGCTCAGTTGATCAAATAATAATGTAGTTAGTTACCATGGTGACAGATGCGCAGTTGATCAAATAATAATATAGTTAGTGGCAGATGATCAGTTGATCCAATAATAATATAGTTAGTGGCAGATGATCAGTTGATCAAATAATAGTATAGTTAGTGGCAGATGCGCATTTGATCAAATAATAATATATTTAGTGGCAGATGCGCAGTTGATCAAATAATAATACATGTGAATGTTTTTATTCAAAAGCTACAAATATAAGTAATTTTTACACTCGTAAAGTTAGGGTTGCAGTAGCAAGTCTGAAGTCACAACTTTAAGCCTTTAACCTTTTAAGACACAACTTTAACCCTTTCTAGCCTAAATTTACCATTGTCATCTTCATCCACTACAAGTCGCGAATTGCTGTCGCAATTCTCGGCTTGTAGTGGATGAAGATGACTTGATATGGTTTAAAAATTGAAGAAAATTGCCATGTATTAGTAAATCAGTTTCATGGAAATTTTCATTCTAAAACCCCTAATTGTAGTAAAATGAAGTGTATTTTCAGGGATGTAAAATGATGCTTTAATGCATCATGAGGGCTCAAAAGGTTAAGACACAACTTTAACCCTTCAAGCCTATAAGACACAACAATAACATTTTAAGCCTTCAAGACACAACTTTAAGAGGGTAAAATTATACTTACATTCTATGGCTTTAACCCTTTAAGCCCTAGATGCATCAAAGCACCATTTTAAATCCGTGAAAACAGACTTGATTTTTTTATAACTAGTGGTTTTAGAATGAATATTTCCATGAAACTGGTTTACCAATACATGGCAATTTTCTTTTTTCAGCCACTGCAAATCATCTTCATCCACTACAAGTCGAGAATTGCGACAACATTTCGCGGCTTGTAGTGGGTGAAGATGACAAAGGTAAATTTAGGCTTGAACTTAGGGTTAAGGGGTGGGATTGGTTGACTGTGACGGTTAGGCTAACGCTATTGGTTGACTGGTACACTGACCTGTATGACTTTTTGTTGATGTTACATCCAGCTTTTATGAGGAGCCTTAGTACCGGAGCATGTCCCCTCTTACTGGCGAGGAGCAGTGCAGAACACCCGCTGCTGTCATGTATGTCAGGCAGTGCATTAGCCTCCAGCAGTAAACGTACACACTCGTCAAAGCCTTTATTAGACGCGTAATGTAAAGCTCTGCCCATGTCGTCAGGCCCGTACATTTGCTCTTTACTTAATATTTGAGTCAACATATCCCTGTCGTCTCTCTGCACTGCTGCCATCAGACTAAACAGAAATCACATGACAATGAATATTTGTCTCTGCTAAAAGGGTTAAATTAATTTTCTTCAGATGACTTATGTATAGCAGACACTAGCTCATAAAGGTTTTATGGTACAAATGTCAGATGATATATTAAACGAGTCACTACCAGGTAAAGGGTTGATAGGATACATTCATCAATACAACAAAATGTATGTAGTGGTGGTTTCTAGTTATAAATTCTGAATAAACTTATATTTATAGTTTAACATATAACTTACCCTCGAGAAGTCATGATGACAGGTAATACACACAGGATGATGGCTCAATGGGAAGGATTCACAAATCGCACAAACAAATTGATCAACTCTGGTATATGGTATAGATACAAAAAGATTAACGATTATAATGTTCAGAAAGAGAGAGCAGAACTAGGTGGAAAAACAAAAAGCTGTATGTGAAGTGATTGACTTAATTTCACATAAAGTAAATCAGGTCAATATTTTTTGGTCACAAACAGGATTTCAGTAAATGTCAGAGATATATAGGATATGATGGTTCTAATGGTCACACAGGGTTGTACTGGTTCCAGGTCACACAAGGTCGTAATGATTCTCAAGGTCACACAAGGTTGTGGTGTTTTCAAGGTTCTAGTGGATCCCTAGGTCAATGATTTCCAACTTCACACAGGGTCGCAGTTGCTTTCAAGGTCACACAGGGTCGTAGTGGCTTTCAAGGTCACACAGGGTCGTATTGGCTTTCAAGGTCACACACGGTCGTAGTGGCTTTCAAGATCACACAGGGTCGTAGTGGCTTTCAAGGTCACACAGGGTCGTAGTGATTTTGGAGGTAAATATCAGTGGACCCGAGAAATGACGTCACACATATTGAGAGGTTGATAATCACACTGTAAAACACAAAATAACACAAGGAAATGGCAAACATCAAACAAAATACACAAGTACAGCAGTTGATATCACAGTATGACAATGACAAAAATGGTCACATTTTAAGTAGTGGTGTAATCAGGTAAAGTTAAAATACTACCACTTGTTTAAAGAATAATGTTAAAGCTAACCAGTGAAAGTGGGGGGTTTATGTGTATGCAAAAGAGAATTAATTCATCAAATACATCGGGTTATATAAGTGATTACCGGTATATTCATACTTTGCCGACTTGTTTCTATCATTCTAATGCAGGGCTTCCAATGTTTCTAAATACAAAGACCATTTTATATATTGTTGTGCTCACATAAGCATCATCGAAAATGTTAGTAAATTATTTGCAGGTTAACCGCAGCCCGTAGCTGTAAAATGTCACCCCTTCATTGATGCAATGTCTGATTACCGAGTGGCGGGTAGCTGTGAGAGTGGTGTATATGTGTAGTGCCATCTACCCCTAGTTCCCGCGTGGTAAAGTATATAAAAAACAACACATTATAACTATAAGAAGACATTTAACCATCATTAGAAAAAAAGGCCTCTTGAAATTTTGGACTTCAACAATGTATAGCCCGCATTCGTTATATAGCCCGCACCAGGCCTTCCAAGGAGTAGAAAGTAGCGGGTTATACACTGAAAAATACGGTAACTACATATGTGATACCCCCAGCATTAATAACTAAGATGTGTGATACCTCTAGCATTAATAACTAGGATGTGTGATACCTCCAGCATTAATAACTAGGATGTGTGATACTCCCAGCATTAATAACTAGGATGTGTGATACCTCCAGCATTAATAACTGGGATGTGTGATACTCCCAGCATTAATAACTGGGATGTGTGATACCTCCAGCATTAATAACTAGGATGTGTGATACTCCCAGCATTAATAGCTGGGATGTGTGACACTCCCAGCATTAATAACTGGGATGTGTGATACCTCCAGCATTAATAACTAGGATGTGTGATACTCCCAGCATTAATAACTAGGATGTGTGATACTCCCAGCATTAATAACTAGGATGTGTGATACCTCCAGCATTAATAACTAGGATGTGTGATACTCCCAGCATTAATAACTAGGATGTGTGATACCTCCAGCATTAATAACTAGGATGTGTGATACCTCCAGCATTAATAACTAGGATGTGTGATACCTCCAGCATTAATAACTAGGATGTGTGATACTCCCAGCATTAATAACTAGGATGTGTGATACCTCCAGCATTAATAACTAGGATGTGTGATACTCCCAGCATTAATAACTAGGATGTGTGATACCTCCAGCATTAATAACTAGGATGTGTGATACTCCCAGCATTAATAACTAGGATGTGTGATACCTCCAGCATTAATAACTGGGATGTGTGATACCTCCAGCATTAATACCTAGGATGTGTGATACCTCCAGCATTAATAACTGGGATGTGTGATACCTCTAGCATTAATAACTGGGATGTGTGATACCTCCAGCATTAATAGCTGGGATGTGTGATACCTCCAGCATTAATAACTAGGATGTGTGATACTCCCAGCATTAATAACTGGGATGTGTGATACTCCCAGCATTAATAATTGGGATGTGTGATACCTCCAGCATTAATAACTGGGATGTGTGATACCTCTAGCATTAATAACTAGGATGTGTGATACCTCTAACATTAATAACTAGGATGTGTGATACTCCCAGCATTAATAACTAGGATGTGTGATACCTCCAGCATTAATAACTAGGATGTGTGATACTCCCAGCATTAATAACTAGGATGTGTGATACCTCCAGCATTAATAACTGGGATGTGTGATACCTCCAGCATCAATACCTAGGATGTGTGATACCTCCAGTATTAATAACTGGGATGTGTGATACCTCTAGCATTAATATATGTGTAACCTTATTTATGTCAAGCTGTACTTAGGCTTAATATCAAAAAGACTACAACTCACTGAAATGTGTTAAACTTAAACAGCCATGAAGATGGTGAATGAAAGGGTGAAAATAGGCCATCATAGATGGGGACAGCCCTCACCACCAAAGAGTTTTTTCATTTATTGAAAATGCATAGCATTGTTTCAGTAAAAACAAATTGTGTGGGGAAAAAAATGTGAGGCAATCTCACTTACAAAGAAAAACACTAAGGTCTGATAATGTCATTTTCAACTTCTTACTGTGAGTTTGCAGGTTCTACACTTTCGGAACAATGGAATGATGAAAATCTGTGAGTCGATCATGCTTACAAATTGCAAAGCAGACACACAGATGAATAGGTGGACTGACGTCATCGGGATGAATGTAGCATTCGGTCAAATTAGCTGAGGGCTTTTTCAGTACATCATCTCTCATACAAAAAGATCATATCATTGGTAACTGGAAATTAACATTAAAAGTGAGAATTAATATAATCAAGTAATATTCACAAGGTTTTAATATTTCCAAGCACAAATTCGTGAAGGCTTAATGACGAGCTGTGTGTGAGTGTGAACAAAAGATCTTCAGGGTTTTTCTTGATCATGATGTACAATTAGAACTAAAATTGTGCAAGATGGTTTGGCATTTCTGCTACTGACCCAGCATTAAGCCAATGTTGGGGCAAAAGTGTGTGTAAGCTCCAGATATAGTATGCTGCTAATTACTATAGGCATAGTGTTTGGGGTAATTGGTTAGGTAACACCAGTGACAGTGTAGGCTAACACGATAAAAATAGATCAAAGAAGTGTCAATAAAAACAGTCAATTTATTGCTCAATTATTTAAGCGACCACCGAGAGATGATACAGAAAGGTGACACCAAGAG
The DNA here is from genome assembly GCA_964017125.1 of Flabesymbios commensalis. NCBI lineage: Eukaryota > Metazoa > Annelida > Polychaeta > Terebellida > Flabelligeridae > Flabesymbios > Flabesymbios commensalis. The sequence goes on from OZ024916.1 coordinate 74,659,938, forward strand.
GTCACACAAAGTGATGACACTAAATGATGACACTAAGTGATGGCACTATGTGATGACACTAAGTGATGACACTAATTGATGACACTAAGTGATGACACTGAGAGGTGACACTAAGTGATGAAGATGACACTAAGTGATGACACTGAGAGGTGACACTAAGTGATGACACTGAGAGGTGACACTAAGTGATGACACTGAGAGGTGACACTAAGTGATGACACTGAGAGGTGACACTAAGTGATGACACTGAGAAGTGACACTAAGTGATTACACTGAGAGGTGACACTAAGTGATGACACTGAGAGGTGACACTGAGTAATGACACTGAGAGGTGACACTAAGTGATGACACTGAGAGATGACACTATTGACGAAGTGATGACACTGACAGGTGACACTGAAAGATGACACTGAGAGGTGACACTGACAGGTGACACTAAGAGGCCTGTTAGGCCTAATTGTGGTAGTGAAAAATAACTTTTTTAAACTGGAATATTTTTAATTCAGGGCTTCTTGAAAAATCTGAAAGCAGTAATACGTCAAAATTTAAGCATACACAAAAAATTATCCAATTGATAGTAGTTGTTTCGATCACATCAGCAAAAATAAGGAAAGGATATGAGCGAAAAAGTGGTAGGCAAGGTTAGGGTTAACCTAACCCTAACAAAGTAATGGTAGGCTGGAAAGATTGATTTACTCGTGATAAATAAATATTTCCGAGCTACCACTACTTTGTTCAAGGCCTTTCTTTCTTGTGTTTACATTTTTTACAAATTGTAATCAAGGTGGAACACATGCGCTGTAACTCTGCCTCACTGGTTCTCACACTTATACATGTAACATTGTTTTGATCATGATGCAATCTGTAAGTGTTCCCTAAAGAGGCAAATCATAATGGTTATGTGAGTCATTAAAAGTGTTGATAGATAACTTGTCGTTCACTAATGGAAATGGGGTCAATAGAAAGGTGGTCAATAAAAATCTCAGCTAACAGTTATGTATTCCAAGGTTATTCTTACCCTGAATTTGTACCCGTTGCTAAATGCACGCCAAACATCCTGGTTCTCAGAAAGTAACAGAGAAAGTGATCTGCAAAAAAATAACAAAATGACTAGTTAAAATGTCAAATGACAGTTAAAATGTCACATGACTAGTTAAAATGTCACATGACTAGTTAAAATGTCACATGACCAGTTAAAATGTCATGTGACTAGTAAAAATGTCACATGACTAGTTAAAATGTCACATGACAGGAGTCAATTATAACCTATACATATAACTGTAAATTGGTTCAAAATGATGTACTTTTCGGTCCTAAGCCCTTTTTGAAACATGGGTGGCAGGTGGTCTCAGCAGTGGAAATATTTAAAATTGACCATTCAGAGCACCAAAAAAGTAGAATGTATGCAAAGGGTTAGAAGTTATCTGGGCTTATATAGCGTGTGCTCTGTTAGCGTGGTTAGCGTAGCTAGTGGCCATTTTAACCATTGTCCTTTCAATATACCGATAATCCTAAATAGGTTTTGGGCTTCAATATGATGTTTTGAAATTACCGGTAAAAAACTTTTGTCAAAAAATTTGAAAAACTTTGAAAGTTCAGAGGGCGCCTTCAATTTGTAGCCGATATCCCTTTGATGTATACATTTTTTGCTAACCAATTACAAATTCAATTAGCAAATAGCTTTACTGAGCAATTTTTTTCTTGCAAGTCTTCCTACGTGATTTTCACCATTATGTCAAGGTTTCGGGGTTGTGATTTTGGCTATGCCAGTCATCAGTTTTATTCCTTTGGCCATCAACTAACTGTTATTTATTTTGTAGTGGGCTTATCTTTAAATTTCCGATATAACTATTGTGCCTATCTTTTGAATCAATCACTGCATTGTCTCTATTGCAGCCCTATTCAATATAGGTATAGATACTACAATTTTATATTGTTTCTCTAAGATTGCACAAACTTTTTCACACAGGTACACACATTGCAACAATAATAAAAATCTATATCTACATGTAGGTGGACCGGACGGCTGATCGAGTGGCTGAAGGGAAGGCAGTATTATCACATGTAGGGCCTAAGTGATATTTGTCACATTTTATAACAAATTGAATACTCCGGTACTGCAACATACTAGTTTTAAGATACCATGGATACTGAAAAACCAAAAGTCCTGAAAAATTTATAATTTGTCATGGAATAGTAGAAATTTTAAATCAGATTTCTGTCGGAACCCTGCTTATAACATGTATAATGTCCCTTATAATGACATAATAATATTCTATCCTAAAAATGGCATATCCTGAAATTAAAATGCCATTTTGTGAGGTTAAAGGGCAATATTTGATACCATTTCATGAAATTAAAGTGCTATACATATGTCTTGATAAATTATAATCTAATATCCTGACATAAACATCATATCCTGACTTTAAACTGCTGCATCATCTATTTCAGCGACATATAATGACATTATAATATAAATTTCTGACATCACATTGCAATGTCATATTTTAACATAAAGGTGTCATATTACAACGTTATAATGTAATATCCTAATATTCGAATGTCATATTTTAATATTCAAATGCAGTGTCCTTATTAAAATGGCATAGTGTGGTGTTAAACTACCATATTCTGATATTATAATCAGGGTTCCCCACAGAAAAAAAAATCATCTGGTTGTTCTCTCAAGAATATTAATTTAGTGCGCGCAAGAGGTGGTTGCCCACTTAATATCTGGCACGTTTTTTTCTTAAAAAATGTTCATCTGATGAACAACTGATACTAGAAGCCAGTGAATTACAAAATCAGTCATTGTCAGTTAGCCATCTTTAAAACGCAAATGGAAGGACGCCGCAAAACGTTACCAAAAAAAAAATTAAAAAAAGTTTGTTTTTTTTAATTCATCCGGTCTGGCAGCCGGCATGTCCGGCACTGTGGTAAACCCTGTTATAATGACATATCCTGACAATATAATGCCAAAAGATAGTGCCAGATCATGTTTGATAGGTTTATAGAGGGACGTCATCAAGTGCAATTTACTACAAGACAAATGGTCTAACTATTGGAATGCCTGCATATAACTTTCAGAGCTATTGGGATTGTTTTAAAAAATGGTGCTTGCCAAATTTCATTAAAATTGGTTAATAATTGACAGAGAAAGCGAAGAAAAACATGCGCTGTTGGATTCTGGCCTAGTCTATAGAAGACTTTACTTAGACTCAGGCCGAAAAAACAGAGCTTTTTATGTGAAATTTTGTAACTGAAAGTATTTAATTGGAGGGTGCAAAATGATTTGGTGCACACCAAATTATTATTTGGTGTATGTCATACACTGTATGACAAATCATTTGGTTCGCAATATTTAAATATTAGGTAGGCGCTAAATCATTTGGTGCACAGCAAATGCTTACAGAATAACAGGGCTATCAGGTCAACAACAGGGCGGGGGCCCCAGGGTAGTGGTTAGCATCGCTGCCTTTTACGCAGGGTTCTTTGAAAGAAACAAAAAATGTTTCTTCCCCATCCACGTGTGAAAGTCAGTATTGTGGGGAGCCTCCGTGACCGAGAGGTAGCGTGCTCGGCCTCAGACCACCAGGGCTCGAATTTTAAATCCTGTGTCTGGAGGACAGTGTCATCTCAATCATCTCATCAAACCTCAGGAGGTTCTTCTGGCCCAGTTTAGCCTATATGGGAACAAAGGTGGCCTAAAGCACTGTTCATTTCATTTCACTTCCAGACGCTTCCTTAATGTTCTTAAGATTGACATTCAGGGCATCTTAACACCCATCTATTTCAACGTCTAACAACAGGGAGTTCCCGCTGGTGGATGGAGAACAGTTTGAAGCCAGTATTCAAGTCCCGAATATTCAAGTCCCGGCTGCTCATAGGAGGTTCATTTGTATATAAAATGTCATTTTAGGGAATGACCAATTGCCTCCCATAGGAGGTTGGCTGCTCATAAGAGTGGCTGCTCATAGCAGGTTTTACTATATTACTACAATTTGCTTTCCTATTGCATACATTCACGCATACCGGTACACACATACATACAAACACACATACATTATTATTGATAATTATAAAGAAATGTCAATATTTGAAGTTCAGCTATAAAATTGAAGGCGAGGGTGAAGCCATTAATTGGTCTCCATTCACCGCCTCTTGTTGACCTGAATTCTTCACGTATCTCTGGTTAGTTGGGCATGCTGTGTAAAAAGTACAGTAAAGCAGAGAAAACCTAGATTGCATCAATTGAAGCCCTGTTTTTCTTAAAAAAATTGCTGTGCAACAAATAATAATTTGGTGAACAAAAATGATTTGGCATGCAGAAAAAAATTAATTGGTGCGCAACAAATGATTTGGTGCACACTGAACGCACCAAAGAGGTCTACTGTAATCCAAATAAATAATTGATGCAAAATGGGCACCAAATAGTTAAGGAAAAGGCTTCTCAATCGGAGTTGACTATCATTCAGCGTGGGCCATAAAACATGAATAAATCATGGTGCGCACTAAACTAGATTTGCCTGAGGGACAAAGCTTGCATCTCCACCCGCCCCACATAGTACATTAATTATAGAGAAACACAGTACTGTCACCAAATTTTTATGTAAACCACGTGAAAATTGATTTCAGAATCACACTAAAATCTAATCAGCATATGACCAGGGTAAGTTGCTTCCTTGAAACAAATCGGTGAAGCAGTTCAAGCTCTTCAGAGTAACATGTGATTCGTCGGCCATCTTGAATTTTGTTGAAAAAATGAAAAAATAAAAACAATTCTCCTGATTTTTTTCTCAGGGCCACTGAGCATACACAAAAGATCAAATTTGAGCTGTATAACCATATTACCAAATTTTGATAATAGCCAAAATGAGCAAAACTGAAATATTAGCTAAAATCCTGTAAAGTTAAAAAAAAATAAGGTTTTATTATCATAATCACACAAAAAGCTAATCAACACACATCCAGGGTGGGGTTATTCCTTTGAACCAAATATGAAACAAATCCATGAAGCAGCTCAAGCTCTAGAGAGTGATATACGATTTTGGCGGCCATCTTGGATTTTGTTGAAGAAACTGGAAAACGCAAAAGAAATTACCAGACAAATTCCCCAGGGCTAGTATGCATACTGCAAATATTTGGAAATAATCCGAGTAGGGGTTTTCGAGTGAGAGCTGAAACAAGTGGCGGCGGCGGCGGCGGGCGGACTCAGCAAAAACAATAAGTCTCCACCACCACATAGTGGGTGGAGACTTAATAATGAATTGGTGACAGTTTTGTACCCGTATTAGCCAGCCTGGGCGATAATAAAGGCTTCCTTCATCCAGTCTGAGTATCATGGTGTGTAAATCACAAAAAAATTAAAATTGTCCTATAAAATTATGCTGACCCTTTTTTCGTAACTGCCGACATGCTAAAAGAAATATTTGACCATATTCCACTGTTTTCAATGAGCCAAAAAAATACTTAAATTAAAGGCGAGAGCTGGCATTATTTTCGTAATTGCGAGAAATCTAATGATGGGAACCCCCAGAAAAGTAGCTGGCGAGGTCGTAGGTCACAGCCCGGCTGACCAACTGCCTATTGAAAAAACACACGAGGCACCAGTTTGATGTTTGCTTGCCCTCATCTGACTGTCTATATAGTCTTACAATCAATTTGTGACGCTGAAAAAACCTGTGCCTACCACTTCTAATAAGTTTTTAAAGTCACGTTAGGAAAATATAAACAATTGAAAATTTGAATCGAGCTGGTATGAACAGTATAAATGGCCGCCATTTTGCTTGAATTTCTGGAGTCTATAATTAGGTAGATGCAAAAAAATTTTAAATTGTCCAATAAAATTATGCTGAGCCTTTTTTCGTAATTGCCAACATGCTAAAAAAAATATTTGACAACATTCCACAGTTTTGACTGCGCAAGAACAATGCTGTGCTAGATCAAAATCTGAGCTAATTATAAAATGTCCAAAAACGTCACCCACACACTTTACTTTTTGAAGCAGCAGAATAAAACTACTGAGATGGGTTATCTGTAGATATTAGGTTTTAAGATACATCTTTTTGAGGGGGTCATGGAAGAAGAACAATTTGGATGGATTCTCATCGTTATAGCTATTAAACTTCCATTTTTACCCTCGGTGCGCCCCATGAGGAAGTGCAGGGTAGGCAAACAAAACTTCACCCAGGTTTTACCCTGGGCAAACTAGTGCAGCCTTCCCCAGGTATCTCAATTCTTTGAGATTCCCACATTGTTCTGTCCAAACGGTCTTAATTATGTCCTCCAGAACTTCCTCATAGGGCAATGGAATACCATACTTGCTGGACGATACCACGCACTGGTCTAAACCGCGCAAAAAGATTAAAATAGGCCTTTCTTAGTGCTTGAGCCTTACACACCGTGCCCTTGTTATTTACCGCCCAATTCAAAATATCGCCATGACTCGGCAGTCGCCAATGCAAATGGTGCGTTAGTACGATTGATCTGTGACGGATTGGGTCCTGGATAGGCCTATATTAGATTGTGTTTAGTATTATCATAATATATAATAATTATAATTAATAATTCTTTCATGTTTAGTTAAAGGGACCCCTTGGGATGAGACATTTTCAATGTTGTCAATTTTGAAAATTTAATTAATATAAAGCTATATAGCCTACTGATCTTAACTGAAAATACGAAAAAGTCAAAAAACAATTTTAAAGCACCGAAAAAGAGTGAAATAGTTGTATTTCCAGGTTGTATATTGCCATGTAAACAAAACAATCAGCAATATTCAGCGCTTTACATCACATATTCCCACGTATCAGATGGTAAGATCAGAGCATTCGCCGCTAATTGGTGTCTTATAGTCAGGACACGGGAGGACACATTTGCAGCACTGATTGTCTACCCAACGCTGGGCCGATGCCATCAGCATGTGGCCCAATGCTGTGAAGACATTCAATAGTCCTTCAGGTATACAAATAGTTTGTTTGGGTTACTTCTGGTTTCATAGAAATGTTGATTAAAAATATTTGTAAAAATATGAAAATTCTGAAAAAAATAAAAACATGATCCGTGGGATACACTACTTCATTACGGAATTAAAAACGAAAATTGATGTCATCCCAAGGGGCTGCTTTAAACGTGTTGCGGTTCCATAGAGTCACTTAATTGACATGAATATAGGCCTACGCACGTTTCTGTACGTCAGGGATCGCCATTCGGCCAAGCGAGAACTAGCTAGTAGCTAGTGTACATACCCCCGCCAGACGGTAATCAGGTAATTGCGGCATTGAAGGTGTGACATTTTACAGCCACGAACCCTAGTTCCACTGCAAATAATGCATACCATCTTCGAATGTTTTTATGTGAGTAAGACGATATATACAATGAACGTTGATGGAAATGAGTCGGCTAAATATAGATAGACCTACGTTAATACCGGTATAAAAATCTAACTAATAAATTTCATGTAGTGCAGTGTTTCATCTAGGATTCAGAAGGGCATGGCGCCACCGATCATTGGGGGCACCTTATCATGCCCGCCGGGCACCCAGTTGACTCCCCAATTAAGGGTACAAACAGAATCAGTTAAGTACGTAGACATCGCCAGTTATTACAACTATGTACACAAGCCGTTATCAGGTATTGTGTCATAGGTGTGAACGCAAGACATCAGTGATCGGGGTGTTTTCCACTGTGACAATGGCCCGGGTGGATTAAATATGACGTAACAATAGTTCAATGAGGCACCTGAAGGGCAACATGGCGCACCTGAAGGGCAACATGGCGCTCACAAAAGGCAACATGGCGCTGCGCCATGTTAGAAATGGCTAGATGAAACACTGTAGTGGGCGAAACTTTAAAACTGCAAGCCTCAGAATGTCGTCTAGACTCCAGTCGTGGGCGCGCCAGTAAAGCCTGTGGCATCGTCCCGCGTGATGTATGCTTACCTAGCAAACACGAGGCATTGTCCCAATGTTGTTTTACGCGATGACAAAACTACTGACTTTTCACAGCTCAATGCTCTCGTCTGAGCGATCAGACATGTCAGACAGATTAATCAGTGATCAAACTCATATATCGCGCACCTGTTCTATATCGCGCAGGAGCTCAAAAAAGTAGCGCGATATCGTCCGGTAATTACAGTAGTCTTATTTTCATTTTTTGCATTTTTCACAAAAAATTTTAAAATGGCTCCTGCGTAAAAAAATTATCAGAAGGGGCCACAGCATGCCTGTTCCACTTACCTCTTAAAGCACTTGTTGCAACAATTACGGAATTAAAGGCGAGAGCTGGCACCATTTTTCGTAATTGCAAGAAATCTAATGATGGGAACCCCAGGAAAAGTACGTGATAAAAGTGCCATTCAAAACACATAACTCTTTTAATTTTACAATGATGGCTTCATTTCTACCAGTAATAGTGAGCAAAAAGAACAAGCAGAGAAAAATATGTCTTTTATTGCAGTGTATCACAAATTCACATAAATTCTGAAAAAAACACGAAAAAAACATCAAAATGACTGTATGGAATGTACCTAAGTAAACAACATCCACTGATCCAGCTCACCGTCTGGAAACGAAGTGTCAGACATGCATCCCGATTCCCGTCTACCAGAAAAGATGATGTGATGTAACTAATCATGCCGGATTCATGGGCGATAAAATGTGACAACCGCATGACGAAAGGGACAATTGAAAATCGTTCCCCAAATCCTGGGATTTATGGTTCCCCTTTCCCTTTTGTCATTTTGCCATACATACATATACATACATTGATCGGCTTGCTCAGGATACTTCTGTAGCCGCCTGTGGAGGCCTGCCAAGTGGGGCTCAACCCCTCCGTGTCTCCCTTCCCCTTGCGGGGTACCTAGACAGGAGAGGCAAGCATCCACCAGTTTCCCCTCCCCATTCCCCCCTCCCTCTTTCTAATTATAAATTCTACTTCACCCCCCCCCTCTACTATTAGGACTACCCCCTCCAATCTTTCCTGCACTTCTCATGAAGTAGTTCTTCCTCCCCCCTTAGCCGTTTTCCCAGTGTCAAGTTCTCATGAAGCATTCTTCCTGAAGTGTGCAGTTCTCATAAAGCTGATTAACCCCCCCCCCCCCCTGAAGCATACTTCCTTTATTCTCCAGAAACCTTCCAATTGACATCATTCTGTTGACACTTCCAACTTCCCTCTCCACTCTTTTTCTCACTTCTCCTTTCATTGTGACCTCCAGGTACCTTTTCCTATCTCTTTTCTCACTCTTCTTTCCACTTTTTCTCCAGATACCTTTCCATTAACAGTTATTATGTTGACACACGCCTTCCATTTTCAATTTCCCTTCCAGTTCCACTCTGTTCTACAGATACACCTTCTTATTCACATCATTCCCTTGACTGTGACTACCTCCTTCCACTCCCTTTTCTCATTTCTCATTCACTGTAGTCTCCAGAAAACTTTCCATTGACAGCATTCTGTTGACACTCCACCTTCCACTCCTGTTTCTTATTTCTCAATCACTGTATTTTCTGTATTCCCAATCACTGTATTCTCAATCACTGAATTCACTGTATTCTCCAGATAACTTCCCAGTGGCATTATTCTGTTGACACTCGCACCTTCTACTCCATTTTCTCATTTCTCTTCACTGTATTTTCTCGCTACTAGTAACTTAATTCCCATTGACAGCTTGCTGTTGACACTTCTACACCTTATCTCATTTCATTGTATTCTACAGCACTGTATTCACCAGATAACATCCCATTTACAGCAGTATGTTGACACTCCCAACTTCCCCTTTCACTTCTCCTTCCACTGTGTTCCACTGTAATCTCTAGGCACCATTTCCACTCCTGTTCTCACTCCTCCGTCCACTTTATTCTCCAGAACTTTCACATTAACAGAATTATGTTGACACTCAACCTTCCACTTCCACACTTTTTTCACTTCTTTCCACTATATTCTAGAGATACACCTTCCCATTGACATTATTCAGTTGACACTCTCACCTTTCACTCCTTTTTCTCATTTCATTGTATTCCTCTGTATTGACGAAATACCTTCTGAGATACCTTCCCATTGACATTATTCTGTTGACACTTCCTGGACCCACTTTCCACTCCTTTTCTCATTCACTGTATTCTCCAGGTATCTTCTTCCCCTTCTACTCTTTTTTCTCACTTTCCCCCCAGTGCATTCTTTGGGCATCATTGCCACTCCTTTTCTCAGGCATCATTTCCGCTCCTTTTCTCACTCCTCCTTCCACTTTATTTTCCAAATAAATCTACCTTCGCATTTTAAAACAGTACTTATTTTGTTGACACTCCACCGGATATTTCCACTCCTTTTCCCCCACTGACTTCTCCGCCAACTGAATTCTTCACATGTCTTCCAATTAATTTTATTCTTTTGACACTCTCCACATTCCACTTCCACTCTTTTTCCATCATTCTTTGACACTCCCATCTTCTACTCATTTTTCTCATTTCTTATTCTATTTCTCTTTCCATTATATTCCACTGTATTTATCAGATTTTTCTCATTTCCCATCCACTGTATTTTCCAGTTATCTTGCCAATGACAGCATTTATGTTGACACTCCAACTACCCCTTCCACTCCTTCCCCCCCCCGCTTCTCTTTTGAATTGAATTCTCCTGGCATCATTTCCACTCCTTTTCTCACTCCTCCTTCCACTTTATTCTCCAGATACCTTCTCTTTTGAAAACAGTATTACGTTGACACTCCATCGACCACCGGGATCGGCCACTTCCACTCCTCTTTCCCACTGACTTCTCCAACTGACTTCTCCAGATGCACTCCCATTAATTTTATTCTTTTGAATTTCACCTATCAAGTTTCATTTCCTTTATTTCACTTCCACCTGTATCCTCTGGATACTTTTCGACTAGGCCTAGTAGCAGCAACACTCACTCGACCTGCCATTTTCAAAATTCCACTCCTTTTCACACTTCTCTCACTTTCTTCTCCGGATACATTTACGGATCAACAAATCCATTAATAGTATTGACATGCCACCTCAAACATCCACTTTTTTTTTTCTTTTCCCTACAGCAATTTAAAATCACACTTTTCACATTTTTCTCACTGTCTTCTCAGGATACATCTACGGATCAACAAATCCATTAATAGTATTGACACTCCATCGACCACCGGGATCTGCCACTGCCACTCCTTTTTCCCACTGACATCTCCAACTGACTTCTCCAGATGCACTCCCATTAATTTTATTCATTTGAATTTTACCTAACACTTTCATTTTCTTTATTTCACTTTCACCTGTATTCTCTGGATACCTTCCAACTAGGCCTAGTAACAGCAACACCAACTCGATCTGCCATTCAGATTTACAAAATTCCACTCCTTTTCACACTTCTCTCACTTCCCGGATACTTTTACAGATTACCAAATCCATTAATAGTATCACTATTTTTTTTCTTTTCCCTTCTTCCTGGACCTTACTCTAATGAGCTTCCGTACGAATACATGCTGGCGCTTCGTACTACAGCGTGTGGGCGATAATACATGCAAGTCTATGGGATTCCGGAATGTGATTGTAATTACTTGTGCAAGACCATCACACACGTGTTCATGTTTTCATACTGGATACAGATCATCATGCTATACATGCTATATGTGACACGCTGGTATCGGAGCTGCTTTTCAGCGCAGATTTAGCATACAGCCAGTGATGCCGTCCACTTTCCCTGTTGTTCCCAAAGGGCACAAACCGGGGCCTCATTAAAATTAGTTGATCTGGTCTACCCAGAATTCAACGGGTCACGAATGGGAGACGCTAGCCACAACATCCATGACATCTTCGTGAAACAGGTGTGTTTCGGAAATTAAAAGTGTTTTTCACGGATAATAATATAATTATTATACTGACAAATTGAATAAAGGTAAAGTAAAATATATATTATACATGATTAGGTTTGTGATGACACTGTAAATACACTATCATTGCATTTAGCAGTGTTTGAAAAAACGTCACCACGCTGGATGATCAGAAATTACCTGGTCTGAGAGTGACGAAGCCACCAGTTGGCAACCATTCGTCCGGCCAGACCCCTGGTTAACCTGGACCTACAGCAATTTGAAGTCACACTTTTCACATTTCTCTCACTTTCTTCCCCGGATACATTTTCTTCCCCGGGCTACAGCGACTCTAAGCCTCCATGGCCATGGGCCTGGAGAAGCTAGCATCCACCTATTTGAGTATTTCCCCACTCCCGTACCCCCTCCCACCTTCTAATTTTTATATCTACTTTACTTCCCCCGCTTACATTGCGTTAATGGGGTCCACACCCTTGAATCAGTCCCTCTCTCTTCTTTGTTTCTTCCCTGGTCATGAGTTCTACCCCCAGTTAACCTGACCGGAGTCTGCATTATTACGGATCAACAAAAGCCAAAATTCGAGGTGGGCGATAATAGAATAAAATAATATAAAAAAATTCAAGTAGTCTAATGCAAAAACAGTTTACACATACCGTACTAAAACATTAAGTAGATAGAAGCCTATGGTCAAAGGATAATGACACCGCAATTGGAATAATGTCAATAAAATGCTAAATTACTTTAAAAGTATATTAAAGTGTCGGATTTATTTATTTTAGATCAATCAATTAATTAGCAAGCTGGATAAACCAGGTGTAGTCGGTAACAGGACATTTCGTACCATCTCCACTTCGTAACCGATCACTTCGTACCAAAAAGCTACCTGTACCACCTCGTACCAACATAACTACCACGTCGTACCAGCCTACATATAATAGGCCTATCAGGTCATAACAGCATAATTTTATTCTATATAAGTCACATATTTCATGTATTTCTGTGTGTAGCCTATTTTATTATATTGCTTAAATATTTTATTTAATCGGCCTACATCATATTTGGTGACTTTTACAATTATATTCCTACTTTATTACAAGCATACCTTTTGTTATAAATAATAAAAAACAATATGTTAGCTGTCTCCTGTATCACCCGATAAAATGTCGGACAGATCAGGAGAAACTGCAGAGAGACCCTGAGAGAGACCTATCTGCGTTACAGGACTGGGCAGATCGATGGGGGGGGGGGTGTGCTTTAACCCCTCAAAATGCTCGGTCCTGAGGGTGTCCAGGCCAAAATAAAAAATACCTGGACTTCCAGTGCACCCTGGAAGGTGAAACATTAGAAAATGTTTCACCAACATCTTATCTTGGTGTTTGCCTTAGCGAGACTCTGGAATGGGAGGCCCACATTAACAAAATTACTAGTAAAGCAAATTCCACCCTGGGCTTCCTTCGGAGGAACCTGAAGGCATGTCCCCCTGATTAAGGGAGACTGCCTATTTCTCCCTAATCAGATCATCCTTAGAATATTTTTCAGCAGTTTGGGACCCCTTTAGACAAAAAAACATTGATAAATTAGAAAAAAATCAAAGAGAAGCAGCAAGATTTGTCACCGAGAATTATAGACAAACAGCCAGTGTGACATCTCTCATTCAGAACCTGGGCTGGACTGACTTGAGACCAAGACGAAAAAATTCTAGACTTTTATGTATGTTCGAAATTTTAAATGAGTTAGTCGAAATTCCTATCAATGACCCTTTAATTCCAGCAAATAGAAGAACACGTGGTGGGCACAATCAGGACTATAAACACATCAGAGCTAACACCACACTTGGACAAAATTCTTTTTGGCATCAAACTATCCTTGATTGGAATTCTCTTCCGGCAGCTGCCATAGAATCGAAAACTGTGGCAGCATCTAGGAGTCAGCTGGTCGACTAGATCTGCCAGCCTCCCCCCCCCCCCTCCAGCCTGATACTCTACAATGGAGGGCTGCTGGAGTATTCACTCTAAAGTCTAAAAGTGTAAAAGTCTAAAAGCTAAATTTTTTCATCATGCTTGTTTACTTATATATTTCTCACGCCGGATTTACAATGTTAATGTCCATGTACAGGTAATAGACGTTTATCTTTCAAATTTAATAGTTGATGATCGATTATTACATGATAACTACAGGTAGGCCTGCTAGGTGATTTAAATTCAGATCACAGCTTTTACCTGCGCAAGCCCGATGACAGTCTCAGCTAGCACTCACAACACTTGTGGCTCCGAGCTGATCTCAAACAGTAGGGTATCAGTTGGAATAATTCACAACTCACTTTCACAAGCTGATTAAATACTGCGACCCAAAAACATTACAATAGTCGCGCTTAGCTTGAGGGCTTGAGGTCATAATACATGTAGGCCTACTAGCCTAGAAGTCTAGAAGCTAATTTGTATTAACCCTTACACTGCTATGTGCAACTATATTTTTTTTAAGTTTTAATATGTTTTTAATACCAGAAAACAATTAAACCTTTGGTTTTTTGACGGGATCATTAGCATGTATGAGTAAAGGGTCAAATAGAATATAACCCCTGTTTTCCTATAGATGAGTATATGATTTAAACCCCTGTACTCAAAGGCGCCTATATGCTAACAAAATCAAACTAAATGTATAAAATATCATTGAACTTGATTAAGTATTTGGTGGCAGGTAAAATGCAACAAATAATTATATAAAAGGGTGAATACATATTTTTTGAAGATTGAATTAAAAAAGAAAGAGGTTAAGACACAAAAAGGTTTTATACTGCTATATTTATACTTACTGTACGTATATCTGGTTTTCAAGCACTCATTACATCCGCTACTTGTTTGTGTATTGGCATCTACACTTACACAACTGGCATTTATTTTATCACAAGTGTAACATTTAAATGTGTCCTCACAAACTGAAACATGAAAATCAAAACATAATCCTCTTGATCAATAGATATAAATTTTCAATTGGTTTCAGCTCTTGATATATATATATCAACCAGTAGAAAATATTGAATTTTATTTTTTGACAACGTGCCAACTAGTGGTGGGTTTTCAATCAGCTAATTATTTAATCAATTACATTTTTATTAGTAACCAGCCATTTAATCAGCATTTTAATTAGTGATTATATAATCACATGTAATACGACTTTATCAAATACATATAGTCTTGTGAGAACATGACGTTTTTAACTCACTGACTAAGAATTAATAAGATAGAAATAGAGTACACCCCTCGGTGGATAGAATTAAACTGATCCAAGGTTGACAAGATTTAAAAAGTGGTTGATGATATGTTAGAATTACCTAAATATATCTGCGATATAGATGCACATCACCCCAGTAAAATTTCCCAGGTTAGCTTGTATTAAACTAACGCTACCACTGCTCAAATAAAATCAAACCACAAATGAACTAGAATAAAAACTATGCCTGATTAATTAGAATTAGCTAAGCTACCCTTTGATTATCTAATCAGACGTAGCTATACTATCACTAGATTTATAAATGTATTATTCTTTAAATCATATAATACACATATATATCTTATCAATAGATTTATACATTACCAGCGCAGCTGCAGCAGAGCACCAGTAACAGAGCAGTAAAGATGGTCGTCATTGTCAGGTCTTCTCCTTATGGTGGCAGAATGTGAGAGGAGGCTAACTCACTCACTCCTCATAATATATCATATTATGTATTAATATATACCCCGGTACTACCTTTCACCCACCAAATTCAGCTATCTAAACCGCGACCCACAACTTCAAGTGGGGGGAAAGAACTAATATTTATTAATTTTTAGACTACACGTTTTCAAAAATTGATTTTCAATCACTCATTTAATTCACAATTGCTCTGATTTATCGCGCTAAACAAACAAAATAACAACTATGATACTGGTGCGTAGCGCTTAAAGGCCTAATCTCTAATATTAGTATTACAGATAAATCATTACATATAGTGATAAGCAGAGTCCCGAGGCACGTAAGCGGATATTTATTATGTTCAACTATAACACTAGAGTGGAATGTCGCCTTCCAAGGTAACTTTTTAGGTTAAGATTTGTCACAGGTGACAGTTACTATCATCCTCATTAAATATTACACTTCGAAGTCGTTTTCAAACCGTTTTATAAGCCGTTTAAATCGCAGTTACTGCAACGAAAACATCAAGATTTTGGTCTTAAATTAACAATTATGAGTATTTTCACCCACTTGAAGTTGTGGGTCGCGGTAGCGAGACACAACTTCAAGTGGGTGAAAATTCAAATGTTATAATATAGCGCTTCAAGGGCTCAATATTTAAACATCCAGTGATTAGTTTCTTATTTTCATACACGCTGTGATGTGAATTGCTCTCACAAATTGTGCATCCAGACATTAAATAAAAATTACCCGATATTTGTAAAATATTAATTATAAGAAATAAAAGCTAGAAATATATGCATATTGATACAGACAGACAGACAGACAGCTATTTTATTGACAGAAATAAATGTCATTACAGACTTATTTGTCATAGTAATAAGAGAGATATATATACATGTATATACAAGAATGTTAGTTTGTTAAAATCATATGCCAATATACATGGTATGACAAACAACTAAAATCATGTTAAGTGGCATTGCCATATTAAAAACTGGGTATTTCGGTGATATAAATTAAAAGGCATTGCCAAGATAACATGAGGGTCTATCATTTTGTTTCCTGCACCAAAACCAGAGATAAAATAGCTACTATGTATAACACACTAATTATATATAGTAGCAAAAAAGACACTGGAAAGCGTGGAAACCAAAAATATATACAAGTGCATAATTATGCTACAGTAATTGGAGTATGGAATAAGACAATGGTAAAAATTTATATGGTATTTTTATAAACCAAATATTAAAAAAGCGGTACAATAAATGTGGCAATCCGCAAAACAGGCAGCTACGAGCCATGTGACCATGCAAGCACAGTCGCTATGAGCTCGTAGATTCCCTGATACTAACCTGTTAACTCAACAACTAGTAACAGTAATAATGGCGGTTAATAGTTATTTGTGCAATTCACACTGAACATGACCCTCGCACAATGACATTACATCTTATTTTAATTCTCTATATTGTTTAATTCATACTATTTCATTCACGACCTAGTTAGTACCACATACCCGGAGTTACAATCGAAGAAAAACATTCCCGACCTCATAGAGAAAATCACTTGACTTTGCAACTCTGAAATCCTCCATAAGGCCCGACCTCGTCTGATAACAAAGGCGACGGAAACGTCCCTAACGGGCCTTGAAAAGCCAAATAATAACTCAGAGAGCAACAGCCGTCCTGATATGTGGTAATACCCAAGTCAGATCATGAAGGCATGATAATATGGATAACATACCGACAGGTGACTTGTGATTTATTATACTCAGTGTTTTAACAATAAATTTGTTTAAAACAACCATAGATAAATTGCGCTAGTGACTTCACCACTGTTATGTCTCTAGATGTCATAATTCGTAGAAACATTTTATTTGTCGGCTGTATATTGATAGTTGCGGTTACAGAGTTAAACAAGATTTTGCGTTCATTATTCATAGCGCTACAGTGGAGAAGAAGATGTATTTCGTCGTCAATTTCGTTTAATACACACCTTGTGCATATTCGCTGATTTACTGGAGTGATTAGATTATTGTATCGTCCTCTTTCTAGATTTAGATCATGTGAGCTCATTCGATATCTCGCCATTGATGTTATGAGATGGCTCCCCCTTGTGTGTAAGATATATGGTTCAACACAGAAATATTTTTTTACTAATGCATATGTGCGCAGTTTACTCGAACTCTCAATATCTTTCCTCCACTGCTGTGTAAATATTCTAACAATTGATTCTTTAAATAAAAGCATGAATTTATTTGTATCCCCAATATTCTGGGATTCCCAAATTTGATCAAGCCCGGTTCGTTGGAGGATAGAGCGAATACGGGAACACCAATTTGTGAAGCCAATGCCATCTAGCTCAAGAAGCATAGTGTAGGCATTTCTGACTGGATGGCTCTGAGATAGTTTTAGAAGTCTACACCAATACTTTACGGCTTTTATGTGTTGTCGGATGATCAGTGGAAATCGTCCCGTGTCCCCATATATTGCAGGTGTAGGTGTTTCTAACTCCAAGTGTAGATTTAATAAATTTTAGATGGATTTTTTCTAGATCGTTAACATCATCGCCTGTGTACCATATATCACTTCCATATTCTAGTATGGGCAATATTTGGCAATCAAATGCCTTGAACGTAATAGTGGGTGACAATTTACCGACCACAGGATGGGACTGTTTACGTAGAGAAAAAAATGCTTTCCCAGCTTGGGAAGCAAGATGAGAAAAAGTTTCTTTTAACACGTTATTAGTAGACTTAGTGCTATACACCACACCCAGGTATTTATATTGTACAGCTATTTCTATTGTGTTATCACCATAGTGGAAGCTTCCGCGTACTTTTGTGTAACGCTCATTAAAGATTAGAATTTTTGTTTTAGGAATGCTTACTATGATATGCCAAAGGGAAGCATACGAATACAGAGCAGTTAGCTGTTTTTGTAATCCCTCAGCAGATTCTGAAAAAAAGACAAGGTCATCTGCAAATAACAGATATACCATTAGTAAGGTGTCCACAGGGATACCTTGATCTTGGTCAAATGATGCGGAAATGTCTTGTGAAAATTCCGTAAATAGTTTGGGACTGAGCATACTGCCTTGTAGAACCCCAAATTCGCTTTTTATTATGTCACTGATTCGCGAGTCCCATTTTACACGACACTCTGCTTTTAAAAACATGCTTCTTATTACGTTTAGCAAATTGCCGTCTATTCCCCTGTTCAATAATTTGTAGTATAATGCTGTTCTATCAATATAGTCAAATGCTTTTGTGAAATCGGCAAAGCATGTATACAGGGGCTTAGAAAGACACCTTTGTTTATCTATGATGGCACATAGTATGAATATATTGTCTGTAGTTCGCGAATTGGTTTTAAAACCAGCTTGATAGGGATCATTATCATTACATATATTTAGGTCAAAACAATTAGTAATTCCAAGATATTCATCATTCGAAGCTATTTCATGTGAAATTAAAGATCTGAAAAACACTTTCTGCTTTCGTGTGGTCTGTGTATATAGAACTGGTCCACTTGCTGATTTTTTCAACGAATTTCAAGATCTGTTGGAAAATGCAGCATCACATTCATCTGAAATTTTTATTCTTGGGAATTTCAATATGCAGTTGGACATTCCATCGTCAAACACCAAAACATTGAACAATATCCTAGAATCATTTGATTATTTACAGCATGTGAATTTTCCAACACATATTCACGGTCATTGGTTGGATTTGTTTATTTCCAGATGTAATCAATCTTCTGATATTATTGATAGAATTTTTACATCTGATGGGCTATCTGACCACTTTATGGTTATTGCAGAATTAAACTTTCAAATAAATCAACACCCTACAAAAGAAAAAATATCATTCGGAAAAACTAAAAATATTGATATTGAGACTTTTAACGATGACATCTTAAATTCTCAATTGCTAACCAAACCAAAGCAAGACCTGAGCGGTTTGTGTGAGCAATTTTTTTCGGTTTTAAGAGAAATTCTAGATAGACATGCTCCATTGCTCACAAAACATGTACCAAATAAAACACCTTGCCCATGGTATACTGAAAAAATTGAAATTGCGAAACAACGAAGAAGAGCTTATGAAAAAATCTGGCGAAAACCAGCAAAACGCACGCCTCTAAAATGATCACGGTTTAGGGCTCAGGTCAACCTTTGCAATAGACTTTTATCTAAGGCTAGGTCTGAATAATATGCTAAGACACTGAAACAAAGCTCTTGAAATTCAAAGCAGATGGGGAATTCTGTCAACAAAATACTCCATCGGGTACCAGAACACTATCTTCCGGATCATACATCATTAAAATTGCTGGCTAACTCATTTGTTCAATATTTTGGCAAAAAAATTAAAATTATTAGTTCAAATTTTCCATCAATTCCGCTTAAGGTCCCTGACATTCAACCTAAGGATGTTAACTGCCCTCTATCCTGCTTTAGACCAGCTACACAGGATGAGGTTAAGAAAATTATAATGTCTTCCTCAAATGGGACATGTAATCTTGATCCCATTCCCACAACCTTACTCAAGTCATGTATAGATTCATTGATTGTTCCAATCACCAATATTGTCAATAAGTCATTGAAAGAAGGTGTGTTTCCTTCAGCTTTCAAAACTGCTCATGTGATACCGCTTTTGAAAAAGCCTTCTATCGATAAAAATGATTTAAAAAATTACTGGCCAGTTTCCAACCTTAGTTTTATTTCAAAAGTTGTTGCAAATTTAGTTGCATCCCGCTTGCTTACTCATGTAGAGCTAAATGATCTATCTAATCCAAATCAAGCTGCTTACAAAAAGAATCATTCAACTGAAACTACTTTACTTAAGGTTACGAATGACATATCTACCAACATGGAAAAGAAGAGGGTTACTGTATTGACTTTGTTGGATCTGTCTGCTGCGTTTGATACAATCGACCATGCTGCACTCCTCAAGCTTCTTTCATCCTGGTTTGGCATCTCTGGTATAGCGTTGGACTGGATCATATTTATATGATAGAGGACAGACGGTCAAGATAGGTGAAGATCTATCCGATAGTTACACCATAAAGTTCGGTGTTCCTCAGGGGTCAGTACTTGGACCAATTCTATTCACGCTATACACTACACCTCTATCCTCAATAATTAAAAAACATTCATTAGTGAACCACCAACTGTACGCTGATGACATTCAGGTGTACTTGGGAATATCGTTACAGGATGCGACTGCTTCGATGGAGAAATTGAAATTATGCCTAAATGATATCAAGGCCTGGATGACAAACGCTAAGCTAAAACTAAATCCATCAAAAACTGAATTGTTGTTGATTGGCACTAAGCAACAGCGAAAACAATTTCTGTCTCTTTTTCCTACCTTTATTTTAGATCATGATACATCACCAGCTTCTTCGGCGCGTAACATCGGAGTCACCTTTGATAGTGAATTAAAATTTGATCATCATATTAGACAGATCTATAAATCCTGCTTTTATCATATTCGTGATTTGAGGCGAATCCAAAGACACCTTTCTATGGACACCGCTAAAATGATTGCAAATTCCTTAGTCACCAGCCGACTAGATTACTGCAATTCTCTCCTTTTTAATGTTGATGACAAATACATGGAACAGTTACAGCGAGTGCAAAACTCATTAGCTCGAGTCGTATGTAAGACATCTAAGTTCTGCCATATAACACCTGTTTTCCATTCGTTGCATTGGCTCAGAATCAAGTACAGAATTGATTTCAAAATTAACACTTTTGTTTATAAAACACTCCATACTAATCAGCCTGTCTACCTTCGAGAATTACTGTCATTATCAGAAAAACAAAGAACCCGTGCCTCAGGAACTAGAGAGCTTATTAGACCTCGCTCTCCTAAAACCATGGCTGGTTCTCGTGCTTTCTATGTTGTTGCTCCATACCTCTGGAATTCCCTTCCTGCAGAAGTACGAACAGCTGAGACGTATTCCATCTCTTGCAAAAAAATTAAAGACACACTCCTTTGCATCTTGTTTCCCATCCTAATAGTCTGACATCATGTTGCTCTTACTTTGATGACTTTGACTGACCCTGGACATGATTCTTGACTATGATTTGGTTTGAAGCGCCTCTGAGCTGAGGGATTTAGGCGCATTAGAAGTTTTATCTATTCATTCATTCATACACACTTCGTTTTTAAATGAGAGTCTGTTATTAAGTATAGATTCAAATAGTTTCCCAATACACGGTATGACTGTGATTATCCTGTAATTATCTGGAATATCATGCCGGTAGCCCATCTAGATGGATACTCCCCGTTGGTAAGAATGGTATTGAACAGCAATTCTAATGCTGGCAATAGTTCATTACATCCATATTTGTAAAATTCGGCAGAAATACCATCTACACCCGCTGCTTTCTTGCATTTCAACTTTTAAATTGCCTTTTTAATTTCTTCTGCAGTTATGGGACTATTTGGGAACTCTGTCATATTGGATTTATTGCGCTCCACATTATGTTGAAATGACGTATCCTGCTTTATAATATTATTCATGTGATCATAATCAAAATAATTCACATGTGGTGGGTAGACTTGTTGTTCAAAATAGTTCACAAAATCTGCCAAGGTAGGCCCCGTAGTAACATTTCTAGGATTTAAAGATTTCCAGAACTTCCAATAGGAATTAGGATCTTCCGTTCTCATATTTTCCAGCTCACTAAGTTTGGCTTGCTGGTATTGTCTTTTTTTTCTTTGGATTAATTTGGATTTCAAGCATCCAGCTGAACGTAAGACTATTACCAACATTAGCACAATGCTGGTAAATTGTCTGTGAAGCCCAGCATCGTACCAAGACTTTACTAATGGTTCGTGGCAGTCTTAGAGTTTAGCACTTATTATTGTGTTTTAACCTACATTAACCTTTACACTGCTAAATTAAATAATGTTCACTCATTTGAAGTTGTGTCTCGCTACCGCCACACACAGCTTCAAATGAGTGAAAGGTTACTCATATTCGTTTAATTTGAAGCCAAATATTTGCCAGCCTTGATGTTTAAACGCTCATTTCGTTCCCAACGCTAAAAAATTGGAATGATTTTCTTTCCCAATAACACCCAGCTTCTTTCATTGCCACCAAAAATGTTCACCTCAATATTGAGGTGTAATATAATAAATAAAAGCTCGAATTTATTTAGGCAAATATGGCTTCAAATGATAAAACAAGACTATCATTGATACTAAAATGGTTGAAACTGTCTGGCAGACCAATGTCAAGTATGTAGGTTATTATCAGTCTGAAGTGAACATGATTGATAATGACTTCTGGCCTGTAGTCCGCTAGTAGGATATTCACGGTGGCTGTAAAATATGAATGATGTATGCACGAATGCTGCTCGAGGTATGTTGAATGCTGCTCAGGGACGAGCAGATATTTGAAAGGGGAGTATGTAGCCGGGTATGTGTAAGGTGAACTGGAGTGATTACTACCCTGGCCATTGAGTCGACTCTTTCGCTTAAGTAGTAGCATTCAGAAATCATGACGTCAGGGTTAGTGGTTCCATCCCCGGGCTGGGCAGTTTCAACACTGTTACAATTACATCTATAGTGAAGAATCTATAGGTCACATATAGAATCAGTAGGCCTTAGAAATAGAAGGATATTAATTATAAGGGTTTTTAAGAGATAAAGTGAGAATTCTTTCGAACCATTTTTTCATCCCCACTGCTTCTCTTAGTAGTCAAATGGTTACGTATTTGAGGTGGCAGGTTATAAATCCTGTTATCAGCGATAAATAAAAGGTAGGCCTACATGACGTTTATATCTGAAGTGAGTATAATTAGTTTGGACGGTAGCTTTATTTAGACCCAAGAAGTTCGAATAGGGGGTTTCTGTGAGCCTACTACATCTAGTTTTGCCGGTTAAATCTAACATTTTATAATAAAAAGATATCCTATAATGTCACCCGCTTTAAATAAAAAAGCTTCAATATCGAAAACTTTCCGTCGCACAGTTAAAGTACGTGGATCGTCACGAGTCGCTGAGCACACGTTGCGTGCACAGCGGCATGCACAGCGTGACGTGATCACCGTTGTGAGGAGTGGGGCCGTCACAAGAAGTGAAACGACTCACCTGCCTCAAAGATGACCCGCATGCACAGCGTGGTCAACGAGATAAGGAGTGGAGCCCGTCAGAAATAAATATTATGAGCCAGCGGACCAAAACGACTCACCTAATTGAAAAAGAGCTAAATTTAAATCCAAAGGGTTTGAATAATACCTACAGATCTCAACTTAAAATAAACTACAGTACTACTATATAAAACGCACAGTCTACAGAAAAAGAACGTCTAGTCTAGTGAACGCCATATTAGAGTGGGGTACTACCTACCCTACTCTCTACCGAAACATGGCGTCCTGACATTTAACTAAAAAGTAAGGCGATATGTACAACTATTGCCCGACTTAACTTTGCTTTATAATTTTGAGAATCGCTCACGAAACATCTTTCCTCACAAATATCCGCTCGTCTCAATAGCACTCGTCACATTCGTGGGTTGACTTCTCCTGCCTCTACTGAAACCTTGCTCCTCAGCAATCTAGAGTGAATAATTTTCTATAGGGCATTACCGGCCAAGAGAAACACACGTGTCGCATGTAATTCTCTTATTTATTGTACCGGTCAGCGATACACAACTTTAAGTGGGTGAAAATTCCAATTAAATAATTTGGCGGTTAAGGGGTTGGCCCAGAGAATCAGTGGCCCAGATAATATAGGGGCTACTATATAGGGGCTACTTGTCAAACAAACCAACAAAGGGTCAGCAATAGTGGGAATTGAAAAAAATACAGCTCTTTCATTGTAAGCATTCATGACTAAATCAATATGCTGAGTGCGCGGGAAAGAAACATTGAAAACCAGAGCTAAAACAAACAGGTGAATTTCTGTGTGACAGGCAGGCAACAGCGGGATCGACTTAAGAATAAATGCATGTTGTGAGGGATTTGTGTAAATATCAATTAGTTGCCACTTGAAGTTGAAAAAATTGTGTCATATTAGAGGGTAGGAAACATGTAAAGAATCTAACTGGCATCTGTCCAGCCCTTAAAGGGCCATGGAATTAGTCGGGTTAATTCTAATATCTGAAATTAAATATGAGAGTAAAATAAACAAGAAAATGCATTAAACACATAATTACAACAAAAATTAAGCAAAGTCTATGATTTATTCACACAATTACATAAAGACAATAATTTTATAATATATGTTTTACACATTATCAAAGCACATATTTTAGTCTAACAATCAATATTATTTCAACATTTTATAATGTTAACATAGCGAAAATCAGAATAATACATTATTAACAATGAATGAATTATATTAGTTTAATTAATAAGTATATAATATTTTCTTTTCTGTTAGCATTGTAAGCGCTAAGCTCCACAATAATCGTGTACGATCTTATTATCATCACTTTACAAAACATCTTTCAAGTGTGAAATATGTCTCATAACAATAAAATTTAAATACGTGGCCTCTAATTTGACAGACCTGAATAATCTTCATTCACTTGAAGCTGTGGATCGCGTCAGCGAGACACAGCATAAAGTGGGTGAAAATTTAAACTGAAAAAAAACTAAGCAATCACATTGTTAAAGTCGTGGACCACTATTTGCGTGCTTCTGGTTATAGTTATTCCACAGCTGGCTCTATCTCTGTAATATGGGAGGTGCTTTTTGGGTACAGATTTTCACATCACTAATTGAACATATATGAGTAATTTTTACCCTTTTAAACTTGTGGATCGCAGTAGCGAGTAGCAACTGTAAGTGGGTGAACATTTGAATTATTTAATTTGAAGCTCAAACGGTTCAAGATGCAATAGCATTTTCTACGATATTGTGGCGTTTTATAATGTTCTGCATGTGCTAATCGTATGGTATGTATGTCTGCTACATGCGTACAGTTCCAGCAGTAGTTGCTATGATAAATTTATCATTTTCTACATGTGCTGTCCGTATGTTTTTTTGTTACTTTGCTTTACTTTATGTATCTCACAGATTTATAAGAGATAGCAGCAGAGATACGGTTGTCATGGTGACCATCCAAATGACGCTGGTGTGATTGTCAGATGCTTTATTACAGAGGTCACTGTGGCATTTACACGCCCATCCACTCAGACCATTCATAGATCCGTCAACACATTGATCTACATCGTCTGTTGACGTCAAACAGGTTCTTGCTATCTCCTCGATTGAATCTAGAAAAAAAAATCAAATCCTCCGACGTAAAATTGCATGAAGCACTTTGCTTTTGAACAAACTTTTCATGAATATAAGCCTGAGCAGAGTGCTATACAGCATAGGAAGCCTAAAGCACTTATGACAATGTAAATATTTGTATTACAGTATAGAAATCCTTGCTTAGGGTACCTTTTACTTCAAATCTGTATTATAAGTACAGGAAGCCTTACCTAAGGTACCTCTCACTTTTCCGCACGCCTGACATCTATCGCTTGTTTTTGCTGAGCTGTCAGGATTCTTACAAGAAGACGTTGTGCTATTCAAACTGCTTAAGAAGTAGTCATTTGTATCACCGAAATACCCAGTTTTTATTATGGCAATGCCACCTAACATGATTTTAGTTGTTTATCATACTATGTATATTGACTCATATGATTTTAAAAAACTAACATTCTTGTATATACATGTACATATATCTCTCTTATTACTATGACAAATAAGTCTGTAATGACTTTTATTTCTGTCAATAAAATATCTGTCTGTCTGTCTGTCTGTCCACTGAAATTAATGATCGTAATCCGTATCCTGGATCCGGATCATCCCCAAAATCCAATCGATTTTTCCTTGGCATGAGACACATCCCTAGTTAAAAGTCCTGCAAATCCGCTCATTATTTTTTAAGTAATCCGACGGACAGACAGACAGACAAATAGACAGACAGACAGACATACAAATAACAGTAAATAATCAGTTACAATTAGTGCAATTAGAAAAATGAGTAGGCATTGAAAAATAAACATTTTCAGTCCATTTGTATATCTTTTAACAAAAATATGTATTTTTTCATGTGGATAAATTTATTACTGATCATTTATTTCAATAAATGGAAAACTGAAAAAATGGCATACTGTATCTTGGCATATATTGTATACTTTTAGCACAAATGGGCGATGAAACTGATAACAGGCTAATAGGTGACATATGTGAATTACTATAATGTCTTTGGGACCTGGACCATACTGCTCTGAAAAGCCAAAAGGCAATATCTGCTTACTTGTAAATTGAGAAGATACTGCCTTTTGGTGGATTTGCATGGCAGTATATCCCAGTCTAGGTAACTATCGCTTGAGTTCAAATAAGGAAGTTTTTTTCTAGCTGTTGAGAGCGATTCATGCAATTTATTGTTCTTGTGATAAGGATATATAAATAATGGCTTAGAAGAAAATGCAGAAATCCCGGCAAACACGAATGTTATATCAATGGTTAATTTGAATAGGCCTACCTATGTTATGGGTCTACGGCCAATATGAATATTCTTACTTTTGCAGTGCGGGGATCGACAGTAGACGTCAGAATCTGACGTTTACAGACGTCAGAATAATGGGGGAGGAGGGTGTTTTATGATAGCAGTCAGGATCAAAGCCCTATACATTCATCATATAGTAGCCCTGTTGATTTTTGTCACCCTCATTTTTTTTTATTTCACACTATTTTTAAATGATTACTATTTTACTATGGTTTATTGTTCATTTAAGAAATTTGGCACATACAATCACAATATTTGGAGGTACCAATTGGATCAAATTTTGGAAAGCGATTTAAGTCTAAAAAAAGTTACGGTCAATCCTAAAAGGCGAATTTAGCGGTTTTTTGCCCTTTCCTGTTTTTTTTACGTTTTTTTTTATGTATTTCAGCGTCACCTTGCCAATATGTGGTCTATTGTCCCATTTGAAATTCAAAAATGTTGGCAATTGTGGTCTCTTTTAATATTCTTCGTTTTAAAATAACTTTATAATTGGAGGTGCATGAGCGCTAGGCGCAAAGGTATAAATTAGGACACAAAATAATATAACCTCAAAAAACACAAAACATGACTTTTTCAAAAGCTTGTAACTTCAAACAGTCAAAAACACACATTTTAGCGCCTCATCAAGGTTGTGACGATGACCTTTTGGCCACTAGCTCTATCTATGGTGGAGCTGACCATTTTACTTCCAAAATCATTATTTATTTATATTGTCATAATAATTGCTCAAATTATTGAGATGCGCTATAAAAAGTATCCAACCAGCATTTCCAACGAGTAGCCTATGTGTGCAACTGTCTAAAAAATATAAATGGTTGTGATGCAACATGTTCTGTCACAACTATATAATATTATCAGATTGAGCCAACGGCCACCGAACGGCTGGCACAAAAATCTCCCCCCCCCCCCTGGATCTTCAACACTGTCGCAACGCGAGCATGTGCTGTTCTCTGGTTAGTATGCCGGTTATATCTCACATAGAACACTCATAGCAAATCACAGCCAAGCCAGAATGGCTATCATATATTACATAGGCCTACTCAAATTCCAACCCTGATTCCAACCGATCAAAGGCGTGAATTAAATATGTTATGCCTGGAGTGGTTTGGAGAGTAGATATTTAGGTAGCAGCATAGAATTAATAAATTATTAACTCTAAGGTAGCATTGACGCAGCCAGCAAGTTGGCTACTCTGAATACCTCTATCCATCACAAGATTTTCCTGGGAGCTCCGAGACCCCCTCCGCCACAAAGAGGCCCCACATGGGCTAAAAACGACGTGCGATGTTGGCATTTTAAAAGGTGTAGAATCTGACGTGGACTTTTTTTAATGTAGAAATGACGTGAAATAATTATAAAAAATGTAAAAAGCAACAATTTTATGTTAAAGAAAGTGAAAACCAACGTCAATAATAAATTGAGCTAAGGCCACTTGTTAATGCTGCATGGTTCAATGCAAAGCTGGAAACTACATAGTATTGTTGGTAGCAAACAACGTGTGTCATCTTCTCTGGAGTAAATTGCTAATTAATGCCTATGAAATAGGACGTGAGAAGACATACCTATAAAAAGTGAAGTGAAAAAATGTAAATTTTATATAAGTGAAAAACGAGGCTGAAAAACTTATAAAAAATAAAATGTGACATGCATGGCCAAAATTTCCAAGAACCACCTGGAGGCATATAAAGGTCGGAATAAAGTAAATATGTTCACTTTAAGGCTACCGTACGCCACTGGTACCTACCAGGATTAAGTCTGACCAGAATAAGTCAGTATTGTGGGCAGCCTCCGTGACCGAGAGGTAGCGTGCTCGGCCTCAGACCGCCAAAGCTCGAAATTCGAATCCCCTGGCTGAAGGACAGTGTCATCTCAAAGGAGGCCTAAATCCCGATTCATTTCATTTACCTAATAAGATTTAAACTTATAGGCCCCAAAACTATCTCGAATTTATAATGATTAGACTTTGCAGTCCAGAGCAACCCAAGATGGACATGTGACTAGTTAGGCTGGGGGGGGGGGGGGCTCAACCATTAACTAATGCATTTGTTGGCTCCTACAAAGGAGATATGACATAAATAAAAAATATTAAGTCTACTGATGTCTTTCTTGACAACGCGATAATTAGCCTATGGCTTGAGTTTAGGACAATGCTATATCTAAATATATACATCATTCCGCTCTTGGCACAAAGTAGCTGCAATAAATATAATGTGATACTGATCAATGCGCATTGTGACTGAAGGGCCTGGTGCAAGGTCTACCCACTGGGCACACGACGTTGTTGCGACGTTGAATCAACGTCAATGACGTTGATTCAACGTCGCAACAACGTGTGCCCAGTGGATGGGCCTGGTGTAGTATGTCTTGTCAAACCAGAACAATTTCCTGATGACCAAAATATTTATATTGATGATAAATATAGACATCTATCAAATTGAAATATTCGGTTACTTAAGAATCTCCTACATTTTTTATTCGACCTGCATATTGATTGGTCGAAAACTAAAATTGTCGTTGGGGAGCCAATGCCGGATTAATGACGCACAAATATTTTTATCTCAATTCGACTATTTGTTTACACCTGAATAGAATCAATAAAATGAAATAACATAATAAAATCAATTCTTCAAACCAACCAATCACAGCTAGGCATCATAGTCACGTTACCTACATAACGATATATCGATATAAACGATATATTGAAGTGGACGTCATCTTGTGATAGAGTGCTACACTTAGGCCTTCAACGAAATCAGAAGGTTTTTCATAGCGCTGTCTGAGAGCGTTTGTCAACCAAGGTTCGAAAAATGTCCACAATAAATAAAAACGGGGAGTGGTCTAGACCCGGGACCTAGACATGTGGACTTTGATACATGGCCCTTAAATCATAGTTTTTTTGTCGCGGCACTAGCTCGACATTTAATCTGGAGGAAATCAATCCAACCACTAAGTCATTCTGCTGCCACATTAAGAAATGTTCAGGTGGATATAATCAATATGGCCGCGTCAGTATACACCTTGAGTAAGGTCTGTTATCTGCGAAACCATGGGAATCCCCCAAGTTTTGAGTACGTGAATCAGAGAATGTCACATAGGTCATGATAATCTGACAGATTTATCTCACATGTATTTGTACAGTTTAATGATGAACACACCGCGTCCCCGGGACAGGACGGAAAGGGCGGGAGCGGGGTGGGTAGTACCCCCAGGACCAGATGTTGAGGGCCGGGGCTTATATAGTTCCCCCTAATGGTAGTGGACTCAATGTTTCATACCTAATTGTTTTAAAATATTGCTGGTCGAAGGTACTGTGCAGCTTCGAATAGTATTAACCCCTTAAGCCCTCACGGGGCATCATTTTACATCCCTGAAAACAGACTTAATTTTCCTACATCTAAGGGTTTTAGAATGAAAATTTCCATGAAACTGGCTTACCAATACATTGCAATTTTCTTTAACTTTTCCACCACTTTAAATCATATTCATCCACTACAAGTCCAGAATTGCGACAGCAATTCGTGACTTGTAGTGGATGAATATGACAATGGTAAATTCAGGCTTAGTAGTATTAATTAATGGGATAATAAAATGAAGAAGAATAGAGAGAATAGTCGTAACTGGCGGTACTTTTAAGGTTATAATTGATCGATGTTGATCATGAACATTAGATTTGTAAGAGAATAGAAAACCATTGTATTGCATCATTGTAATTGTGTCGTTTGCAAAATAAAACTATGGTTATACAACAATAAACTGAACAGTCAACCTGTGATTTTTAAATGATGCATACCCAGAAAACATGAGACATTGGGCCAACGTTAGTTTACTGTTGGGCCAACGTCGTAGACGGTGGGCCAACAGTAAACCAACGTTGGGCCAACGTCTCATGTTTGCTGGGTAATCAAAGAGGTGGCCTAACATATAGATCGAAACCCTCTTCTCCCCTATAGGCCTATCTGTTCCCGACTACAGACATTTTTGTTTTATCCATTTTGAGGCTAGATAAATAAATCATATTTCAATCTTAAATAGTTTTGGTTGATAATACAATACAATCATTCTAAATCAATAGATATTTGGAAAAAAAGATAAAATCTTTGCAATTGGTAAAGACGCGTGAGTGGTGCCTAAAGGGTTAAAATTAAATCAACCTGAAAAAATGTTGTGTTCCAAACGACATATTACTTCATTCGATTGAACTCTAATTATACTTTTATTTGTATTTTCTTTTTTCTATGCATGGATAGAGTTACAGCTAGCTTTGTATTTTTATTCCAAGAAAGCAAATTATCTGTCATATTCTAATTTTAGTTTAGCTGATCAGATATGGTTGAGATGTCTAATGCGGTGAATTTTAGAATATTTTTAATATCCGTCGGTTGTTTAATTAGAGTATATGAATTATAGTTTTAGCTCAAGCATTCAAACATACCAATAACATTGTTGTGTCTTCCACGTATTGTATGGGGAATTATATTGCACTTTATGTTTCATACATATATTTTTGTGATCCACATATGCACACATTCACTACAATTTGAGGTGTTCATTTATACTACCTTGTAAATCATACATACTGGGTAGAATGTATGTCGTACAAATCTTTTTATTATTCTCTATGATTTATTTATTATAATTTCATTTGTAAGTCATTCCTGTCTTCTTTGTATTCATTCCAATTGGTAGGGTGTTCGTTAAGTTCTCAGAGAGCATCAACTTATGCATACGTGGTTTTTTTTCTATATAATGCTATTTAATTTCACCACTGTTTACTTATGACCAGCTTACATCACTATTTAGTTCTCTTTTACATTTGTTTGCTTATAGGGTATATGTTTGATTATTTGTTTTACCATATCACTTTTTTCTGAACTAGTTCAATTTGTTCCAGTCAGCAGTACACCTCGCCGTTTGTAAGGTCCAAAGATGATCTTAGGCAGCGGGTCCTGTGTTTGTGTTTTGCTTGAATTTTGTTATTTGTTAGCTTTTGTTTTCTTTTACACAATTACGTTTCCATATTTTCCATATAAATGTACCAACGAATTATTTGATCACAATATGCATGAATTTATATCTACTATCGTCTTTCACAATGGCAGAAGATAATACACATATCAGAGGCTTAGAGTGCAACCAAACAAACTCTTTAAACTACGTTCTCAATAATGATGTTGGCAATGGCGAAGAGTCTATTGAAATTATTAAACACTCTCCTTACTTTGATAATGAAGAATTCATACAATTATCTGTAGATAAAAGAAACCAGTTTACTTTACTCAGCTTGAACATTCAGTCTATAAATGCCAAATTTGAACAGCTTCAAATTTTTCTTAAAAAATGAATGAAAAATCATTTCAATTTGATGTCCTATTTTTACAGGAAACCTGGTTAAATGAAACGAGTTATTTTTCATTACTTGATATCGAGGATTACAATTTTATACCACAAAGTTCTCTTTGCAGTGCGCATGGTGGTCTGGCTTTTTATTTGCACAAAAAATATATGTTTAAAAAACTACCCATTTATGTCCAGTCCGAGGTCTGGGAAGGTTTATTTATTGAAATTTCAGGACATACCCTTAATAAAAATATTATAATTGGAAACATATACAGACCTCCGCGTGATCGCAATGAAAACTACCAAACTTTTATAAATGAACTAACCCCAATCTTATCTGGTCTTAAAACGAAAAATTGTGAGGCATTTTGAACTGGCTATTTCAATAATGATTTGTTAAAATCAAGAAAAAACCTATTTTTAGTGATTTTTTTTGACGTTATGATTTCTCATAGCTTTTACCCTAAAATCACTTTACCCACCAGACTTTCAAATAACAGAGGGACCCTTATTGACAAAATTTATTGTGGGCTTTCATCAAAATCTATCAACAGCTCTTCAGGAATTTTAATAAGTGGTCTTTCTGATCACCTACCATATTTTCTTTCAATAGACTTATGCAAAAATCGTGAAATATATGATAAATTTATTTACACAAATAGACATTCAAGTGATTTGTTTAATAAATTTAAAGGGGCAGCTGCTGCCGCTGAGATTCTAGAAAAAATGAATAGTGATATAAATGAGAATCCAAATTACAATTACGATATAATTTATAACACTCTTGTAACATTAAAACAAAAATATTTACCAAGCAAAAAAGTTAAATTCAATAAAAGAAAACATAAATTTTCCGAGTGGATTACCACAGGAATAGTGAATTCAATTAATTTTCGAGATAAATTATACAAAAAGCTAAAGAACACCGACATAAAATCTGTGGAATTTGAAGCAAGAAATAAAAATTTACGTACCTATAATGTTATACTAAACGGAAATATCTACTTGGCGAAAAAAAATCACAATTTGTTTGATAAGTATAAGCGTGATATTAAAAAGACTTGGTCAACAATTAGCACTATATTACATAAAAAGGGGGAGAAAATCACTCCTGAATATATCATAAAAAAATGGACCAGTCATAAAAGAACCGAAATCAATTGTTAATAATTTTAACGAATATTTTGCAAATATATTTTGCAAATAGTGGCCCGAAGCAGCAAAAAATAAAAATTGTCATGGTAACTCGCATAGAAATTATCTCCGAAATCCGTCTCTGTTAAAATTTAGTTTCACTACGGTTGATCAATCTTGTATTTCTAAAATAATTGACGATTTTGCTCCAAATAATAGTTCTGGACATGATGAGATTTCCAACTCGTAAATAAAGCTTATTAAAGATCACCTTGTTATACCTTTGACAATTACTGTAAACCAATCTCTGACGACGGGCATATTTCCACAAAAATTAAAGAGTCAAAGTTTCTCCCTTATATAAAAATTCAGATGCAACAATCATTAAAAATTATAAACCTATTTCTCTTCTTACAGTTATATCAAAATATTTTGAAAAAGTTTTTCAGCAAATAAATAAATATTTTACAGAAAATAAATTATTTAATATTAGCCAATATGGCTTCCGTAAAAATCATTCCACTGAATTATCTGCCCTTGAATTAATTGACAGACTAACAAAGTATATGAATAATGGAGACATCCCTGTAACTATTTTTCTCGACCTAAGTAAAGCTTTTGATACATTGAATCACTCCATAGTATTAGACAAATTAAAACACTACGGTATTAAGGACTGCGCATTAAACCTTTTAAATAGTTACTTGTCGGATAGGCAACAATTTGTACAAATAAACAACATCAAATCTAGTCTTCAGGTGTGTCACAAGGATCTAATCTTGGCCCACTTTTATTTATCATATATCTGAATGATTTTACAACTGCAAGTGATATATTTAAAATCATATCGTATGCCGATGACAGTACACTTTTTTAGCCAAACTAAGTGACTTCAATAATCGTGATAATAAGGAAAATATTAATGTTTTGCTAAATAGAGAATTAGAAAAAAATTGTGTTTGGCTGAAAATTAATAGGCTGTCACTTAACACCAGTAAATCCAAATTTATGTTTTTTTATCAGCGTCAAAAAAGAGTAGCAATACCTAACATTAAGATTTATAATACTGATTTACAATGTATCGATAATTTTAATTTTTTGGGATTAACATTTAATAAACATCCGGGTTGGGCCGATCATGTCAACAAACTTTCAAATAAAATATGTAAAATCATTGGGATTATGAACAAATTAAAATTTCAGCTGCCACAGAATATTTTACTTACTATTTATAATTCACTTATATTATCTCAAACTAATTACTGTTTACTTGGTTGGGGCTATGAGTCAAAACATTTATATAAACTTCAAAACGGGCCATTAGAATTATTGATAAAATGTTTTCACATACTAATCCATTCAGACAGACAGACAGATATTTTATTGACAGAAAAAAAGTCATTGCGAACTTATTTGTCATAATCATTCCAAATTATTCAAAAAATTAAAAATATTAAAAATTCATGACATTCTTTATTCAAATCAGCTCAAATTTTGCAATAAATTATTAAATAATCAATTACCAAAATACTTTGACTCCTTTAACATGCCCAGAAACTGTACTTATCACAATCACAGCACTCGCCATTGTCAAAATCTTCGCCCTTTTCGACCCAAACGGGAGTTTTGTAAAAGATGTCTCCGTTATAATCTACCTGAAATTATCAACACTACTTCTACTAATATTATAAATAAAATTTTCACGCATTCCTTTGATAGTTTTTGTAGATACATTAAATTGAGTCTCCTTGAAAATTACACAGAGAATTGTATTGTTGAAAATTGCTATGTCTGCCATCGTTTGGCTGCCCAATAAATAATTAACTCTAACCTCTTAATTTGAAAATATCAAAGGTGTATAAATTGTTAATGTTTTCATCATTTGGATCATTTCTCTTTTTTTTGGTATGTTTATGAGAATTTATTTACATTATTGTTTGTTTATGTATATGGTATTTTTCCTTTTTACTGTATGTATGTTTATTTGTTTGTATTTTTATTATGTAAAATGTTTGGTGCACAGTTATTATTATTTTTTAATTACAAGGTGGCCTCCATGTTAGCGGCCGAATGTCCTAATGGAGGTCTCCTAAACCTATTCCTTTTATAAATTACTAAAAAAAATGTTATATATAATTATGGTTAAATACAGTTTCTTCTTCTTCTTCTTCATTATAGCCAGATTAACTATCTTAGCCTTTAAAGTACTCAGCATGACTAGAGTCGTTTTTAATCTGTTTTATTAACAGGTCAAATCACGTACAGTAACAGGTCAAATCACGTACAGTTATAGGGAACGAAATGTGTTTTGCAAATATTTGGTTTAAAGTTTATCAAATTGGAAAATTGTAAACTCTAGTTTTTTAGTCATGGTTGTCAAAAAGTAACAAACTACATCAGCAATTAGTTACTTACAGATATATTTGTAACAAAATAGTTCAGCTTTATAATAGTTCAACAATAAAAAATCAAATTAGTGCACCAGGCAAGTTTGGACGTTTTGATAACTAATGAGCTGGACCCATTAAACATTTCAAGCCTAAATTTATCATTGCCATCTTCATCCATTACGCATTTTTCATTTTTTCCTAAAAACCCCTTGGGCCCTATGGTTTGCATAAAAATATTTCAGCGCTTTAATGGTTAAATTACATTTATTCAGAATATGCCCTGCGTTGCATAAATGCGACGAAGGGGCTTAAAGGGTTATACCTAATATTGGTTCTGAAATTATATTAGAAAATATGTTTGTCAAGAGAAATTGAATTAAACATTTTAGTTGTATTGGGGAATATAAGCATTTAAAAAACTGGCCTATGATTTTTTATCAGTGTAAATTATAAATGTAATTTGTCAGTATTTTTCATTCATTTCAAGCTTTAGTTGCTGATGTAGCGTACGTAGGGCTTATATCTTCAAATGGCGAAACACATTTCTATTTATGAAAAAATTGAATGATTCACCTAATTAACTGGTGATCTATTTTATTTGGTTTAGGACTTAAATACCAGACAAGCAGAACGCGGTCTAAGGAAAGCTTTTAAACCAGACAAGCAGGACACGGCTTTAAAAAAATCGGTTGTTTGTCATTGTGAAACCATATGTAATATGCAAATATTTAATATTTTGATGTTCTTTTCATCTGTACAATAGATTTTGGAAGCCTACATTCTAGCAAATATCTAATCCGTGACAATAATTTGTAATATTTTAATGCGGTTATAAAACATTAATCAATGGATCTTACCAGTGAAGCCACAAATGACCAGCAGTATCAATGTAGACAAGATGTGCGCCATGGTAGTGTTGGAAGTAATTTGTGTGAAACGTACAGCTGTAAATGATTCTAGCTTTTCACTGATGTTCACCCCCTGGAGACACTCACGGCTGCATTGACAGAGATACACTTATTATTCAACCTTAGTATTTATAACTATATTTTAAAAGGATGTGACGTCACATACATGTGATAAGGAGAGGCGTCTCTAAGCTAACATGTACCAAGCAAATACGAGGCGTTGGCCCAATGTTGAGGTAATGGTGGACCAGCGTCAAAGACGATTGGCCAACAGTAACCCAACATTTTGTCAACGCTTCGTGTTTGATGGGCATGTACGTCTGTCCAGTGTAGGCCCAATGCTGGCCCAACGTTGGTAACGCTTGTTCTACTGACTTATTCACAGTTTTTTCTGTCATTTGAAGCTGGAATTGGTCACGCTATTTCCAGCTTTAATTTATCGTAAAATTAATTATTTAATTCATTATTAACCCTCAGACCTACAGCGCTAAGTTGAATACATAGTGGAGACCCGGAAACCGGACCACCTATGGGACTGACTGAAAGTGGCCCCATTTTGGATATGTGAAACCAAGATACTAGTCAGTCTGATATCAAGGTCGATTATTAAACTAATAATTTATTGAATATGACATAATGATATAATAAAAAAAAACCACACAATTAAAAAAAAGTTGTATTTATTGCATATAAAAATATATATGGAAAAAATATTATACATAATTATATTTATTTCTGTAAAAAGTATGTTAACTGGAAGTCAATCAGCCGTGAATAACCCTATAAATTCCTTATTATGACTGTCAATATTGTTTGATATTGCTTTAATATAAAACACAGCGAAATTCGCTGGCTTCAAATTGTTTACATTGATTACGAAGTGACATTTATTCATTTATCATATTTGGAAATTATTTCTTTCATCACGTTCCTAGTGTGATAGTATCGTTTGTTTAGAGTGATCAGGCCATGCATCTGTGAGCGGAAAATCGATCAGCCGTAAATAACCCTATGTAACTTACAGTCCATTTACTGTATAAAATTTATATTTTCTCGCGTAAAAATACATCAGATAATTATTCCGTTTAATATGCGTTACTAATGCAGAAAATCATTACGGAATTGTTATGTCTTGCTTCACTATATGAATTTACATAGCAATTTTAAGACTTTTGGGATCGCAAAGGTGTAATCACGCTATACAGGTGATAATCCTTCTGTACGCTAGGGTCTGTCATATATGACAAGTCAAGCTGATAAGAAGCAACCTAGCGAATTACAAATTCTCGAATTATGTTCATTTTATAAATAAGATAATGTGTTTGTTTGTATCGCTTGTATTTAATTGTGTCCTATTTCAGTATCTATTTATACGCTTGGCCTATCTGTATTGGATACACATAGCCCTTACATATCCTGCGTAGTAAAATGATTGTTGCACGCCGACTGTTTTTGTGAGCTGGTCAAAAATCAAAAGCGCCTTTGTTTAACCTTGTGGTTCCTATAGATCAGTAGCTCAATTATTGCTACAACACTTACAGTGCTAATATAACTTCCTATAATTTAACAAATAATTAAAAATAAGGAGTCAACTTAAATTGTGTTGTTTTATCTTAGCAATATACACTTCCACACTAAGCTGTCATCGTTAGCTCGCGCTCTGTAAATTATTTTGACCTGTATTAACAAAGAAAGACGGTCGTAGGAGCTAAAATACTACACCGTTGATAATCAACCAACCGAAGAGGCGCGACTCAAGAAAAGGACATGACATGATAAGGCGACTGATTGCAATTTGCACTGATGACAATGTTTAAATGTTGCATTAACATTGTATGATTTATTTCACCAGCGCTAAGCCTTTCCGTGATCCAATCTGAGCTCAGTGGATCCAGCCAACACTGGTCCCTTACTGGATTCAACCAGATCTAGTCCCTTTATTAGATCCAGGGCTAGTGAACTTAGTAAATTATGTCAGTGCTGGTCCCCTAGTGGATCCAGTTACAGCTGGTCCCATTAGTGAATCCAGCCGCAGCTGGTCCCTTAATTGATGCATATACAACTGTAAAAGAGTGAATTATTTTTTTTGCTGGTCCGTTTTTCGAGTCCTTTCATAATTTGGGACTGAAAAAGGGTGGTCCGTGTCCCGAGTCGCGGGTCGGTCCGCTTTCTGAATCTGATAATACATTATACATAATACATTACCGCTTTGTGAGGCGGTCCGATACCGGGTCTCTACTGTAATATACATTTAAACCCACTTGAAGTTGTGTTCCGCTGCCGCGGTCCACAACTTCAAGTGGTTAAAATTGCTCACAGTTGTTTAATTTAAGATCTCAAATATTTTGATTTTTAAAGATCCATTTCATTCGAATATCTCAGTGTGATTTTATCGACTTATAAAACATAATAAAAAATAAATAAAAACGTTGCCGTCAACAAACGTTGATAACATATGTTGAAAAAAATTACTCAATGAATAATGATGATATTGTAAAATTTGTTTGCTTGTTTTCAACTGGATAGTAAAATAAAAAATACGGTCCTAGCGGGACAAGGGCTAACAGCGCACGTCACCACGAGACGTTCAGTCAATCCTGGTTCAATGCTGGGCCACTGTCCACGCCAGCGGCCCAGCATCAAACCTACATTTGGTGAATGTATCGGTTGTAGCGTAACAAGTGTTGACTTGGCAATGCTTGGACAGCAGCGCACGTTTGGTATGAGATGAATATATTATGTGATTGACGGGTGTAGCAGAACAAGGATTAGCTCGGCACGTTTGCAGATAGATTAGAGTTGTCTGGCTGGCAGCACATACCATATTTCATATGAGCCTACTACAAACACTTAAAGTGCTAAACTAAATAATTTAATTTTCCACCCACGCGATCCACAACTTCAAGTGGGTGAAAATTACTCATATTTGTTTAATTTAAAACCAAACATTTGTAAATCGTGATGTTTAAGCACCCATTTCATTCTCAATAACTGGTTTAAACTGGTAACAAAACACATTCTAAATGGGAATAGTCGAGTATATAGCGGTTTAGGGGTTATAATCAGGTTATAAATTACTGATAACTCTCTCTATGCATGATCGCTAATACAAACAGAGGGCCTGGTGCCACTTAGGATGGAAGCTAATAATATATACATCTCTGCCTGACCTCCCCCCTCCCTCTCTTATTATTATGGTACAGCCCTGCCTGACACCCCTCTAGTAATATGGTACAACCCTGCCTGGCACCCATCTAGTAACATAGTAAAGCACTGCCTGATACCCCGCTAATAATATGGTACAGCCCTGCCTGACACCCCTCTAGTAATATGGTACAGCCCTGTCTGACACCCCTCTAGTATTATGGTATATCCCTGTCTGACACCCTCTAGTAATATGGTACAGCCCTGCCTAGCTCCCCTCTAGTAATATGGTACAGCCCTGTCTGACACTCCTCTGGTAATATGGTACAGCCCTGTCTGACACCCCTCTAGTAATATGGTATATACCCGTCTGACAGCCTCTAGTAATATGGTACAGCCCTGCCTGACTCCTCTCTAGTAATATGGTACAGCGCTGTCTGACACCCCTCTGGTAATATGGTATAGCCCTGCCTCACACCCCTCTAGTAATATGGTACAGCCCTGTCTGACACCCCTCTAGTAATATGGTACATCCCTGTCTGACACCCCTCTGGTAATATGGTACATCCCTGTCAGACATCCCTCTAGTGATATGATACAGCCTGTGGAGTTTCACCCACGAATTCACATATTAATAATATGAAGAAGATAAAAATACTAACAGATATAAGTCAGACTATAATGCACAGTTACATTTAGCCCGACATGTGTTCAAATAAACAGCACCCTACACAAGCCTCTAATTTTAACGGCTCGCTAAATAAAGCAGTTGAATGTTTGTATGAAACCCAATAAACAGACATAATCAAACCATAGCTGACATATAAGACAATTACGTACCCAGATATAATTGCCGATTGTTTGTTCAGAAGTGATGACAACAATCAAGATGACACAATCACCCACTGATGAAGTAGCCGCGGTTACGCAGCTGACGAGCAGGCAGATGCAATCAGCAAAGATCACTGGACCTCGCTACGCCAGGTAGTCGCAGAGTATTCCTATTAAATAGGCTTGGGCCTTATTTCATAATCTTTTTATTAGGGTTCTCAACAGAGTGGCACCTATCAAGCAGGTACGGTTGAAACAGAGATCAGAACCTTGGATGAACGGACATATTTTGGACTTGATCAATCAGAGAGATCAAGCTTTACATAATTTTCGAAAAAGTAAAATTGCTGATGATTTTAAATATTTCTTCAAATTGCGAAATAAAGTGCAATACTCTAATCGAAAAGATAAAAAGACATTTTTATATTAACAAAATTGAAGATCATAAAAATTCCTCATCAGACCTTTGGAAAACACTAAAATCACTTGGAACTTCATCCAAACTGAAATCTGGTTTCAATCTCTATATTGGCTTGGATATTGATGGCTCAACAACTTTTGACAAATTAAAACTAGCTGATACTTTTAATGAGTGTTTGGTTGGTTGATAATAAACTTTCTTTACATCTGGGAAAACAGAATCTATTTTATTCTAATCATGCAAGAAAATCTGCAACTCACCATCTTTTGATATTAAATGTGGAGATACTAAAATTTCTTCAAAAAGTCCTTTCGACCTGGGGGTAGATCTAGAACAAACATCAAGCGGTAAATTTATTTTGGAAAATATTTTAAACAAAGGAAATTCCTGTTTGAAATTTTTGCAAAGACAAGCCAAACGTCTAACTTTAGCATCAAAAAGAATAATTTCGTCAGCATTAATTCAATGTCACATGGACTATGTATGCTGTTCATGGTACCATGGTTTGCAAAATAACCTAAAGCACAAATTACAAATCCTTCAGAATAAAACTATTAAATTTGTTCTAGATTTTACCCCACGTAGCCATATAGGGTATTCCAAATTTAATTGGGTGAATTGGCACTCGGTTAGATGCAGAGTACAACAAATTGTTTCAACGACCAGATGATAGACTGGTCCATAGAAATGTTCCTCACTACTTGAGGGAGGGCATTTCCATGATCCGGGACCGACACTCCTATAACACAAGAAATAGTGTTCTCTCTTTGGTAATGCCTAGGGTCAACAGTTCGGGACACAAATCGTTCTCAAATATTGCTGATAAGTTCTGGAACCAGCTACCAATTCCCATTCGAGCAACTGAAACCCATTTACATTTTCGATCATTAATAAAAAAACCCCACTTTATGTCATTGGTAAAAATTGAAGAAGAAAACATCAATATTTAGCTGGCTTATTTTTTGTCTGATGGTTGGTAGCTGCTTCCAGGTCTGCCTTAGTCAGCTCAGTCTTGGACTAGTCCCGAGGCTGTGCTACCTGAGGTAGGGACAAAGTAATTACTTATATTATTGTAATTTATCACTGGTCAAATATTCTAGTCTTTAATTTATTTTTCACTAATTTATAATATAATAAGCTTATTCATCTTTTTATTGAACATCATCCTTTCAATGTGACATAGGCCTATGTGACGCCTTTAATATTTACTTTGTTTGGAATTAGTTTCATCCTCACTCAGTCTCTTACCGCTGCCATCTTGCCAACAGGGACTACTGTGGAAATAAGACTTTCAGTGTTTTTATCCCTGGTGGCAAGTATGGTGGCACCCTGTATTCATTATATGGTGATGTTCACCTGTACTTTTTTCACTGAATAAAGCTATTTATCTATCTATATAGAGAGTAAATAAATCAAGCCCCACTGTTCAAGCTACGCGGACCGCGGGGTTTGCCCGGGAGAGTAATTAAAGTAAACGTGCCTGGTAAATAGCAGGCACAATGTCTGAGTCCTCATTATTCAATCACTGTGGGGTAACCCTTCTACTGTTAGGCCCCCATAAAAATATTTTCAAGCTTTTTTTAAACGAAATAAATTCCTCAGAATTTTATGAAAAAAAGTTTGTGGTAGACGATCTGTTAATCCAATTATACAATTTGGGTGGTGTCTACCTTAGAAAGTCGGAGATCGCAGGTTCAAACCGCGCTCTGGCATTCAAGTCTCAAAAAAATAAAATGTTTCTTTCCTGCTCAATCGTAAAGATTGAACATTGTGGGGAGCCTCTGTGACCGAGAAGTAGTGAGCTCGGCCTCAAACCGCCAGGGTTCGAATTTCGAGTCCTGTTTCTGTTGGGCAGTGTCATCTCATTTATCTCACCATTCTCATGAGGTTTTCCTGGCCCACTTTAGCCTATATGTGCACAAAGGTGGCCTAAAACCCTGTTCATTTCATTTCACTTCCAGACGCTTCCTTAATGTTCTTCAGATTGACATTCAGGGCATCTTAACACCCATCTATTTCTTCTTATTTATATTTACATGAGGTGTGAAGTTCAGCCGCAATTCTTAAAGGGACTCAATCAGGCTAAAATCGTCAAAAAATCGGTGATTTTATTTTGGCTCCTTAATAAGACCATATGAAGTAAACATGTCCATAGACTAGAACTGCAAAAGTTCTTAATTTTTGTGCCGCGCATTCACCAGTTAGGCTAGATATAGAGACGAAATTCCCAATTTCTTATTTCGGACATGCATGTCCAAAATAAGAAATACGCGAATTTCGTATCTGTATC
This sequence comes from Flabesymbios commensalis, assembly GCA_964017125.1. Lineage (NCBI taxonomy): Eukaryota > Metazoa > Annelida > Polychaeta > Terebellida > Flabelligeridae > Flabesymbios > Flabesymbios commensalis. The sequence goes on from OZ024916.1 coordinate 74,703,422, forward strand.
TAGTCTAACTGGTGAATGCACGGCACAAAAATTTCAAACTTTTGCAGTTCTAGTCTATGGACATGTTTACATCATATGGTCTCATTAGGAAGCCAAAAAAAATCACCGATTTTTTGATGATTTTAGCCTGATTGAGTCCCTTTAACTAAAGGGAAATCAAAAGTACAAGCTATTACGAAAGAAATGTAATAGATCAAATGAAACCCAGAACGAAAGATAAAAGGTGCCAGTTTAAAACACCTTTATATTGATAAAGTATAGGCCCACTAATTATAATACTATTGATAAATCACATTAATTTAATAAAAAATAAGCTGGTGCATTCCAAAACAACACTGGTGCTAAAGGGTTGAAAATACTTTATTCACACTCCCTGTATGCTGTGGTTTAGATAACATACAATATGAGGTTAGAATGTAGCAAAACGCTGATTTGTCCTGTGTCATGTATAATGTAGCTTTCTATGTAAAAGAAACTAATAATGAAAAAATAAAATTCCTAAAAACGGTATAATTGTTACTAGATCTGTGGCTCATCCCACTGAGAATCAAGACATCATCTCATTTCCATTAAAAAAGTAACCCTTACAACGCTGACATATTTATGTATAAACCATGGAGACTAAAGGGTTTTTTTCAATTTGATATCATCATAAATATCTTACCCGTAGCCAGCCCTTTCTGCTTCATTGTAGTACCTATGCTATGGTTCTATGGCCATTATCAATAACTAAATATAATCTATAGACATCAGATTCTGACGTCTTAAGTCGATCCCAGCGCTGTAAGAGTAAAAATATTTATAACGGCCGTAGACCCATAACATAGGTAGGCTATTCAAATGAAAAAGTATTTCAGCGCTTTAACTCTTTCATGTCTGAATTTGCCATTGTCATCTTCATCCACTACAAGCCGTGAATTGCTGTCGCAATTCTCGATTTGTAGTGGATAAAGATGACTTGAAGTGGCTGACAAATGGAAAAACAATGTTGTTATTATTAACCAGTTCCAATAAAAACTCGTCCTAAAATTTAGGAAATTAAGTCATCCTCCAGAGAAACAAAAGGATGCTTTAATGCATCATGAGGGTTTAAAGGGCTAAGGGGTTGAGGTCATCTAAGTGTTCAGATTTTAGTGGGATGGATCACAGAAAAATAACAAAATGTAGTATTAGGAAAAGTAAAACAATGCATACATATTATTACCCTGATGACATCGCAAGGCTCTGACAAACTGACCGCCATGTTTTAGCGGGCTTGGCTCTACTGTGATCACCAGAGCGCGCTAGCTGACTAGGGCCAACACCGTTACCGTCTTATCGGTAGGCGGAGTCACTGTCTTTTTTACACGGGCAGCTGTGGAAAAATGGTCGTCAGTGCGGCCGAGCTTCACGCAATGTGAGTAGCTTGGCTTAGCCGGGTAACATATTATGTCATTACTGCCTATAATTAGGTTGGTCTGGACAAAAACATACATTGTTTGGATAATAGCCTCGTTAGTTTGACCACAGAACTGCACAATCAGTGCAGTTCTGTGGTTTGAGGAAAAGTAAAACAATATATTGATGCAATATATTATGTCATTGATGTCTATAATAACCACATTAGTTTGAGCAGTTGCATTTCAACATTAGTCAACCAGTAATTTAAGAACAAATATATGTATATTTCAATAAGCTAATTTAGTATATTTTAAATGTGCTGAAACTTATTAGAAGAGGGAGTTGTATTTACATCTATCAAACCTTGAGTACTTGTTTGAGGAGACGACTATCCCTCGTGATGGCAATATGCTGCATTAATGTTAAATGAACGTCATCGTTTCAACATAACGTCGTGGTGCCAGTGGTGAAGCTGAAGATGGTGGGCCTATAATAGAAATTATATAATAGCAAATGAAATGATAATAAATAGTAGTAATGGCAGTCTTTATCTGTGTATCTATTTTAATGATTAGGCCCTAAGTACCATGCATATAATTATGTTGAAAACAAATGTAATTTCACACACGGCAATGCCGCTCAGGCTGATTTTAAATATAGTTATCATGTACATATTTGAATAATAACCTGCGATTTTACAAATGTATAATTATGTATGTACATATCTTGTTTATAAATTACTTTTTGCTATGTCAATAAAATATCTGTCTGTCTGTCTGATAACTCTTGCCACATTCGTATATATACTTTTTCAAGTCAAATAAAATAACCCTGATATTAATAAAATAGTTTGTGGTTAACGATCAGTTAATAACAAATATTACATTTGGGAGATGTAGGTTTTTTATAGCCATGTTTTTATGTTTCTTTATTTTAAGCTTAATTAAGCACTAAGCCAGACTATATTCGTTTTTAATTTGTTGTATTAACCATTCAAATCATTGTTATTGGGAACAAAATGAATGTTTAAACATCAATACTTGCTATTGTTTGGTGTCAAAGTAGGCCTAAGCAAATATGAGTACTTTTCACCCACTTAAAGTTGTGGGTCGCGAGACACAACTTCAAGTGGGTGAAAACTTAAATTATATAATTTAGCGCTTTAAGAGTTAATCAGGAAATTGTGCTGGTTGTAAATCCAACAGGACGAGAGTTAAAACCAGCTGATTTTGAGTGATAGAACCAGACGTCTGAGTATATCAACGTCAGAATAGTCGGTGACCGGGCAATCTACCAGACTCAGGTAATTCAGTTTATGTTTTCGTTTCTGTAGGGCGTTACATAAAGGTGTCACTGCCGACCTGGTAATCAGATTCTGACTAAGATCCACCCACCGCAGGTTGTCATGGCAACTGATGACGTCACCAAATACTCCCCTGATGTGATTGTCAGAGACACCTATTTGTTTCAAAGTTAACTTCGCCAGGGATTCACACTTCCCAAACGCCGCTAACAGTGGAGTTATTTCATCGTTTGTTAACAAGTGATGTGATCTTGGACTGATTGTTAACGTTTTCAAATTCTGACTTGTCTCAAGAAACATACAAAACACCTGAATGCCTTCCATTGTAAGCGTGGTATTGAATAGTTTGAGGGTTTCAAGATGAGGACAGTCTAACAATCCTTCAGCAAGACACTGAAACGAGTGTTTCCCATTTGGAGAGGAAGAGAATGACTTCAGTTTGGTTGATAACCTAAGGAACTCACGGAGTAATTCATAATGTTGTATAGTTAGATCAGATCCCGCAAGCCTTAGCTCGGTGATGTTACCATATCTACAGGTATCTATTATATGCCCCAGTCCATCTCCAAAGATATAGCAATCTGAAATGGTCAATGACTCCAGGTGCTGCGAGCTAACAACTACGTTCAAGAGGCTAAACAGACTGGGACCAAGCTCTGAATTACTAAATCTGATCTTACTTAACGTGTTATTGTGTATTATCTTAGATATGTGAGGTATGACTTTGAATGAGACATCGTCCATGCGGGGAAATATTGCACCTTCCACTCTAGACGACATGTGTGATAGACTGAAGTGAACGAGACAGGTTTTCTCACTGAGTGCTCTGAAAACATCCAGCATTGGCTCAGCATTGGATATTTCTACAATATTCCACAAGAATTCAAACTTGGTGAGGGAAGATGTGGAGTAGATGACCCGTGCCAGAAGTTTACAGCAGAGGTCATTAAGGTCACAGTGAATCAAGCTGATCTGAGTGACCTCTGAACCCGTCAATTTCTCCAGGAGCAATTCGAGAACGTCTGTGTTGAGGCAATCTATCACCTCCAGCACTTTAAGGTGAGACGCCTGTAAAACACAAGGGGACTCAATATCCGACTTCTCAAAAACAATACCAAGAAACTTAATAAACACTTCTCCTGTCAAGTTAAAGTAAGGCATCACTGCTCTGAAGTGATCCGCATCGGAAATGTTATGGAATGCTACGTATTCTAGGAGTCCTTTTTTGTTTACTGCTCGTATTGCACCAATCAGTTTGGGAGAGTGTGGTTTTACAGCATATCCTGATAATATGACACATAGTCTGTGTGTTAATGTTACAGTTCCTAATGTAATTAACTCACATAGCTTACTAAAGCCTTGACTACAAGCAGACGAGCACCAGGGATGTGTGAACGCTAATTGTTTGTGGGGAATGTTGACCAAGTGAATTTCCTGAAGTAGAGACGGATTTATTTCATTTATCACATGTAGCAGTAGGTGGTGATCATGGTTTTCACAAAGATCTAAATGACCCAATCTCCTGAAGGCCATTGCTGATTCATAATGAGCGTGGTTTATACATCCTATTAACACCTCGAGGTCCTCACGGTTAGTCAGCATTCCTGCCAAGAAAACAGTCACCATCCAAAAACGCTTCTGTCCCAGAAAATGACGCACTAACTTCACCATTTCGTCTCTATCATCTTCACACAGCGAGGCGAGATGCCGAGCAGCAAGAAATTCCTGGAAGCTTTTATGGGTGAAAACATAAGATGTAACCTCCTTAAAATGGGTGATACAAATCTCTTTTCGGAGGAAGCCTAGATGGTCAATGTTTTGTTTTACATTAATTTGTTTGGCGGCGATATAGTGTCTTCTAAGGGAAAGAGAGTCAAACGCTGCCAAACACAGCCGTCTCTGGAGATCTGCAGATAAAATATCATCTATTCCATCTTCTCGACAAAACTTTCCCATGCTGAAGTCCACGAGGTGGCTGAACAGGTCCGTCTTATTTTCCGGCATTGGTATATCTTCTTCTGATGATAGCATACAGCATAGGAACAGATTGAGGGGGTTCTGACATAATTCACACAGGATGGTGTCATGTACCACAAGCTGGGTGAGAGAGCTCAGGTCTCGCTCCACTGCACCTGAAAACTTCATGATTAAATCCTGTTTGGCATCATTATCATATCCGGCAATTACAAACAGCGAGTCATAATGTTTGAGTAATTCTGGTCCGTAGCCAGGCCGTGATGTCACTATAACTGTAACATTACTTAAATATCTGCCACTGACTAAATCCGTCAATCTCTCAGCTGGTTCTGCCAGCTCATCATAACCATCAATTATAAACAGCAGGTTATCTTGATGTGTTTCTACATACGTGAGGAACTTATCTTTAGATAGATGTAAATCTTTGGAGAAGAGTAGCACCCAGATGTCATCCAGAATGCTGTCATTGTGATGTCCATTTAGCTCTCTGGCTCTGAAGTAGAAAACATTCTGATAACTATGTATATTCCTCTCTGATACACTGTGTGCTGTCGCATTTAGACCATCAACCTGATCTGTTAAGTCATCAACCTGATCTGTTAAGCCATCAACCTGATCTGTTAAGCCATCAACCTGATCTGTTAAGTCATCAACCTGATCTGTTAAGCCATCAACCTGATCTGTTAAGCCATCAACCTGATCTGTTAAGCCATCAACCTGATCTGGTAAGCTATCAACCTGATCAGATAATCCATAAGCCGGTTTAGTTAAGCTGTCAGCTGCTTTAGTTAAGCCATCAGCCCAGTCATAAGCCATCTTCAAACACACTGTCGATTTTCCTATTCCAGGTTCTCCAGTTATCAAAATCCTCCTGGAACTGCAGTTGTCTTTGTAAAATTGAAAAACGTCATTCAAGTCAATCAGATACTCTGACCTGAAACAAACAAATCAATCAAGTAATCCAATATAAAATAAACAACTAAAACCAGATATTCAGATAATATGCCAATCATACACATAATCAGATCGAAAACAAAAACATCATTCTTTGACAAAAATAGATAAAATTAACTACAGTAAAGCTAAAAAAAAAAAATCATCATAACAACAATTACATATTTACATATACAAAGACAATATCCCTCTACATCACAGAGGGAAGTCTGGAACAACGTAGGAAGTCGATACTATGCCCTACAACAGTAATGACCCAAAATCCGGCCCAGCCAGATGAAAGTTTAGCCTAGCAGCGACATAAAAGGACATACTTTTCAAAGTAGATTCCCCAACATTAAATGTTTACAATGTCTATTTATAATTACACATGATAAAAATCCGAAAAGGATGAGTGGGGAACTTGCCCTGCCTTAACCCTTACAATGCTGTAATATTTTTGTTTAACCCTTAAAGCGCTGAATTAATTTGTAAAAAACATCGCAACCAAACAATTTTTTTCAATTTAAAATCATCATAACTGTCTTAGTTAGCTCTTTCCGATTCATTTGAATACCTATGTTATATGGGTCTACAGCCATTAGAAATATTTTTACTCTTACAGTGCGGGGACTGACATTAGTCGACAGAATCTGAAGTCTCCAGACGTCAGATTCTGATGACTAAAGTCGATCCCCGCACTGTAAGGGTTGAACCATAGAGACCAATGTTTTTTTTAATTTGAAATCATCATAAATGTCTTAGTTAGCTCTTTCTGCTTCATTTGAATACCGATGTTATGGGTCTACTGCCATTAAAAATATATTAATTCTTTCACTGCGGGGAGCGTCTTTTTGCGTCATAATCTGATCTATAGATCTTAGATTCTGACATATAAAGACAGTCCCCACACAGAAAGGTTTAACTCATAGGGCTTGTGTCAAACGTCCAGAGATTGTGAGAGACCAGATGATAATAATAGTTATTTGAATAATAAGTAACATAAGATTCTCATAGGCACATCGACGTTTTATTCAGTCATTCCAACAGCTACACCTTCACTCACACAATACAATATGTTTCTGCAACCAAAGCAAACACACGCAACCACCATGCAGACACTACCCCTCATTCATGCAGTCATTATGAGTAAACACTGTGTTTATTGGAAAACTGAATATTTAAGAAGGAGACAAACCCCCAAGCACCAGCGTGGCAGGTGACAGTTTTAACCACTCCATCAAGGCCCTACCTGTATAATTAAGAATAAACACTTACGTGTCCTGTTTGACGGCTGTTGAGAAGGCTGTTCTTCTCGTGCCTTTGACTAGTTGTAGTTTGGTGTAGATGTGCTGAAGGTCCAGCGTGAAGAACTCAGACCATGGAATTGGTGATATCGTCCTCAGCATCCTTAGATACCTCTGTCTTAACGATATCCTTAACAACAGCTCAGTATCTGTCAAAATAAATAACACGGATCATACTTATACACGTTGTAATAAAACTATACTAAGACATAAAACTATACTAATACATCGGTCACAATGACGCCGTACTAACAATTTAGATATCATTTCTATATAGTGGCATTTTTAGTACAGCTTACATCCGAGTGAACACAAAACATTGAGGGGGGGGGGGTTTCTTTTATTAGAAGCTGACAATAGCGTTAGCAATATCAGCTTCTAATAAAAGAAATATTAAGTGTATAAGTGTTAAACAGGTTACCTGTTTCGTTGAATGCCGGATGTTTGCACGGACAGCCATTCTCCAGATTAGGTGTTGCAGGATTTGCATTGTCATCTAAAACAAAGTATATATAGATTATATGTTAACCTTTTAAATTAAATCAGGCTGACATTTGAAATATAACGAGTGGAATTAATTAATCACACTCTTCAATATAGTTGTTCACCGTTTTAGAAGTACATTTTTAAAATAAGGTTTGGGTCATTTAGCTACCTGCACTTGTACACATCTATCTGTTGCAAGATTGCATTACCTTTGTTATAACATATTCATATTATTTTTATATATTATTTAGTTTAAAGGGACAATTTTTCACCTGTGGAAACTTTATGTGTGGTAGTCCAGCAATTCAACAGATCAGCCAAATGGGAATGTGTCTTGTTCAAACCGTCAAGCAGCGCAGGATAAGCAGAAGGTCCTCTGGTGATCAAGATGTGTACCAATTTGGTGACGCGCTCCTGTGATGTCACCTTGTGATAAATCCGCTCAACATCTGATATGTTGATAATACCGGCGGCCTCTAGGTGGGGCTGCACATCCTTGACCTCTAAATCCTCACACAATGTCACCAGATTGCCCAGCAAACACTCTTTGTGTATCTTCTCCATAACTTTAGTTATGACACTTTATTCCACACCATCATCTAAAACAAACAAATACTGATTTATTTCCTGATTTATAACCATCCAGAAAAGCATTTATCCATGCCAGGCATTTACCAGTCACTCTGTAGCATTCTGGCGCAGCAAATAGGCTAGTGGGACTTATTAGAAGATCATACAAACACCTAGATGGGGACAGCCTTGTGCAACTGTATATGGCGTTAAAAAGACCACATCTCGAATATGGGCATGTAATTTGGCCGTTTTCCTTTAAAACAGACATAAACAAGTTAGAGAATGTACAAAGAAGGATGACCAAACTTATACCATAGATTCGAGATCTAGAATACCCAGAGAGACACCGGATCCTAAAGCTGCCATCTATAGCATATCGCAGAGGTCGGAGCGACATGATTGAAGTTTATTTTATCCCCCGCCATAAATTAGGTTAGAGTTTTTTGCGGTCACATTAAATATTAAAAAAGTCGACTAATGGTGGCCATAGCAAATTTCAGTAAAATCACCTGCACATTATTTCTGACTTCAATTTTTAAATTTTTGCGCCCAGACAAAAATATGAAGTTCATGCATGGCGGCCATTTTGAATTTCGGTAAAACATTGAAAATTTGAATAATTTACGACTTGAGTTTGTGAGTTTTTGCGACCCCAAAAAATTGAAATTGTTCCATGGCGGCCATTTTGAACTTCAGCAAAACCTTCAAAAAATCACCTGCACATCTCCATATTGTGGGAAATATGAATGTAAAATTTGAATAATTTCTGACGATAAGTTTTAAAGTTTTTGCGCCCACAAAAAAATTTGGAGTTGACTTCTGGCAGCCATTTTGAATTTTGGTAGCATCTTCAAAAAATCACTTGCACATCCTTGCTAAGAATGTGATGTTGAAATTAAAAAAAAATGACCAAACAATTTTTTTAAGGTTTTTGCGCCCCCCTCCTTAAAAAAAATTGAAATTGATCCGTGGCGGCCATTTTGAATTTCAGTAAATCCTTGAAAAAGTCACCTGAACATCTCCATATCATGGGGAATGTGATAGTAAAATTTGAATAATTTCTGACTTTAAGTTTTAGAGTTTTTGCGCCCACAAATTTTTTTAGAGTTGACGGCCATTTTGAATTTTTGTAGCCTTACTGAAAAATCACTGGCACATCCCCATGTTGCTTGAAATGTTATGTTAAAATTTCAAAAAAAAATTGACCAGCAGTTTTTGAGTTTTTGTGCCCACAAGAAAACGTGACGTCGGACGCCGGACGCTGGACGCCGGACAGAATCCTGGCGGAACTAAAATCCCCCTTCCCCTACGGGCAGGGAATAAAAACCACGTGGCATATTATGCAGCACATACGTGACATATTATGCATCACATAGCATATTGTGCTCCACATGGCATATTTTGCACGACATGGCATATTATGCACAACAAGGCATATTATGCACCACATGGTATATTATGCACCACATAGAATATTATTATTATGTACACGTGGTAAATTATGCACACGTGGGATATTAATAATTATGCACCACGTGGGATATTATGCAACATGTGGCATATTATACAACACGTGGCACATTATGCACCACGTGGCATATTATGCACCACGTGGCATATAATGCACTAAATGGCATATTATGCACGACGAGGCATATTATGCACGCCGTGGCATATTATGCACGACGTGGCATATTATGAACGGCGTGGCATATTACGCACGACGTGGCATACTATGCACGACGTGGCATATTATGCACGACGTGGCATATTATGCACGACGTGGAATATTATGTACGACGTGGTATATTATGCACGACGTGGCATATTATGCACGACGTGGCATATTATGCATCACAGCATATTATGCACCACATAGCATATTATGCAGCACATAGCATATTATGCACCACATATCATATTGTGCACCACTTGTCATATTATGCACCACGTGGCATATTATGCATCACATGGCATATTATGCACCACATAGCATGTTATGCACCACATGGCATATTATGAACACGTGGCATATAATGTACCACATAGTATATTATGCAACGCTTGGCATATTATGCACCACGTGGCATATTATGCACTACGTGGCATACTATGCAACACGTTTGATATTACGTACCAAGTGGCAAATTATGCACCACTTGGCATATTATGCACACGTTGAATATCAAGTACCACGTGGCATATTATAAACATGTGGCATATTATGCACAACACAGCATATCGTGCATCACATGGCATATTATGCAGCACATAGCATATTATGCACACGTTGAATATTAAGTACCACGTGGCATATTATAAACATGTGGCATATTATGCACAACACAGCATATTGTGCATCACATGGCATATTATGCAGCACATAGCATATTATGCACACGTGGCATATTATGCAACACATAGCATATTATGCACACGTGGCATATTATGCACCACATGACATATTATACATCACATGGCATATTATGCACCACATAACATATTATGCACCACATAGCATATTATGCATCACGAGACATATTATGCACCACGTGGCATATTAAGCACCTCGTGGTATATTGTGCACTACTTGGTATATAATGCCCCACATAGCATATTATGTCCCACATAGCATATTATGCACCACATAGAATATTATGAATGAATGAATGAATGAAATCTTATATAGCGCATGTATCCAGCCGGAGGCTGTTCAGAGCGCAAAACATCGAGAGTAACTCAGCAAGGCCTGTTATCATTCAAATTCCAACTCAGTCTCCTGGGAGATATACAGCTGAGCTGCCATTGAGGCGCATCAAGCTATTTTCATTCCAAGCTAATTCGCCTTACATGTATGTGCCAAGTACTCACACATTGTGGATTTTCTGGGGTCTCGCTGGATGGAAACTGCGCCTACGTCCATTGAGGTTCTTTTACGTCCAATTCTAGGTCAGTCAGACGAGCCATCTGATTTACGTGATTCTCTGAGCCCCGCGAGTGTATACAGCACCTGGCAGTCACCAGGCGGTCACTCATCCAATTATGAACCGGGCGCGACGCTGCTTAACTTCAGTGATAGAGCCAATCACGATGAGAGAACGCCGTATTCCGTATATGTGATGTATATTATACATCACATAGCATAGTATGCACAGCGTGGCATATTGTGCACCACGTGGCATATTATGCACCACGTGACATATTATGCACCGCATGGCATTTCATGCCACATGGTGCTTATTATGCACCACGTGGTTTATTTTGCACCGCATAGCCTATCATGCACCACATGCATATTATGCATCGCGTGGGATATTATGCACCACGTGGCATATTATGAACCACGTGGCATATTATGCACCATGTGATATAGGCCTACAGTGTGTATTGTTGTGTATTATGCAATTTAGATCATTTGACATAAATATTCAAAATTACAGCTCTCATTTCATCATTACCGTGAATCAAGAATTTTATTATATGCCAAATGGTCTTACTTACAACATACAAAACTAAATTCCACAAAATTTTCAGCGTTGTTGAGGGAAGATGGAGAAATGACCCCCAAAAAAATTCACACAAAAATTTTGAATAGCGCCTGAATAAATTGAAAAAAGGCTACTCCCAGGATCAGGTGAAACAGACTGTGGTAAGCACCACATAGCATATTAGGCACCACATAGCATATTATGCACTACGTGGAATATTATGAATCACAGCATATTATGCACCACATAGCATATTAGGCACCACATCACGGCATATGGCATATTATGCACTACGTGGCATATTTTGTACCACATAACATATTATGCACTACGTGGCATATTATGCACCACGTGGCATATTATGCACCACATAACATATTATGCACCATGTGCATTTTATGCTCCAGAAGGCATATTATGCACCAAGTACATATCATGCACCACGTGGCATATTGTGCACCACGTGACATAGTATACACCACGTGGCATAATATGCACCAAGTGCATATTATGCACCAAGTGGCATTTTATGCAGAACGTGACATATTGGGCAGCACGTGGTATATTATGCACCACGTGGCATAATATGAACCACGTGACATATTATGCACCACGTGGCATATTATGCACCACATAGCATATTATGCACCACTTAGCATGTTATGCACCATGTGGCAGAGTATGAACCATGTGGCATATTATGCACCATATGGCATATTATGCACCACGTGGTATATCATGCACAACGTGGCATGTTATGCACCACTTGGCATCTTATGCACCATGTGGCATATTATGCACCACATGGCATATTATGCACCACGTGGCATATTATGCACCACGTGGCTTATTGTGAATCAATTCATACAACTTATTTATAATACAAGAGCATTGTATAAAACACAAAAAAATAGCCCATCATTTAACATTACACTTGGATGTAATCAAATCAAGTAGTTTTCATTCATGTCGAGGTTGGAATCGCGGCAGCCATTCACGTGTCAAAGTGAAAATGAGATTAAATGCATGAGTGCTTCAACGTTAAGCTGTAGAAAAAATAATACCAGCTCCCCTTTTGCATTTTTAGCACTACTGCCCGCCACGACGGAGCCCATGATTCAGTTCCCACTGGGGGTATTCAAGTTTCAGATCATACTTATACATGTCTATATATTGCACAGATGATATGAGATAAATTAATCTTATGTCTTACAAAATGTGCTCTCCTCCATTCACTCGTAAATATTCCTGCCTGCCTGGAGGACAGTGTCATCTTCTCACTTAACCTCAGGAGGTGATTATCCTCACTTGGAACAGTTCAGCCTGTACGTTCACAAAAGTAGCATATGGCATGCGGCCTTAAATCCTAATAATTCCTTCAATTCAAATGTAATTATTTATCTGATGATGTCATAATGTGTTCGCTCTGTATATCCGTCTGGGGTCGAGGCGGAGTCGGTACGACTGACACTACAACTGCCTACAATAACACTAGTAGTAAGGCCACAAGTTAATTTCAGTAGTGGTTATTCATCGGTATGTATTGGAATTCCCAGACCGTATCATTTGTTTATTAATATCACAGCGAAGTGGCTGATTCAGGGCCCTACAGAAATCATCACATCATCATCACAGTGAACCAACGTTGACAATATGTCTGCCAGTTAACCTCTAAACCACTGAATTATTAAATGTTGTTGGCCTAACCCTTTAGCCGCTATGCACGAATATAGTCGTTTTTAACCCTTTAAACCCTCACAATGCATTAAAGCATCATTTTACATCCCTGAATACGGACTTAATTTCCAGAAACCTAGTGATTTCAGAACGAAAATTTTCATTGAACTGTTTTAAAAATGACAGTATATTTTTTCATTTGTCACCCACTTTAAGTCATTTTCATCCACTACAAGTCGAGAATTGCGAGAGCAATTCGCGGCTTGTAGTGGATGAAAATGACCATGGTAAACTCAGGCTTGAAAGGGTTAATCGTTTTTTATTAACCCATTAACTCTTAAAGCGCTGCAATATTTTTATATAAACCTAGAGAGCAAAGTGTTATTTTTAATTTGAAATCGTCATAATGTCTTAGTTAGTTTCATTCTGATACCTTTGTTATGGGTCTCAGGCTATTATTAATATTTTACTCTTTCAGTGCGGTGATCGAGTTTAGACGTCAGAATCTGACGTCTGTAGACGTCAATTCTGACGTCAAAAATCGGTCCTAATAACAATGATTTGACAAGTTATTAAGACGGACGGGAAAAGACTTTAGTCGTGCTTACCGCTTATAGATATAGTTAAACTCACATAACATATCACGCTTGATGGGTGGAGGCTGTCGTGTTGATATACTATCATGACGTCATGATGTTGGCTGAGAATCCCCGAGTGACCACGATTTATTGTACCAATGCTGTTCCAATGTTGGGTCAGCGTTGTAGACGTGGACAGCATTGATACAGCATTAGTACAATGTGTCGTGTTTGTTGGGCTGGGATTCCCAATAAACAACAGACGTTGAAACTATGCTATCTTAACGTTGGTCAACCGTCTTCGACGCTAGCCCATCATTAAGCTAACATTGGTTCAACGTGCCGTGTTTTCTGTGGTCACCAGCAACAAATGCTGAGACAATGCTGTACCACCCTCTGCAATGTTGTCGCAGCATTGAACCAACATTGGGTAAACACCTACCCACTCAGCAGCAGCGAGACGTTGAATCAATGTTGTTTTATTTTTGGGTCAGCGTCAGAGACTGTGGACCAGCACTGAAACAGCATTGGGTTGACGTTATGTGGACAAGCCCTGTTATCGTGGTTATGTGATGCCAGTTACTAGACTAAGTTTTATACGTCATTGGTGACTATGACTCTGATATCTGCTGTTTTATCTGGTTTATCAATTATTCTTATCTGTTGTTACTGTCTTGTCTGAATCCCGGGTATTGAGACAACTTTGGGCAAAGCGTTCAGTGCCGTATGAGTGTTCAATCCTACCAACAGATCAATTCTCAACAGATTTTCAGGAATTTTTGTAAACACTATTTTTCCAAACAATACCAATTAACAGCCATGGAAATTTCGTGAAATTATATAGGGTATTTCAAAAGTTATAGCATTTGATAAAATTAAATAAAAGCAAATTTAATAGTAGGAAGTTGTAAATTATGACGTCCCTCTCTAAATCAAATCAAATCAAATTTGATAGTAACAAATTGTAAATGATGGCGTCCCTCTATACTAGTATATCTATTGAACTACTGGTAGCTCTATTTTAAACTCAGAATTTCATTACATATCAAATGGTCTGACGTTTAAAATATTCAATATTATTTAATGCTGTTAGGATTTGACCAGAAAATGGCCTATGTAAATTGCAAGGAGATTGGTTTTGAATTAACTGAGAAATCAGCGAAAATCATGCGATCCGGGTTGATCTGAATTCCGGAATAATACAGATATATAAGACATGCAGGAGTGGGCAAAGGAGGTTATGTATTGGTCGCGTTGGCTAGTTTTCCCGTCCGTAAAGCGATATTACTTGAAAAGTAATGAACGGATTTGCATGAGAGTTGTGTCTTGGGCCAAGGAGCAATCCATTACATTTTGGGGTTGGTCCGGAGAATCACTGTCGCCGGCGGAGATTTACAGTCTCTGACTGACTGTCTAGCTATGGTATATTATATTCGCATTTTTTTCAAATCGGCTCATTTTTGATCACATTGAATCAGCTGAGAATGATATATGTAGCATTATTAAAACCAGCAATGGTTCAACGTCGTGTGTTTTCTGACATTGTATATTGAACACTTTCACTTCGGGGATAGAACTTTGACAACAGCATCATTCTGACATCAAAAGTCTATCCTCACGCTGAAAGGGTCAAATACATGTATATATAATGGCTATAGACCCATATAATTAGCCCTTTATAATAAATGCTAAACACAATTATAATCGTTTTTGGTCGTTTTTTATATGTTTACTGGCCGATTCACTCACTGTTCTTGGAACGAAATACATGTATGCGTTTAACCCTTTCAAGCCTGAATTCACATTGTCATCTTCATCCACTACAAGCCGCGAATTGCTGTCGCAATTCTCGACTTGTAGTGGATGAAGATGACTTATAGTGGGTGGCAAATGAAAACAAATGTATTGTTATTATTTCAACAATTCCAAGATTTTTTTTGTTCTAAGACCCCTAGGTGTAAAAAATTGAGTCATTTTTCAGAGATAAAGAATGATGCTTTAATGCATCGTGAGGGCTGAAAGGGTTAAGCATCAAGATTTGCTTTGGTTTAAATATATTTGCTTGGTCTTAACCCTTTAACCGCCAAATTATTCATTTGAATTTTCACCCACTTGAAGTTGTGTTTCGCTGACGCGATCCACAACTTCAATGAGTTAAAATTATTCAGATTTACAAAATGGAGGTCAACTCTTTTCAAATCTTGCTGATTGATGTCACATTTCTTTAATATGTTTAAAAGATGGTACTTGATGTGCTAATAAAAAATGAAAACCCGAATATATGCGGCACCGGCGGTTAAAGGGTTAAATAAAACAAATATGAGTAATTTTTACCCTTTTAACGCTGTGGGTCGTGGTAGCGAGACACAAGTTCAAGTGGGTGAAAATTTAAAAAAAGAAAACTTGGAGGGAAAAGGGCTGGTATATTCAAGCGAATAAAAAGAGCTGACTTAGTCAATATGGGAATAATCATTTCCCGCTCAATTCAGCTAATTATAATATATCAGCACTGCAAAGGTTAGCCTTTGAGAAATATAAGAGGGTAGAGAAGAATCTCACCATATTAGTAGTCGTGTTGGTTCAAATTACGAACTTGTCCATTATTTGTAAAATTCAACGTGAATAAGCTCCTCAGTGTCATCCTTTCTTGGTATATATTCTAACCCTGACTTTCAGTGTACCGCGGCGGTATCTAGGCCTATTATGACAGTCTGCAACAGAATGAGCGCACCATACGTTGATTAAACAATCCTAGAACAGCTTCATATAAATCAATAGATAGCGCCGGGCATCACACACTTAACCCTTGTCTCGCTAAGTTATTGAATTTAAATTTTCACCCACTTGCGTCTCGCTACCGCGATCACAACTTTAAGTGAGTAAAAAACACTCCCATTTCTTCAATTTGAGACCACACATCTACAAATCCTAATGTTTAAACACGCATTTCATTACAAAAAACAGCGATTTGATCGGATAATAAAACAAATTAAAAACGACTAAGGTCGTGCTCAGCCATGAAAGGCTTAACTCGCATAGCGCATATAATAGAAAAGTTATTTAACCCTTTCAGTGCGGGGACCGTCTTTATATTAGATATCAGAATCTTTAGATTCCAGATTTCGGACGTCCAAATGCCGCAATCCCACCCCAAAATGAATAAAATGGGCTGATTTAAAAAAATATTTAATTAAAATCGAAGGAACGTATTTTTTTCTCATATTGATGGATCGTAATATGAATGACCATGATCATGATGATCCATATTGGCAAAATGCCGTGTGCGCATTTGTACTACTTTTAACTCTTATAGTGCGGCGATCGACTTTAGTCGTCAGGGTTAGGGTTAAACATAAAGACTTGAAAATGTATGGTCACAAATTAGGAAATATGATAATTTTTACCCACTTAAAGTTGTGGGTCGCGGTAGCGAGACACAACTTCAAGTGGGTGAAAATTCTGTAAACTTAGGGGTTGAACTTGATAAAAGGTGTAAGGTAGCCTGTCACACCAAGGAAAATAGAACCAAATAATTATATTTCCCTCCTCAATTTAAGTAGGCTACTTACCTACAAACCGCTCTAGATGCCATTTGTGAATAATGACTAGTCACGTCACATAGTAAGGTCATAATCACCGATAATATCAGTGTGTTATATACACAGTTACGCGGTCAAGGGAGAAACAATGGTCAGACAAAGTCTGCACTGATAAACCCAGCTAATACAGCATCAACACACACATCAACATGTCTAACACTGACCCAGTGCTGGGTCAATGTCGGCTAATACGGCATCATGACTAACACTGACCCAGTGCTGGGGCAATGTCGTCGGCTAATACGTCATCATGTCTAGCGCTGGCCCAACTCTGGGTCAATGTCGGCTAATACGGCATCATGTCTAACACTGACCCAATTCTGGGTCAATGTCGGCTAATACGGCATCATGTCTAACACTGACCCAATTCTGGGTCAATGTCGGCTAATACGGCATCAAGTCTAACACTGACCCAATTCTCCGTCAATGTCGGCTAATACGGCATCATGTCTAACACTGACCCAATGCTGGGTCAATGTCGGCTAATACGTCACCATGTCTAACACTGACCCAACTCTGGGTCAATGTCGGCTGATACGGCATCATGTCTAACACTGACCAAATTCTGGGTCAATGTCGGCTAATACGTCATCATGTCTAACACTGACCCAATTCTGGGTCAATGTGGGCTAATACATCACCATGTCTAACACTGACCCAATTCTGGGTCAATGTCGGCTAATACGGCATCATGTCTAACACTGACCCAATTCTGGGTCAATGTCGCCTAATACGTCACCATGTCTAACACTGACCCGATTCTGGGTCAATGTCGGCTAATACGGCATCAAGTCTAACACTGACCCAATTCTGGGTCAATGTCGGCTAATACGTCACCATGTCTAACACTGACCCAATTCTGGGTCAATGTCGGCTAATACGGCATCATGTCTAACACTGACCCAATTCTGGGTCAATGTCGGCTAATACGTCACCATGTCTAACACTGACCCAATTCTGAGTCAATGTCGGCTAATACGGCATCATGTCTAACACTGACCCAATTCTGGGTCAATGTTGGCTAATACGTCAACATGTCTAACACTGACCCAATGCTGGGTCAATGTCGGCTAATACGTCACCATGTCTAACACTGACCCAATTCTGGGGTAATGTCGGCTAATACGTCACCATGTCTAACACTGACCCAATTCTGGGGCAATGTCGGCTAATACGTCACCATGTCTAACACTGACCCAATGCTGGGTCAATGTCGGCTAATACGGCATCATGTCTAACACTGACCCAATTCTGGGGCAATGTCGGCTAATACGTCACCATGTCTAACACTGACCCAATTCTGGGTCAATGTCGGCTAATACGTCATCATGTCTAACGCTGACCCAATTCTGGTCAATGTCGGCTAATACGTCACCATGTCTAACACTGACCCAATGCTGGGTCAATGTCGGCTAATACGGCATCATGTCTAACACTGACCCAATTCTGGGTCAATGTCGGCTAATACGTCACCATGTCTAACACTGACCCAAGGCTGGGTCAATGTCGGCTAATACGTCACCATGTCTAACACTGACCCAATTCTGGGTCACTGTCGGCTAATACGATACATGTCTAACACTGACCCAATGCTGGGTCAATGTCGGCTAATACGTCACCATGTCTAAAACTGACCCAATTCTGGGTCAATGTCGGCTAATATGGCATCATGTCTAACACTGACCCAATTCTGGGTCAATGTCGGCTAATACGTCACCATGTCTAACACTGACCCAATTCTGGGTCAATGTCGGCTAATACGTCACCATGTCTAACACTGACCGAATCCTGGGTCAATGTCGGCTAATACGTCACCATGTCTAGCACTGGCCCATACTGGGTCAATGTCGGCTAATACGTCATACCATGTCTAACACTGACCCAATGCTGGGTCAGTGTCGGCTAATACGTCATCATGTCTAGCACTGACCCTATGCTGGCCCAATTTTGGTACACAATCCAGCCAACACGAGACGTTTAGCCGGTATTCGGTTCATTGTGTCACCTAACACTGCCCCATTCACCTATACCGGATCCAGGATGAACCCTAACAACGGTGAAATATTTTTGGAGACCAAAAGTTTTTCAATTTGAAGTCATCATAAATGTCTTATTTAGCTCTTTCCGCTTCATTTGAATACTTGGTGATAAAAAATAAATAAAGGTGATGAGAGATCAGTGGCAGCTCCAGGAATTGACAGATGGGAGGGGGGGGGGCAGATTTTTTACAATAATTTCAATGGCCACCAGCCTCTTAGGTAGAGTAGGGTAAAGTGCACCAGTGGGGTAAAGTGCGCACCTCTTTTCTTAGAGGTGCTGTGGCATAAATAACGTCATAAATTAATATAAAATACGTCACAGATACACTTCGTTCTGGTTGTGATGAAGGGAAATTGATTAAAACCTCTATGTGGAGAGGAGGTGAATCTTTCATATGTCTGTTATATTTTGTTGATTTTTTACATGGAATTGATATAGATTATCGCTCATTTGAGAGAGTGTCATTAACGCAGGTTTCCACATCTTCGTTTCTTTGCAGTTAGCACAAGGTATAGTAACACACAAGCAAACTTTTGAAACACTTTAGAAACATGTGTCTTGTACCAGGGGTTCAGCCTAAAAATGCACTTTGGGGGTAAAGTGCTCCTCCATACTTGGGGGTGAAGTGCACATGGGTGCGTCTTACCCCACTGACGGGTGCGCTTTAGCCCCCCCCCTCCCCCCCCATATATTAACAATATATATTTTAACATCACTTGGGTGATATATTCCAAGATAATTCTACACAACTGGTTTAAGCTACACCATGTGCAAGCGTCATTTTAGAACACACCAACGGCGCACCTTCATGCCTTAAACGTGTGGGTCGATGTTAATGTGGGAGACCGAAGTAAGTGGAAACAAGGGCGAGAGGGACAATAGCAAATACATTTTACAACATTTTGTCATCTTAGCTTAGTACGACATTTGGCTTTGTATTAGGGAAACATATAGGCCTATAATATACCGCGCACAGGTCGGGGTAAGCAAACAGATGTGTAGGATTTTATTTTTGGAAAAAAAACCTTTAAGATGAAAAGAGAAAATCGATCCAGATTAGGTACCTTTGTAAGCTGCTATGTAGAACATGAATTATCTTCGGATCTGGTAACTCATATTTGTTACACAAATACTGATATCTAAAGAGTATTAAAACATTTTATTTTGCAGTAAACAGTCTTGAAAGAAATTCTATTTAATGCAAAGTGGCATATGGACAGGTGTTCAACTTACCCCAGATATGCTACATGGTCTTTTAGTAAAAAATATTTTAGAATAGGGTTACTTTGGGACTTACATATATCATACACCATAGTCTGGATTAAATGGTAAGAAATGCAACTAGTTTGCTACAACTAAAACTATCCGAGAACAGCGGATCCCAATATTTGACTGACGGAGCCTGATATAGGTTATCCCCACAGATAAATACACTAAGCTATAGGTCTACCGTTAACGCTAATTAACCATTCGAAGGGGTTGTGAAACGAGGGGGGTTGTGGGTCGAGGGTGTATTGGTTGTGGGTCGAGGGGGCTGTGGGTCGAGGATGTCGAAGGTTTATGCAGTTAAGGCTTGCTTGGAACTATTTAGAGCCACAAAAGAGCTACATCCTGCACTAGACATTTATAAAAAAGTAGAAAGTAGGGTAAAGCGCACCATGTGCACATTACCCCGGAAAGGCATGTGCACTTTACCTCTCAAATGGGGTGAAACGTAACTTTTCATGCAATTATTATAATTAGGATTTTTTATATATGTATCTATAGTATCAACATTTCTCATACAGAGGAACATTAAGAGGTAAAAGTACAATGCGTGGAACATATTGGGTGTAAGATGGTGTAATCTATTTCTACTTGGTTCACAGTTATCCTCAGGAGGTGCACTTTACCCCACTCTACCTATATATATATGCTCTGGAGGGGTCCGGGGTATGCATTCTAGAGCATATTTTGGCCAAATTAGGGCTCTATGTTTTTGGTTTTTGGCACCCTGAACGGGAGGGGGGGGGGAGTGGCTCGCGGTATTGTAACGGGGAACTAACCAAGATCATTACTTAAGTGACCTTAACCCATTACGGCCGTATTACCAAAGCAAGTTAAGGACTGGTTTAAACAAACAACTGGCGTAAACACAAGTTTATCATTATTAAACCGTAGGCCCCCTATGCACAGAAGTATAAAACGGGCAGTTTATCGATCGAAAGTTAAACCTGCTCAGAGGGTAGTTTAAGCACTGGTTCACCATGAAGTGGAATGAACACTATAATGATAATGAACGTAATTATACAAAATAGGAGAGAATGGGATAAAAAATACACAGACTGATTATTTATTACAATGTAGCCTACTTTCTTTCGTTGATTGGTGATTATTCATAGCGTAAAATCCCAAATAACGTAAATGGTGTTGTCATTATATATTTGGTTTAATGCCTAATAACAGAAAGCATTTTACTACAGCTATTATCTTGCACAGTGATATTTTGACATAGCCTACACAGCATTTTGTATATTTAAATGTTTGAGGGGCCCCAAGGAAGATGGGCAAATGCTCATTGGGTTTACCCTCTTTTAAATAAAGATTTTATTATTATTATTATTATTATTATTACTCTCATCGTTTCACCGGTGGACCAACAACATTGATGTAATATTTGGGTCATCGTTTTGTGCTTGCTGGGATGCCTACCAAATAAACACAAAACATTTGTATAACATTTACACAACGGCGCTTTAACGTCTTCGACGTTATTCCAACATTGTACAAATGTTATGCAAATGTTTTGCCTTTATTGGACTACCAAGTAAACACGACCCATTTGAGCCAATCTTGGTTTAACATCGGTCTATCGTCTACAACACTGGCCCAACATTAAACATCCCGCTGGGCACACGACGTTGCTGCGAACGTCAACGTCGCAGCAATGTCGTGTGCCAAGTAGGGTAGGCCATAATTGGTTCAAAGTAGGCCTACCAGTAGGCCCTACCATAGTATGGTGTTTACAGGGTTGTAGGCTGCAAATGTCAAGTACATGATGCGTACGTGCTGCACTGGCTGTATGACAGCCTAGATCTTTGCCATAGTATAATGAAAATAATAATTGTGCTTACCTCATTTACACAGTAGAATTAGGCATATAGGCCAATAGAAAATATATAGATCTATTTCTAAGTATAGCCTATAGGCCAACCTATACAGGCTAATTTATTCTATAGCACTAGTTAGCAGACAGACTGTATGTCTATATTTTAAGCTGTACATATAGTGTATAGTAGGTTTAAGCGCACATTGCCTGTCAATACACTAGTTTAGTTTACATGAGTAACTCGCACTTTGCCACATGTATGTGCCCAGAGTATGTGCCCTGATGACGCGCCATAGGAGGGGTCTACTGCACCCCTCTCCTATTATGCCCTTATATGGCACGTCGCTGCGTCATCAGATCCTGTTCTCGCCCTCTAGTCCCCAGCTGTCTATACTATGTAGTGTGAGTTTAGTGTGGAGGGAGAGAGCGCGTTGTTTTATAAGGGAGCTCCAGCCAGTCAGCAGTCAGTCGGCCCTGAGCGGGCCAAGCGACAGCAGCTCTCTCTAAAGAAAGGGAACACTGACGCTCTATAAACGACATATTTTGGCGGGTTTTCACGTCAAAAGTCAACAATTAGTGTGAAATTATGTAGATCGCACTTTGAAGTTGCACCACAAAAGATATTTTTCATCAAAAACAGATTTTTGACAGCTTTTTGTGTGGTTGATCTGTGGTTGATTCTGCGCTTCGCACGCTTGACCAAGTCCTACATTCAAGATGTCGGTTGGAGACTCGTCGGTTCCGATTTGCGAAGTGAAGCGCATGCAGTTCGGCATTCTCAGTCCAGATGAGATTGTACGTTTATAATTAACATTCAGCGAAAGTGATGATAGCTTAATATTGTGTTTATAATTGTTTTTTTAAGTATTGTTTGTTTGAACGATGTTAATTTTATTTGAACTGTTATTTGAAATAATATTCCAACATAAAGCTTCTCGCTGGTGGCATTGCTGGGCGATAATATAATAATTTAGTTGAAATTTATCTTGACTGAGAATGGACACTCCAGCCTTTAGTCTAGACCTTCTCAGTTTACAGTATAGTCAGATTCATATTAAATTCATCATCCAGGGGAATAAATTTCGCGGATTCCTCAGTCAATTCTCAACCAATTTTCATGAAATTTTGACACACACAAGTTTTTATTTTTATATGATACTTTCGAATCCTAAAATTATTACACTCCAATCAGTGATATTTGTTGTACATGTTACCATAGAAACATTCGCTAATAAGTATGAAAGAATGATGCAAACAAAATTAAAATCGTGGCGATAACAAATTCTGGAGTCTAGTTTTGAAAATGTCAGGGCTATACGTGTATTTAAAAAAATGGGGTCCAAATGAATATCCATTTTATTTCTTTAATTTTAATCCAATTGTGTGCTCTTTTCAAAAGTGTGCAAATTGCATTTTTGAACTTCAAAGGCCTTTTCTCAAAATGACGCAATTTCAGACTTCATTTCTGTGAGTTGGGGAAGTCATATTTTCAGAGCTAGCCATGATGCAGAGTTGTGTGATATACCATTTTAAAAGAAAATGTGTGTAGATTGAGAATCTGTTAATATCTCAGATATTTAAAAATGTGACTTACGACACATTTTGCCAGATCGAGTCACATATAACCGAAGACAGATTGAAAATGATCGACTAGGATACGAAATACGGGGTTCGCTCAACGGTTTGTGCTCGATCACTGAAGTTAAGCAACGTCGCGCCCGGTTCATAATTGGATGGGTGACCGCCTGGGACTGCCAGGTGCTGTATACACTCGTGGGGCTCAGAGAACCACGTAAATCAGATGGCTCGTCTGACTGACTTTGAATTGGACGTAAAAAGACCTAAATGGACGTAGGCTCAGTTTCCATCTGTCGAGACCCCAAAAAATCCACAACATGGAGTACTTGGCACATAGATAAGGCCATGAATGATAACAGGCCTTGCTAAGTTACTCCTGTAGCGCGATAGCACAATAGTGCATACTGCCACCTAATATACAGATACAGATAGGATCGCACAATTTTCGCCGATTTACCTGCAAATTCTGAACCGATTTCCTTGAAATTTTGCAAAGGCCATTTTCTATTCAAATCCCAACAGCGGTAAAAAAATTGCAAAATTGTATTCAATTCAGTGAAACACAGTGACGTCGCCGGTAACTGTTTTGAATGGTTACTCGGTGAATATGATGTTATATACCACCCCCTCCCCCATACTTAATTGTATTAGCTAGCTCTGTGAACACATTTGAGGTCAAGGCTATTGAGTTTCACAGAATATTTCAAAAATTAGACTATTTGACATGTACAATAAAATTCTGAAATTAGTTTAATGAGTTTATACAGAAACGTCGTAATTTCAATAGTGTTTGCAAAATTTCATGAAAATCTGTTGGAAATCGACTGAGAAATCAACGAAAATCTTGCGATCCTGGTTGATCATTTTTAATTTGTCTTTGGGTTTAGTCACATAGACAATCCCAATATAGATTAGTAAAAAGTGACTTTTTAAGGAAACTGGAACTGTGGAACTAGGGTTGTTTGCTATAGTAGGATTCACAATAACCGTGGTGAATGATTTTCGCTGATTTCTCAGTCAATTCTCAACCAATTGTCTTGAAATTTTGCAGGCACTATTTTCAAGTGATGCGGCGACCACCCTGAAAATATAATGGAAAAATATTTTATAGTTTAAAAGTTATGTCTTTTTAACATGTAAAAAATGTGGCCAAATTTTTTGCTCTCCATTAACCCAGTAGCCTCTTCTCAGAATTTTATTACATGACACTCAAATGGTCTAACTTCTAGAATACCTATCAAAGCTTCACAGAATTTTCAGGGTAGTCGCCGCATGAACATATTCCGTATACAGTTTTAGGTTGGGGCAAGTGAAAAATTACAGACAGTGGCCCCTTGGGCAATAGCTTCAAATTTCACAATTTTAAATTTGAGCGATTGTCACAACAGACAACGCATATCAGTGGCAAGTCGTGCAAGTAATAAATTTGGGGGGCAAGTACCCCAAAAAATTTATTGCCCTTCGGGCAAGAAGGTGCAATCTGTTAGTGTCTAGCCCTGACATGTTTTGAGGTTTATGCTACATCTCTTTTTACTCACCCGATTATTTATCATCACCACTGATCAAATAGGGTAGTTATCATTCCAAGAATTTACTAACATTATACTTGAGTACTAGTAACATTTATCTTAAGGCGATTCCATTTTGATTAGTCGGGTTACAGATCCGGGGACGACAATGGAGCCAAAATTTTTTTTTAATACTGTAATTCCCGCACTATACCACACACTGGTCTATACAGCGCAGGAGGTTGAAATAGACCTTTCTTGGTGCTTGAGCCTTAGATATCTCACACTTTTTATTTACAGCGCAGTTCTAAATATCACCGTGATACGCACAGCGCAGTTCCAAATATCACCGTGACACGCAGTCGCCAATGCTAATGGTGTGTTAGTAAGATTAATTTGTGACAGCTCAGGTCCTAGATAATATTAGATTGTGTTTAATATTATTATAATATATAATAATAATTAACAGAATACTTTCATGTTGTAATAAAACATGTTGCAGTTCATTGCAATAGAGTGACGTAATTAATACAAATATATGCACGTCTGAAGTAACCGTCAACCCTTGTGACCCCGTGAGCCTGATGAGTGTAATTTGGGAGCCACTTTTATATCACCACAAGACGTGCATTAGTAAGACGGATTTATGACTGTTAAGAGTCTTAAAGGTGGGATTATTGTTGTAAATATTCTTTAAACGAAAAACAAATGACCCTTATTGTGCTGACATTTAATGTTATGTCTGCCGCTCCCTCGATGCCTGGTGGGATTTGCAACACAATAGGGCTCTGCACGCACATCTGGCATAAATAACAAGTCGACCCCGCCCCGACATTGAGTCAACATATCAACGTCGGCGTTTGCCAGGTGTGCTCACAGCTTACCTGTCACAGCAGGTGTCAATGTACACAGCATAACTGCGCTAACTGTGACAAAACTACTGACATTTATTGTTGATTTCACTCAGATCATTAATTAGTGGGTTTAAGCAGTGCCTCAGTCCAGGGTTTCCCCCAAAGCATCAAAGCATCATGGTACCATGATGCTTTAAACTTTTACCCTGATGCTTCAGTAATTCCCATGATGCTTTTCCAAATGCCATGATGCTTCAATAAAATCATTAAAAGCTCTCCCCAAACTGGACTTTTTACTTTAATATTTTACAATGTCATAAAAAATGATGTATCAGTGCAAATAATGGATACATATTAGCTCTATAAGTTACTACGAGGGGTATTATATACAGAAGTTTTCAAGGGGGTATGCCTCCTGACCCCAATCTGAGAAAGCATCATGGTAACTGGCGGTTCGGGTTCAGCGCAGCGCGCATATATGCGCGCCGCGCTGAACCCGACCCGCCAGTTACCATGATGCTTTCTCATTTTTCTGGGGGAAACCCTGCAGTCATACATATTGCGCACCTGTTCTATATCGCGCGAACAGTTAAAAATTGTAGAAAAGTAGCGCTGTATCGTCCGGCAATTAGGGTATGAGGCGATCTAATATCCTAGCCATAACATCTGAAAAAAATAGCAAACTTTTTATGTGTACCACTCTACAATCTCAAAGTATGTTTTATTGCATGAAACATATATTTATTCTCGGGTACACAGCTGTTGAATAAATGGCTTAAGTCAGCTTCTCTTCCTGCACTCCAGGAAAGTACGGGTCGAAACAGTCTTTTGAATCAAAGACTGATTGGCTGAGAAATGTCAGTTTTTACCCAGGAATGGCAGTTTTCTTGACCTGCTAGTCATCGTCAACGTTTAATTTTACCCCTGATTAGGATCATCAATACTGCATTCGGCTGTTACAGACCCTACTGGGTGTGATGTTATTTGTTCTCTGGACATATTTAATGGTGGCTTAAAAAATGAAATAGCAGGTATTATCCTAAGTTAGCCAAGTGGAGTATTTAGGATGATCCTTGATTCGAAAATTTTAGTTATTTTCAACTATTGAATATTCATCTTATTACAATTTTGTCTGTTTTCAGCGTCGCATGTCAGTCACGGAAGGTGGGATAAAGTATTCCGAGACGACTGAGGGAGGACGCCCTAAGCTTCTAGGATTGATGGATCCGCGACAGGGTGTCATAGACCGAATGTCCCGTTGCCAGACATGTGCTGGAAATCAGACGGAATGCCCTGGACATTTTGGACATATTGAGCTGTCTAAACCAGTTTTCCACATTGGATTTTTGACAAAGACTATCAAACTTCTCAGATGCTGTTGTTTCTTTTGCTCCAAACTCCTTGTAGATCTGGTGAGTATAGTGTACTGGTTTGTAGTAGATGCATGGTTAATATAATAATTCAATTTGGGAGATGTCTATTTTTCGTCAGTATTAAATTTTTTGGCTCAAGGTGAGAATTGCATTAGCAAAGAAGAAATTATCAAATGTAATATTTACCTATTTGATTCATTAAATTTCTGAGTTCTTGTTTGTTTCCTGTCTAATCTTCTCCTGAGCTTTACAAATCTAATACAGGCAGCACAGCATATCACACTACAAATAAATTCATATTAGATGGGTGGGTGGTGGGCAAAATGAATTTTAAATTTTAGGATTTCAACAAACACGATTTATGCAACTTATATTGCTTTAATGCCAGCCTATTGTCGGTGATGTTGGCCCAACAATAAAACAATGTTAAATCACCTCAATTGTTTGATGGGATGTCCTCTCACTACATACAGATGTACAATGATAAACATAATTTTTACAAGTCTGATTTTTTCCCACAGATTTTCTATGATATGTATTTTCTTGTCTCCTATAAAATGTATAGATACATTCTTACCACATGTTGAAAATATGTTATTCATGGTTCCAATAATCAATAAGATAGTAGTAAATTGTGCTAACTTTGGAACATTGTCTTTGAAACTTATGACGTCATATTGTTTTTTACCTTGAGTGTGTCTTTGTTAACAGGACAGTCCTAAGGTGAAAGAGATCCTTAACAAATCAAAGGGACAACCTCGTAAACGAATGGCTCACATGTACGAGCTTTGTAAAGGCAAAAATATCTGTGAAGGAGGTGATGAAATGGACAAAATAGAAGAGACTGCGGATGGCACCGAAAAAAAGGTTGATCGAATTAGTAATTATTAGAATTAACCCTTGTCATGCTAGGTCAGTATTGTTTTCAAACCATATAAAATGCCAATGAAATTATCTAAAAAAATTGTTGTTGGTGCTTGGTAAGTCAATTAATTCAATTGTTGTGATGTTTATTTTCCACAAAAAAAAATATTTTTAGTTATATGAATCTGGAAATTGCTTTAGCAATTCCAGCTTCAAATGAATGAAGAAAGGTAATAAATGATTTATCAGCACAAGGGTTTATTTTGGTTACATATTTCACATCTCCTGTTGTCTCTTAACCCTCAAATCCCCATATCAAATATTTAAAATTTTCACCTGCTTCCCCATATCAAATATTTAAAATTTTCACCTGCTTCCCCATATCAAATATTTAAAATTTTCACCCGCTTTATCAAATATTAATTTTTTTTTACCTGCTTCCCCATATCAAATATTTAAAATTTTCACCTGCTTCCCCATATCAAATATTTAAAATTTTCACCTGCTTGAAGTTGTGTCTCGCTTCTGTGAACCACAACTTCTAGTGTGTGAAAATTACTTATATTCAACATCTTTCAATATAAAATTGTATTAATCTTGCAGACCTAAGATATATTAAATCACCTAACCCTTTAAAAACACTTTTGAAGCGCTAATAATTTTTCCAAAAGATTTGTAATCTAGACTACCAATAAAGGGTTATTTTGTGTTTTGTTTACCAGGGTCACGGTGGCTGCGGGCGTTATCAGCCCAACATCAGGCGCACAGGGATTGATCTCAGCGCTGAATTCAAACATGTGAACGAGGACTCACAGGAACGGAAAATTGTGATTACTGCAGAGAGAGTGCTCGAAATATTCAAAAGAATATCTGACGAGGAAGCAATTTCTCTGGGTATGGACCCTCGATATGCACGTCCTGATTGGATGATAATGACTGTACTTCCTGTGCCACCATTGGCAGTCAGACCAGCTGTTGTCATGTTTGGCTCTGCCAGAAATCAGGTAATTTGTAGTGAGATCATTCATAAGTGCTTTACATGATGCCCAGTAAACTTGTGGTTGCCCACTGAAAAAATTGTTGTTTCGGGCAACCTATTTCGCATGCCCTAAATTTTTATTAGGTTTAGGTGAAAGTTCAGAATCCAATGTGAACAATGTATAATGTGACATGAATTATGATTTCTAGCTTTTAGTGTTTTTTTCTTTACCATATGATATATTTGAAGTTATTCTGTTTAAAAAATGTTATTCATGGTTCCAAGAATCACTCAGATAGTAGTAAATTTGAGTAACTTCTAAGAAACTAAGTTTTGAAACTTGATGACGTTTCGACTTGCTTTGGCCCAGCCTTGTTCACAGGATTTCCGAAGCAAGTTCAAACATCATAAACTTTCAAAACTTAGTTCAAAAGTTATTATAATTTAGTACTATCTTTTGAAAGTTATTCCCATATGCGAATATGTGTTCTGACCATGTGTGTCTAATACCATCTTCCAGGATGATTTGACTCATAAACTGGCCGACATCATCAAAGCAAACAACAATCTGAAGCGTAATGAGCAGAACGGAGCCGCAGCGCATCTCCTTGCTGAAGACACCAAAATGTTACAGTTCCATGTGACAACATTCACAGATAATGAAATACCTGGTCTCCCAAAGGTAAGGCTTACCAATTGAATGGTTTATAGGTTTATGTGAAGCATCTGACTTATTATTTTCAGCATATAATCTGGGGAACAACTCTTCATTATTCAAAACTTTACAGTATTTTAAATGATACACAACAATGTTTTCTTCAGTACATGAAACAACCAAGTATTATATGATTTTTTGTATAATTAATGAAATGTGAATTAAGAGTTTAGTGTAAATTATGATAACCTATGGTCACAAACTATATTCTGCCCAACTCTTTAACAAATATTTTTTATCATATGTTTTTTACATCATAGGCAGTTCAAAAATCCGGTCGCCCTTTAAAATCAGTGAAACAGAGGCTAAAAGGTAAAGAAGGCAGGATTCGTGGGAATTTGATGGGAAAGCGTGTAGATTTCTCAGGAAGAACTGTCATCACCCCAGATCCTAATCTAGGTATTCATCAAGTTGGTGTGCCGCGGACGATCGCTCAGAATCTGACATACCCAGAGATTGTCACTCCCTTCAATATTGACAAGTAAGTCAGAATTTACCATGCTCATATTAATTATCTCGAATTCAAAAAAATACTGAACATTTTCTAATTTAAAGTTTATCAGTGAAATTTATCAGTGAAATTTGTGTTTAATTGTTTGTGAGTATTTTTCATTCATTTAAAGCTGGAATTGCTAATGTAATTCCCAGCTCAAATAAAATAAATATTAAAAAAAATTTTATGAAAAATATATCTCCCAAGTTGAATTGTTTGAAGTGGTATTTTATTTAGTTTGAAATTAGCTTGAAAACCTATATATATGGTCTTGGCAGCACAAGGGTAAAATTATGTACATCTCTTTTCTCGTCTATTCAGGTGTGTAATGTGACTGACTACTGTGAAGATTATAGTTTCAGGTGTGATTTCAGATGTAATGTGTCATTTTAGGGTTTAGCATTAATGCTGTGGGAACACGTATGAACGGTTTCAAGCATATCTCAGACCAGATAAAATGGCACTGAATAAACCGTATAGATAGTAAGGGTATCCCCCCTGCTCTGGGCAGGGGGAATACCCTTACTGTCTATACGGTTTCAAGCAAGTTTCAGACCAAAAAAATGCCACTGAAATCCACAGAATAGCTTGTGATAGATGCTTTGTAAAATAACCAAAGGAATAAATTTAGCAGAACACCAGTTTACATGAACATATTTTTCGTCATGTGAAGCTGTAATTTGCGTTAGCAATTCCAGCTTCAAATGAATGAAAAATAGTCTGAACCTATTCAGCAGTATAGTGTTGAAGTGAGGTTGCATCATGTGTGTTACAATGGTTATGTGTTCACCTCAGATTGACAGAGTTGGTGAGAAGAGGTGCAAATCAGTACCCAGGAGCGAAATATATCATCCGTGATAACAATGATAGGATAGATCTGCGATATCATCCTAAGCCCAGTGACCTACATCTCCAGGTCGGGTATCGTGTGGAGCGTCACATGCAAGATGATGACTATGTAGTTTTCAACAGACAGCCGACCCTCCATAAAATGAGTATGATGTGTCATAGAGCAAAGATTCTGCCTTGGTCCACCTTTAGGCTCAATCTCAGGTGAGAGGCACATTTCACAGAAAAAGCTATGCGATTATGTTCATTTGAAATTGATTAGCGAAATGTTTTAGAATGAGCTGGAATGAGTCAAGCTTCCAAGTAGAAAATCCCTAATCAATAATTTCCAAAGAAAATTTTCCCTGCATTTATTCTTCTGTAAATAACCTTTTGCCCACTGAGTTATCTATTTAAATTTTCACCCACTTTAAGTTGTTTTTCGCCAACGCGATACACAACTTCAAGTGGGTGAAAATTAGTAATATTTGTTTAATTTGAGAGTAAACATTTGCAATTCTTTCATGTTTAAGCACTCATATCGTTCACAATAGCAGTGATTTAATTGGCGAATAAAAAGCGACTATAGTCATGATTAGTAATTAGATTAGTTTGTAGCACAGTCATTCTCTGCTTAAATTGGCCCAAATCTGGGGTGAGAGGCACATTGTCCTCCGATAAGTCTTACCCATTATAAGCTCAAAATTTCACTTGTAAGTAGGTCCTGTAAACGTGAAACAGTAGGTGGTAAATGGCCTATTCTTACCTTGCGATCACAAAAAGTGACACCCAAAAAAACTGAGCAAACAAATAACCGCATCGTAGATCTGATGCAGTTGGGAATTTACGGACCTACCTGTGTTTTACCGATCGGTCTGACACTATTGGGAAAGACTGTCAATGCTTATTACAATGATGATTGTTTTGTATTTTAGTGTAACCACGCCTTACAATGCTGATTTTGACGGAGATGAGATGAACCTTCATTTGGCTCAGTCGTTGGAGGCTCGAGCTGAGATCAGTCAGCTGGCAGCCGTGCCTCGTATGATCCTCACCCCACAGAGTAACAGACCCGTCATGGGTATAGTGCAGGATACACTGACGGCCGTCCGTAAAATGACAAAACGTGACGTCTTCCTGGAGAAGGTTAGTACAGTAACGGGACTGACCTAAGTATAACATGACTATGTTAGTGGAGTAATGGTCTAGTAATGGAGGTTGGTACAGTAACGGGACTGACCTAAGTATAGCATGACTATGTTAGTAAAGTAATGGTCTAGTAATGGAGGTTAGTACAGTAACGGGACTGACCTAAGTATAGCATGACTATGTTAGTAAAGTAATGGTCTAGTAATGGAGGTTAGTACAGTAACGGGACTGACCTAATTATTACAGTTACGGGACTGACCTAAGTATAACATGACTATGTTAGTAGAGTAATGGTCTAGTAATGGAGGTTAGTACAGTAACGGGACTGACCTAAGTATAGCATGACTATGTTAGTAGAGTAATGGTCTAGTAATGGCTATAGTGCAGGATATGCTTACGGCCGTCCGAAAAATGACAAAACGGGAATCTTCCTGGAGAAGTTTAGTGCAGTAACAGGACTGACCTAAGTAAAGCATGACTACGTCAGTACATCAATGGGAGTGGAACTCTGGGTCATAGGCTCTAAATTATTTCTTCATGTCTTATTGTTTTTTCCTCAGGACTGCCTGCGATTAAACCATCTAAGAATCAAACATTAAACCACCAGTGGGACATATAAGAATCAAACATTTAACTAAAAACCCAGCAGTGTCCCATTAAGCACAAAACATTTGTATAACATTTGAACAATGTTGGACCAACGTCAAAGACGATGGGCTAACGTTGTGCAAATGTTATGCAAATGTTTTGTGTTTTTTTTGTGTTTACTGGGGGGATGTAGGAACCAAACATTTTGTTTTTGTTATCACAGAGTGAGATGATGAACTTGCTGATGTTTCTACCAAGATGGGACGGTCACATGCCACAGCCAGCTATTCTGAAGCCCCGACCGCTGTGGACGGGAAAACAGGTTTTCTCTCTAATCATTCCTGGACGAGTCAACTGTATCCGAACTCACAGCGCTCATCCAGATGATGAGGATAAAGGACCTTATGTCTGGATATCACCGGGAGATACAAAGGTAAGATATCATCGAGCAATACAATACATTAGAAAGAATCACTATTAGAAAGAAATAACCAGTGTGATATGTTACATCTCTCAGGGCTCTAGGTTTGAATACAACAAGTGTGATACATGGGTAATATGTCGCATTGGTTCATATTGCTGGAATTTTAGTATAGAGATAATTCACCATTTTTTATTTTGAGAACTATTTTTATTTATTTGTGACAAATAGTGACCAGTGAGATCCACAGAATGATATAAATATAACTAGGTTTTTGCTGATACCTGTTACAAATGGGTTCTTTCTGTAGGTGTTGGTTGAGGACGGCATGTTGATATTTGTTATGTCTTATTTCTGTAGTTTTGGTTGAGGATGGCAGCTGATATTTGTTATGTGTCATTTCAGGTGTTGGTTGAGGACGGCATGTTGATATTTGTTATGTCTTATTTCTGTAGTTTTGGTTGAGGATGGCAGCTGATATTTGTTATGTCTTATTTCTATAGTTTTGGTTGAGGACGGCAGCTGATATTTGTTATGTGTCATTTCAGGTGTTGGTTGAGGACGGCATGTTGATATTTGTTATGTGTCATTTCAGGTGTTGGTTGAGGACGGCATGTTGATATTTGTTATGTCTTATTTCTGTAGTTTTGGTTGAGGATGGCAGCTGATATTTGTTATGTGTCATTTCAGGTGTTGGTTGAGGACGGCATGTTGATATTTGTTATGTGTTATTCCAGGTGTTGGTTTAGGACGGCAGCCGATATTTGTTATGTGTTATTCCAGGTTTTGGTTGAGGAGGGCATGTTGATATTTGTTGTGTTATTCCAGGTGCTGGTTGAGGACGGCAGCTGATATTTGTTGTGTCATTTCAGGTGTTGGTTGAGGACGGCATGTTGATATTTGTTATGTGTTATTCCAGGTTTTGGTTGAGGACGGCAGCTGATATTTGTTATGTGTTATTTTTGTAGGTTTTGGTTGAGGATGGCAGCTGATATTTGTTATGTGTCATTTCAGGTGTTGGTTGAGGACGGCATGTTGATATTTGTTATGTGTTATTCCAGGTTTTGGTTGAGGACGGCAGCTGATATTTGTCATGTGTCATTTCAGGTGTTGGTTGAGGACGGCAGCTGATATTTGTCATGTGTTATTTTTGTAGGTTTCGGTTGAGGAGGGCAGCTGATATTTGTTATGTGTTATTTTTGTAGGTTTTGGTTGAGGACGGCAGCTGATATTTGTCATGTGTCATTTCAGGTGTTGGTTGAGGACGGCATGTTGATCTCTGGCATCCTGTGTAAGAAGACTCTGGGACCTTCTGCGGGATCTCTCATGCATATAGTGTTCCTGGAGCTGGGCTGGGAATTAGCCGGCCTGTTTTATGGCCATATCCAGACTGTGGTCAATAACTGGTTGCTGCTTGAAGGTCATTCAATCGGTATCGGTGACACTATTGCTGATCCCTCTACATACATGGACATCCAGAACGCAATTAAAAAAGCCAAGGTTAGTGTCTAGGACAGTATAATCCCTAAACCCAATATTAGTGTCTATCACATTATTTGATCCACTGAAAAATTATAATGGAAAAGCTGACTAAGACATGATAATTTCAAATTGAAAAAAACCCTTTGGTTTCTTTGGTTTATACAAAAACATTTCAGCACCTTAAGGATTATTGGTAACATTGTTGTTTGTAGCTTGATTTCTAACATTGTTATTTGTAGCTCGATGTGATAGACGTGATTGAGAAGGCCCATAATGACGAGCTGGAACCGTCGCCAGGTAACACTCTGAGACAAACGTTTGAGAATCAGGTGAACAGAATCCTGAACGACGCCAGAGACAAAACTGGAAGCAGTGCCCAGAAATCACTGTCTGAATACAACAACTTCAAGGCTATGGTGGTGGCCGGATCCAAGGGATCTAAAATTAACATCTCACAGGTATGATATTAATATGATTCCATCCTTACAGCGCAGGGATCGACTTTAGTCGTCAGAATCTGACGTCTGTATTATGACGCCTATTTTTGATCCCCACACTAAAAGAATTCAGATATGTCTAATAGTCATAGACCCGTCACATAGATATTCAAATGAAATGGAAAGAGCTGACTAAGACATTTATGATGATTCAACTTGGAAAAAACCTTTGGTCTCCATAGCTTACACAAAAATATTTCAGTGTTGTAAAGGTAAAGTACAGTATTATTACGATATATCGTAATAATACTGTACTTTACCCTTACAGCGTGTTACAAGATGTGTTGGCTAAATTTAAGTAACATCTCCCAGGTATGATATATAATAAAAATCTCACAAGTATATTATATAATTAGCATATCAAAGGTTTGATATATAAGTAACATCTTTCAGATACACTATATAACATGGAACAATACATTATCTATTAGAATCTCAATTGTATGATGTATAAATAATATCGCTTCAGAAGTACGCTATAGGATTAGTATCTCACACATACTTGGTCTAACTAGACCTCGTACAAGTTAATCTAAAAAGTTCTTCTGAAGCATGAAACATGTAGACTTCAGGTCTAAAGTTTGTTTTTGCACAATATTGTGCTTATAACTTATTGCCACAGAATGGCATTCTTCAAATCATCTGTATTCATGTTTATTTTTTTTAGGCTTTTGTATGCAAGTAAACATGAGTTCTGAAATTGAGTTTTATTTTTGCCTAGAACTGTACGGCATGCAGATGTGTCAACATTCAAATCATAATTATTCCTGTTTATACCTTTCAGGTTATTGCCTGTGTGGGGCAGCAGAACGTTGAAGGTAAACGTATTCCATTTGGTTTTCGTCACCGTACATTACCCCACTTCATTAAAGATGATTATGGCCCTGAGTCGAGAGGTTTTGTAGAGAATTCGTACCTTGCTGGTTTGACTCCGACAGAGTTTTTCTTTCACGCTATGGGAGGTCGTGAAGGATTGATTGATACAGCTGTAAAAACTGCTGAAACAGGTAAATTTCATCTAGAGATAAAAGTTAATATAAGAACTGTAGTCCTGCTGAATTGTCAACTAGTTTTTCATCCCTTTCAAGTTGGAATTGGTAATGTAATTGCCAGCTTGAAATGATGACAAATACATAGATAGGAAGGGTATTCCCCTTGACCCAGGGCAGGAGGAATACTCTCCTATCTTTGTATTTTTAATCATTTAAAGTTGAAATTGCTTATGCGTTTCCAGCTTGAAATGATGGAAAATAATTCTATTTATGAAAGATACACATCTCATATTTATTTCTTTGATTTACTAAACTACTAGCATCATGTTTTGTTTAGGTTACATCCAGCGTCGTTTGATCAAAGCTATGGAGAGCGTAATGGTGAAGTATGATGGTACAATCAGAAATCAGATTGAGCAGCTGGTACAGTTAAGATACGGAGAAGATGGACTAGCTGGGGAGGCTGTCGAGTTCCAGAATATGCCGTGCCTCAAACCATCAAATAAAGCATTTGAGGCACGTTTCAGATTTGATCCAACCAATGAAAGGTTTGTGAATATATTTGTAATGTCTGCAGTTTTTTTAAGGTATTAATTAAGACCCCTTGTTTTGATGCTTAAACCTTCAACGCGGGTATTGACATTTGATGTCAGAATCTGACGTCAAAATTTGATCCTCACGCTGAAAGTATTAAATATTTATAATGGCCATAGACTCTTGAAATAGGTATTCAAATAAAGCGGAAAAGGCCAACAGCTATGATTTCAATGTGGTTGAAAAATCTGTGGACTCTATTGTAGCGTTGCAAGGGTTAACCCAGGTCTTGCTGTTGCCTATATATATATATACATTTTTTTTAATCAATTGAATAATTTTGTTGACATTTGAAGGAGGAAGTTGTGTTAGGAATTTCAGCTTCAATTGGATAATATATATATATGATTATATATGGGCATAGGAGGACAGGTGATATAATTATGAGAAAGATTGATATGATGGTTGTAGGAACCTGCGGAGATACCTGAATGAGGATGTTATACGTGAATTAATGGGAGACGCTCACGTGAACGAGGAGCTCGAGAGAGAATGGGAAGCTTTACAACAAGATCGGGAATCTGTCAGAGAAGTGTTCCCCACTGGAGACGCTAAGGTAAACATTTTATTAACACTTTGCAAGATGCATGTGTGAAATTAACAAAATTCAATGGTTTGTATTATTTAATGCCCAGATGTGATGCTTTCAAGTAATGCATATTGTGAAAACATGTAGTTTCAATTTTGGTTCTTCAAAAATACTTTGTTGGTGAAAATCTTTACATTTTGTCTACAAGCCCTGTATTCCTTCTATTTCTGTTGCATGTTTCATATTGTCTTGTCGGATCGCACCAGTGTCTTATTTATTTTCATGCCTTGTCTTTTTCAGATTGTGTTGCCCTGTAACATGCAGCGTCTGATTTGGAATGCTCAGAAGATCTTCAGAATTGACAAACGGAAGCCATGTGATTTACATCCTCTTCGCATCCTTGAAGGTTTGTTATACATCCCCTGTGATGTGTTCAGTGGATGTCTCCCGCCATCTCCACCTCCACTCGTATCCTAGAAGATTTGCAATAAAGTCCAATTTGATGTTTAGCTCTGGGTCTTTCAGGGATGTAACTTGCCCAATTTTTAGAGGCTTTCAGATTTTTCCGGACCTAAGTGCTAAAAAATAAACAATGAATTCCTCTCTGAATTTTAAATGTTTTTTTGTTTTTTGCTTTTCTGGTTGGCTTTTTATATCAGGATTTATAACAAGCTTATGTTTGAAGGATTTTGCGGTTATGTTTCAGGTTGCAACTTAATTTGCAATTATGTGTCATGTGTGAATCATGTTATATTTTATGTTTCAATCATTTTGTGTTTTAGTTTTCAATAATTTTATGTTTTAGGTGTGAAAGAGCTGAGTAAGAAGTTTATGATTGTGGTCGGTCAGGACAGGCTGAGTATACAAGCCAACATTAATGCCACGCTACTAATGAACATCCTAACCCGATCCACTCTCTGTACTAAACGTGTCATTGAGGAATACAGACTGTCAACTGAAGCCTTTGAGTGGATACTTGGAGAGATCGAGACAAGATTTCAACAAGCTATGGTATATCATACATTAACTACCTGTGGCCTAAATGGCTAATGCACATAGAACATTATCTACATGCAGCTGAAATAGCTATGGTTGTTATGGTTGTACATCATACATTATTTACATATAGCTGCCCGGCAGACACAAGTCACTGACCCAATGCTGGCCAAATGTTAAGATGCTGGGCCAACATTAGGCCAGCATTGGGTGAGTATATTGTGTATGCTGGGTGGAGACAGTTTTTTTTTATAAATTATTGAATTATTCACCTTCTTTGTGGCGTTGGTATTTTATAAAATAGAGCGATTTTGTTTCAGTTGGATGTAAGCATAGATACCCCGTTATTTCTATTTCTGGTTTTAGATACACCTTGGTTAGATAGTGAGAACATACGCTGTTCATTCTTAATATCCCTTGTTTTATATTCACCCTGGTGAGATGATAGGAGCTCTCAATGCTCATTCTTGCATTCCTTGTTTTAGATTCACTCTGGTGAGATGGTAGGAGCTCTTGATGTTCATTCTTATATTCTTTGTTTTAGATTCACCCCAGTGGTGAGATGGTGGGAGCTCTTGCTGTTAATTTTTTACATACCTTGTTTTAGATCCACCCTGGTGAGATGGTAGGAGCTCTCGCTGCTCAGTCGTTGGGAGAACCCGCCACGCAGATGACGCTGAATACTTTCCATTATGCTGGTGTGTCCGCCAAGAACGTAACTCTTGGTGTGCCCAGATTAAAAGAAATCATTAACATCAGTAAAAAACCCAAAACACCATCACTCACCGTATTCCTGAAAGGACAGGCTGCTAAAGATGCAGAAAAATGTAAGGTACGTACAACCATCTCAACTAACTCCCGAGATGGGGAACCAACTTTTGACTTTTTACGATAATAGAAATGGGCGTAGACTGATAACATTGATATTCAAATGAAGCGAATGGAGCTAACTGAGCCATAAATGACCTTTATTTTCTACTTCAAGTTGTGGGTCGCGGTAGCGAGACACGACTTCGAATAATTTGTGATGTTTTATTGTGTACAATGATACAGACATATATATAATATACCCGTGGTATGATGTAGGAAGGCATTTATGTCAACCAGCCCACAATAGTCAACAGCAGCCCGAAGCTGTTGACTATAAAGGACTGTTAGACGTTGATGAAGGGCCATTAAACTTGACGTATCTGTAAAGTCGTGTTAATGTACTAGAAAACGCCCTCGTCTGTAGTTATAATAATCATCGATATGTACACTGACCCTGCCATTATAGTCATTA
Organism: Flabesymbios commensalis; assembly: GCA_964017125.1. Lineage (NCBI taxonomy): Eukaryota > Metazoa > Annelida > Polychaeta > Terebellida > Flabelligeridae > Flabesymbios > Flabesymbios commensalis. The sequence goes on from OZ024916.1 coordinate 74,743,573, forward strand.
TTTGTTATGTTTTAGGATGTCTTGCATCGTTTAGAGCACACGACCTTGAGGAGGGTGACTGGTAACACGGCCATTTACTACGATCCGGACCCGATGAGTTCAGTCATTAACGAGGATCAGGATTGGGTCAGTGTTTATTATGAGATGCCAGATTTCGACGTCTCTCGCATTTCACCGTGGCTTCTCAGAATCGAGCTGGATCGCAAACGTATGACTGACAAGAAGCTCAGCATGGAACAGATCTCTGAAAAAATAACGGCAGGATTCGGAGATGATCTCAACTGTATATTTAATGACGACAACTCTGAGAAGCTGGTGCTGAGACTTAGAATCATGAATTCTGACGAAGGAAAATCACAAGAGGTAAAAACTTAATATGATCAAACCTGTGCTGGTTCGATTATTGGTTGATGTCAAAGATGGTTGGCCTACATTAAGCCGACATAGACTAGCATGTACTGTTTGTGGGAAGTGCCAGTCACAGCTATCATGTTCTTGCATGTTTGTATCGGCTGCTATATTTGGTGTCTAATGCTGCACAATAATTCTTATGATATCTGTTCCTGCTATGTATTAAAATAACTATTGACTCCTATCATTAATGACACAATAAGTTGTTAAACTATTCTAAGTTTAGCTAGGGTGCAAAATTGTGTGATATTGCGTGATATAGTGTACAAATTCAACCCTGCGCAGACATCCACATAATTGCTAACATCCAGGCATATTCAACATCACTGACACACCTCCAGGTTCTTCTCATAACTTTCCAATTGATGTAGTCTTCCACTATCCCGCTAAACTAGGCCACTCACTTTGCGTGGAGCCTGGCCGCAGTGAACTCCATTTTTCCACAGCTGACTGTACTGATAAGACCGAGAGGGGTGTAAGCCATATTCAGCTAGCGGGCTCTGGTGATCACAGTAGAACCATTCCGCTAAGACATGACCCTCACTGTGTCAGAGCCTTGCGATGTCAGCAGAGTAGTCTTCCACAAGTACAGATTATTGAATGATCTCAGGCAATAATTACCATTTGCTCAGTATAATTGATGCTAAATATGTTGACGCTGTGTTTTCAGGAGGAAGAGCAAGTTGACAAGATGGACGATGATGTATTCCTGAGATGTATCGAGGCCAACATGTTAACAGACATGACGTTACAGGTAATAACATGTTAACAGACATGACATTACAGGTAATATATGAAACATGTTAACAGACATGACATTACAGGTAATAACATGTCAACAGACATGACATTACAGGTAATAACATGTTAACAGACATGACATTACAGGTAATATATAACACATGTTAACAGACATGACATTACAGGTAATAACATGTTAACAGACATGACATTACAGGTAATATATAAAACATGTTAACAGACATGACATTACAGATAATAACATGTTAACAGACATGACATTACAGGTAATCTATAAAATTGTTAACAGACATGACATTACAGGTAATATATAAAAAAACGAATGTAAGACTGCATAAAAAAACTAAAAAAAATACTCAAATGAGAGGAGATTCTTTCTAGTGTCTTTCCTTTATACACATGAACATGATTATTAACCATTTCACCTCTAAAGCTCTTTTACTAACCGATTCATGGTATTGGGAATGAGATGTGGATAATAAAAAAAGGGTATTGCAAATGTGTGCAAATTAAATTAAATAAATATGAATAATTTTTAACCACTAGAAATTGTGGGTTGCTGTGATGAGACAAAACAAGTTTGAGAAAATTAAAAAAAAAATGGGAAAAGGGCTAATATTGACATTTTTGACATAGACTCAAGTCAGTCTGATTTTGTCACTCAGGGTTTGGAGTCAATCAACAAGGTTTACATGCATCTCCCTGAGATGGATGACAAGAAGAGGGTAGTTATGACGGAAGAGGGGGAATTCAAGGCTATCAAGGAATGGATTCTGGAAACTGACGGTACTGGTCTGATGCAGGTGCTCAGTGAACGTGATATCGACTCGATCCGATCAACATCCAACGATATTGTCGAGATATTTGCAGTAAGTCATGATTTCTTGTGCGTGCAGAATATCTAGTAATAATTAGAATGTAGGTGATCATTTGAATTGTATGCATTATTAGGACACTTGTGCTTCTGGAACCATAATATATATACGGTTTCAAGCATTTTTAGATCAATAGAAATAGAAATTTGATAAAATAGTTTTTGTGAAATGCTTAGTTAATCCAATAATTAAATATTGTAGATGTCTTTGTTTTCATAAATATACATATTTTGCGTCATTTGAAGCTGAAAATTGGGTCAGCAATTCCAACTTCAAATGATGAAAAATAGAAACAAACAATTCAGCAGCAGAAGGGTTAGAATTCAACCTAAGCTCCTCAAATTTGTTACCTTTGTTTTAAAGGGTCGTATCTGCCACTTAACAAAGTGGCAGATATGACCCTTTAATTCCAAGGTGACAAAATATGGTATAACAGATCAATTGCTCCGACTTTACTCAAAGTTTCTTAACCCTTAGAGCACTGATGTCGACTATGGTAGACATTCTGTGTTTTTGTTTGAACCCATAGAGCCAGTTGTTAAAAAATAAATATGCTTCTAATCTTCAAACACTGCTATATGTTGTGACTTAAATTCTACAAATAACACAAATTTCCAGTCACTTGAAGTTACTTCAAGTGTATGAAAAATTAAATTTCTTAGCTCAGTGTTCTTAGGGTTAAATTAAAAAATTCAAGTATGTATATCATTTTAATTGTTTGAATCATATGACACCATGTCATTGCCTGTTATGTTGTAGTGTCTGGGAATTGAAGCAGTCCGTAAGGGAATTGAGAAAGAGATGATCAATGTGATTTCCTTTGATGGTTCCTACGTTAACTACCGTCACTTAGCGTTGCTGTGTGATGTGATGACGGCTAAGGGACATTTGATGGCCATCACGCGTCACGGAATCAACAGACAAGAAACAGGATGTCTTGCTAGATGCTCCTTTGAGGAAACTGTAAGTAACTATTAAGTTACTTTAACTATGTAATGAGTACCCAGCAAACATGAGACATTGACATATTTACTGTAACTATAATGGGTACCAAACGAACATGACATTGAACCATTGCTGGATTAATGTTGGCCCAACATTGAGCTAGCCATAGGTCACGTGTCTTGTGTTTCGTGGGTGCTATTCACATCTTGATGCAAATAACATCTTATTGGATGCAGTCGATTTTATTATTATTATTTTTTTCCGCTGTTCCGAATCAAATCAAATGACACTGAATTAATCAAGTTCAATTTGGAGGAGTCTTATTTTTAACAAATAAAAATATTTTATGTCATTTAAAGCTCGTGAATACCTCAGCTATGCTAGCTAAACCCTTAAAGCACCAAGTTGAATAATTTAAATTTTCACCACCTTGATGTTGGGACTCGCTACCGCGACCCACAACTTCAAGTTGGTTGAAATTACTCATATTTGTTTAATTTGTGACCAAAAATTAGCATACTTTAATGTTTAAGCCTTTCATTCCTGAATTTACCATTGTCATCATCATCCACTACAAGCCGCGAATTGCTGTCGCAATTCTCGACTTGTAGTGGATGATGATGATTTGAAGTGGGTGACAAATAAGAAAACTGCCATGTATTGGTAAACCAGTTTCACGGAGATGTTCATTCTAAAGCCCCTAGTTGTAGGAAAATAAGTCTGTTTTCAATGATGTAAAATGATGCTTTAATGCATCCTGGGCTTGAAGGGTTGACCCTTAAGCTGTTGAAATTGTGAGGGTTAACCACTCATTCCCATTAGCTGTGATTTAACCTTCAAATAAAACAGATTAAAAATGACCAGCAGGACGAGGGTTATGTCCCAGATGTGAATAGAGCTTTATTCTAGTACTTTTCTTACATGTTTGATTTTTTGTTGTCATTTATCTAATCTGATAATATGATGAACAGGGGGCTAAGAGCGGTTTTTTTGCTTATGTAGGTTGATATTTTGATGGAGGCTGCAAGTCACGCTGAAGCTGATCCAATGAAAGGAGTGTCAGAAAATATAATGCTGGGTCAGCTGGCTCGTATTGGGACAGGATCGTTCGATTTGCTGCTGGACGCTGAGAAATGTAAACACGGCATGGAAATACCCACAAATCTGGCTGGAGGAATGATGGGCGCCGGTATGTACTTGTTAATAATTTACCTCTAACACCTGTGTCACATTTATAGAAATATGATTATGTGTATATAGATGTGACTTGACGCCCCAAAATCAGGTGGTATGCAGCAAATTTGAAGCATGAAAGAATCGCTGTTTTTCATCAATACCAATTTTTCAGCAATAACTTCAGAATATTGATTTTGCGGTCGGAAAATGTTGAAAATACTATGTTTTTCCATAGTATATACACTTTATAGCTATTCTCCCGAGATTATGCGTAGCTATGAGAAACTACACTTGTCTAAAATACAAAAGAAAAATTACAGATGTGAAAGGCTTTATGAGCTAGCCTATTAAAAAATTAAAAAATACAGTTTCTGCATTTTGCCTGATTTTGGGCTGTCACCTATATTACAGGGGTAGAGTTAAGATGGAAATTCCTGGTGGCCTGGAGGGGAGGCTGCCTTTATAAGTACTGGCCCTCCATTAGAAATGCTGGGATATTTATATTTTACAGATTACAGAGTTTTTTTCAACTACAAAAAAATCAACCCGCCATAACGAAGATCACATTAGACCTCCTTAGATATCACTGGTCACTGAATGCCACTCAATCGACAACTGATATTATTTATTTATCTTCGTGTCAATGACACTGATCCAGTATTTCAACTAATTTACTCATTGACATGTTTTCTGTTCGCCTGTCCAGCATATTATCTATGTTAATGACATTATCTGTTTTGTTTTTAGGTGCGGGTACTGGTATGTTCTTCGGCTCTGCTGCCAGCCCATCCAGTATAGGATCTCCACAGATGACACCATGGAATCAGGGATCTACACCTAGTTACCAGGCGTTCTCTCCTGGTATCGGTAGCGGTATGACGCCTGGTGCTGCTGGATTCTCACCTAATGACAGCGGTTTTAGTCCGGGTTACAGTCCTGCCTGGTCACCACAGCCCGGGTCACCCGGATCACCCGGCCCGTCTAGTCCTTATATCCCGAGCCCGGCGGGTCCTATGTCACCCAGCTACAGCCCGTCATCTCCATCATACATGCCGTCATCCCCCGCTATGACGCCCCAGAGTCCGGGGTATTCACCAGGTAGCCCATCGTACTCTCCATCCAGCCCTGGATACTCTCCAACCAGCCCCAGTTACAGCCCTACATCACCGTCTTATTCTCCCACTAGCCCATCGTATAGCCCGACATCGCCATCCTATTCCCCGACCAGCCCATCCTATTCCCCTACGTCTCCCAGCTACTCCCCCACCAGCCCTAGCTACTCCCCTACGTCACCCTCCTACTCCCCCACTAGCCCCTCGTACAGCCCTACATCTCCCTCATATAGCCCGACATCGCCTAACTACAGCCCCACGTCTCCCTCATATTCCCCGACTAGCCCGTCTTACTCCCCGACGAGCCCCAGTTATTCCCCGACCAGTCCTAACTACTCCCCTACCAGCCCCTCATACAGCCCTACCAGCCCCAGCTATTCCCCCTCCTCTCCTAACTATTCTCCATCTTCCCCGTCATATTCCCCATCCAGCCCATCATACAGCCCGACCAGTCCGTCTTATTCCCCACAGAGCCCCTCGTATTCCCCGACATCCCCTGGAAACTCCCCACAAAGCCCGTCGTACAGCCCCACCAGTCCATCATATTCCCCGACCTCCCCCCAGTACAGCCCGTCAAGCCCCAATTACTCTCCGAGCAGTCCGTCTTATTCCCCCACTTCCCCGCAGTATTCCCCCACGTCTCCGCAGTACTCGCCCACGTCACCACAGTACTCTCCAAGCTCACCACAATATTCCCCGTCTTCCCCTCAGTACTCTCCCTCCTCGCCTCAATATTCACCCTCCTCCCCTCAATATTCCCCGTCATCTCCACAATATTCCCCCTCGTCTCCCCAGTACTCTCCAAGCTCCCCTCAGTACTCTCCCAGCTCCCCACAATACTCTCCAAGCTCTCCCCAGTACAGCCCATCATCGCCCAAGTATTCACCTACGAGCCCGTCGTACTCACCTACGTCCCCCAAGTACTCCCCGGCCTCGCCTACATACACCCCGTCTTCTCCACAGTTCAGTCCTACATCACCCGAGTATTCTCCTGGCTCGCCTTCATACAGCCCTAGCTCCCCTCAGTACAGCCCAGACTCCCCCAACTACTCCCCCACGAGTCCCCAGTACTCCCCAACCAGCCCCAGCTACTCCCCAACAAGCCCTCAATATTCACCTACATCACCAAGCTATTCACCCACAAGCCCTAAATATAGCCCTACAAGTCCAAGCTACTCTCCAACCACTCCAAAATACAGCCCAACCAGTCCCACGTTCACTCCAGAGGATAGTGATGAAGAAGAAATGTAAGTGGGAAGACTGCTTTACCATATTTGACATTTGTTGTGCTCGACAATATTTGGCACGTGTTGTGCTTATTCATATTGGGCACGTGTTGTGCGCCACCATATCCGGCACATGGGCTCCATCATATTTGGCATGCTTGGCACCCGCATGGTGTAATACATATAACTGACTAAATACATTTTACGGTGATAGTGATTTCAGGGGGAGAGTGCTGTGCGCTACATCCCTTTAGCAGATGTCTGAGTGCGCTAATATGAACGGCCAGAATTCAACTGATCAGGAGCTGACAACTGGTAAATCGCTGTAAATAATCTACACAGAACATCTTATAGCCATAAACAGGCTTTTTGTATATATTGTGGGTATCTGATTGGTGTCATGAACCAGCTGTTGTTTAAAGCTGTGACTAAATCATTTACATCTCATCCCTTTGGATATGAAAGGGTGTATCTGCCACTTTGCCAAGTGGCAGATCACCTTTTCATATCCAAGGGAACGATCTGTTGAATATCTCCATCGAGAACTATCATCTGCCAACATGAATTGTACAACAAGCTCTTGTGAAATTAAACTAAGTGTAAGATCACATAATCTAGCCATCATGTGTGTGTCTACTTTTTGTTATTTTTACTGATCTCTACTGATATATACATAAGAAACATGAGATGTTGACCTTGTGTTAGATTAATTCTGCAGACTCTGAATTACCATGATGTTACTTGCGCTACTTTCTTCATCCTTATATTGGATTACTGGGTGTATATTATAGTATGTTTAGGGTTGTGCTCTGACAGTGAATACTTGTCATATTGAGGTACAACACTGACTAACCCAGGTGTTTCATCAAATATTTTCAACATTTGAAGCTGGAAATTGTGTTAGAAATTCCAACTTCAAATGAATGATATGTAGGAAAGAGACAATTCATCAGGGCAAGGTTAACCCTTGTCCTGCTAAATTGTTTTTTTTCGGTGGTTTCTTTCCTCTTTCATTTTAAACTGGAATTGCTTACGCATTGTCTATTTACAGTATATATATATATATAACAGTTGTTATTTTCAACAACACCCCAGATGTCTGAGATATTCCGACATATGATCCGACTACAAACCTTATGTGTACTAAGTATGTTAATAATTACATATTTGTGCAGATTTGCTCTTATAATTGCAATAAGTAACATTTAAAAAAGGTATGTTGCACTTTGTGTTATCCTAATTTTTGTAATCCTAATTATAACTTCCAATAGAAGTTTAACACATTATTATTCTGCAAAGAACATAATTTTATAAATTACTGTAAGGTTGCTTTACCCACTATAGCCACATGTGTTATATATGTGTAACAGTGTAGTAATGTACTTAATATGTACACTATTATGTACAGTATTGTATGCTGCATCGTATACCATTGTGTATGTAATACAAAGAGACATTGAGACATGAGACATTGAACCAATGTTGCCCTAATGTTGCTCCATCGTAGGCGCTGGCCCAACATTTAGCCAACATTGGTTCAATGTCTCGTGTTTGCTGGGATGACACTAATTTAGGCGATTATATCCACATATTATATCTACATAGTATTTAACCCTCAAAGCGCTGAATTAATTTGTAAAAAACATCGCAACCAAATGGGTTTTTTCAATTCGAAATCATCACAAATGTCTTGGTTAGCTCTTTCTGATTCATTTGAATACCTATGTTATGGATCTACTGCCATTAAAAATATTTTTACTCTTACAGTGCGAGGATCGACTTTAGTCGTCAGAATCTGACGTCTACAGACGACAGATTCTGACGACTAAAGTCAGATTCTGACGACTTAAAGTCGATCCCCGCGCTGTAAGGGTTAAAGCATCTAATTATTCTCTCTTTTGACCCTCTACCCGCTAAGTTATCTTGATATGTTGAAACACTCATTTTATTCCCAATAACAGTGATTTCATTTGCTAAATAATTGGTTTAAATACAATTATAGTTATTTCAAAGTGTGCGAAATTTTGCTGATTAAAGACATAATTTACCTTGACAAGCCACATTTAGTGCTGCGTATGAAACACTGTAAAAACGTTTATAATTGTGATTACTGGTCGAAGGGTTGACACTAAATAGATTCTATGTCTGTATTGTAATCAAATATATTTCTGCAACTGAATTATAATGTAGTGTATAAAAAATTATTTTTCATGGTATTTATTCAGAATGTATATCTGCTTACTTTATCAAACAAGATTTAATACACAATACAAAATTACTTCTTGAACTAATACACTTAGCATTGCAGAAATGTATATAGTGTATGATGATTTAGTGTAATGAATACAATAAATGGTTTACTCTCTAAGAATAAGTAATCTTTGTCTAACCCTTTAAACTCTCACGATGCACCAAAGTATCATTTGCATCTCTGGAGAAAGAATTAAATTCCCTTTTTTATAACTAAAATAACTCTTTTATTTGCCACCAACTTCAAGTCATCTTCATCCACTACAATCCAAGAATTGCAATTCACTGCTTGTTGTTGATTAAGATGACATGGTCAATTCAGGCTTGATAAGGCTAATAAACATTGTGAGTTGACACTGGTCATGTACAGGTTATTAAATATTAATCTTCGTCAAGATTATTTGTAAACGCTGTTCATTTGAGTGCGATTTTGAAAATGCAGCATTTGTTCAATGAATAAGGCAAGCCTTTAGGCGAACACCCTATTCATTGAACATGTGCTGTATTTTCCCATATCGCACGAAAAATAAAGGTTTGTTTTTTCTCACACGATCAAGTCACGCATGACATACTACCATATATTGTGCTCAATCTACATCTAGAGTGTGGTATCGGTTGATACCGATATATGTCTCATAGTGAAAACCACAGCACAGAGTGTGAGAATAAGGTTTCCTTTAATCATCTTCATTACAATGTGTTAAGTTCATTATTCTTAATCTGTTACAGACAAGATACTTCTGTTGATGGGTGTATACTATATAACGGGCAATGATTATACCGCAACAAACCATAACTTGTAATATATTTGTGATATTTTTTGTTCGCTATTTATTGGATTTTACTTCTCTACTGTTACATACCAGTGTGCAAATTTTAAAAGTTGAAATCTATATACGTTGTTTGTATTAATTTGTTTTTCTTGTAAAAAGTTTATTTTGTCTGCCAATATCTATTTTGTTATACTGTAAATTTTATAATAAACGGAACATTGAGCTGACATCCAGTGGCTGGAAACATTTAGACCAATAATATTTGGATAATAGCATTTATCAACCCGGAGTCTAACCCTGACATTATAAATTTAAATAAATAAAGACAACATGTATTTTATGAGATGAGACATGATTAAATTTAAGTTATGCAATACCTCTGTAAAAAAGCTATTTTCTACCTGTAAGCTTTCATGGGAATAGCATGTATTATTGTTATTCTAAGAAATATTTTACCGTCTATTGTAGTTTTTACTTACGTTCGGTGATGAATGTGATTGAATGATTTCTTCGCTGTATAAAGCATTATTTTCTTTCTGTTAAGAGCGCTTGTTCAAGTATATTTTGGTGGTGTGCTTGTGATGAAAGATTATCGCACAGTTTTTTAAAAAATCATGTACAATGAGAAAAGTTGGCAATACAAGTCATTTTGGAGATTTTCTGTATATATTTAAATAAAAAGAAAAACATCAAACTGCTTGTTTTTTATTAAGGATTTGTGTACAGTTTTATCCGACGCCACATTCTTCACTGCCGCTTGTCCATACTTTGTCACCCTGATATCTACAAAACACTTTGATTCGCATCAATTTTTCGGAACAGGAAAAATATATGGGCCATCTTTAATTGTTTTTTGTCAAATTAGGATCTTGTCACACTCACTGCTAACTTCATAATCGCTAATGCAAAATACACAATATTCAACATAATGCATACTAGTAATAATTCCTAGACTGCATCAATTTTTTTAAAAGCTAAGAAAAATATCTGCATCATAGTGGGCATCTTTTTTGTCAAATTACGACCTTGTCACTCGGATAAGGTACTTCTCCGATTTATTCAACATACTGGATGCAAGTAAGAATTCCGAGATTGCATAAATTCCAGAAAAATCCGCAACATCCCGGTCATCTTTATTTGTCAAATTAGGAGGGATGTCCTCTTAAAGCTGCCAACTTAGATGATAGTAACTAGTCCTTCTTGTTTTGTATAGATTTCTGCCTAATAATATACATGTAACTTAGTATTTACAAATTTAATTGAAAAGTGAGAGGTGGAGACTTCTAGGGTGTTTACTACACTAACACTTATTTCTAGTTTGTTGTTGTGTCTGTTCTGTAGACCACAATTTTACAGAATTAACTATAACACGATAAAATAGACGCTGATTATCTGGTATTGATAGTATACAGGGTTCATGGTAACTGTACAGGGGCGGATCCAGAAAAAAATCTGACAGTGTTCCAACTATTATATATATATAGGCAATATGGTAATTTTCAGGTTTTAAATATTCTCGTAAAGTCTACAATTTACAATATTAAAAATATTTTTTTCTTCTGTATTTAGGCCTAACAGATAAGCCTATAGTCACTGAGTTGTGGTAGGCCACCTTTAACTGACGCTTAGTGTTTTAGCTTTCACGCCTGAGTAACTTACTCAGCCGTGAAAGCTAAAACTCCTCTCATACATCGTTTAGTTATCACAAGTATAGGCGTAGCCCACTTCACCCTTACGTACCAATACCAATTACGGAAATAACTATTCATGACACGTTGGTTTAATGCTGGGTCTGCCCGGAAAAACCAGGCCAACGTTGAGTTAGCTTTGGGGTAACATCCAGTGATAGTTGCAACTGGCAATGATATGATCAATAACTAAACAAATTGATGATGTACTTTATTCTCGAGTTATGTGTTCACACACTATCGGCTAATATATATAAGATATAGGCCTACAGTATTGTTGAGTCTTCATAAAGACTAGTTAAAACTCACTGTAGTCATTTTCGATAGGTAGTGCTATTGTAATAATAATTTACTCAAAGGTTCTTAAATTCCCTAATTTGTTCTCTTCGCGAAATTCGCGAAAATTAAAACTTCGCGAAAATTATCAGAACTATATCAGTACAAAAAGTATAAAAAAGTATAAAAAATGACTTAAAGGTAAACAGAACAAACGTACTACAATTTCAATGTGTAGATCGGGCGCCTTCAAAGCTATAGGTGTATTTAATTTATTGAAGTCTTTGGAAACAAAGGGTGATGTGAATATTATGCAATAGTCGGTTCCCAATGACAACCAGATTGCACTTATAGGCCGTGCAAAGCCAAAAGGCAATATCTACCTCCGCTACAAGTAAGCAGATACTGCCTTTTGGCTTTGTAGAGCAGTGTACATTATAACTTGGCGGGACTGTTAATTACACCTGCTGCCGGTGTCACCCCCACCCTTTCACACCTCTTGGTGACAGCGTTTATCTTGAGATCAATGAAACAGCCCAATTGACCAACAACGAAAGATAGGCTATCAATTTTGTTTTGGAACCCTGTCATCAAAACGGTGACAGGGTACCAATCCCCCCCAAATATCAATTAATTTACCGTTTTTTAGATCTCAAATATTCTAAATCCGCCCCTGTAACATGAGGGCCATGAAAATGTAAATACGATGAATATATTTTATTTTACAATGACGTAGAAACCATCATTGTTTAGAAAAGCATTAGCTGAACTTCGTGTGTATCTTCTTGTCCGAAAAAAACACTAAATTCGAAATGTCGCTAGAAATATGTGTTCTCCTTTGGATATCCTTAAAAATTTTATTACAAAAAGCAAATACGATTCAAAATATAATTTTAATTAAATAATAAACAGATGACTCTGTGGATCGATTAGAGGTGCCGTTAGTCAAACATTTCATATATGATATCGTGTGGTGTGACTTTACGGAGTTTATGGTATATCCATTCACTCTAAGAATACAAAAACACAAGAGACTTTGAGTGTGAAATCTTTTACGCAAAAAAACGTCAATTGTGCTTATGTAATCTCATACACTTTGTTATAGTGCAACATACAGCAGTCGTGCTGCTGGTCCAAATTATTGAAGAAAAAATGAAAAAAAATTCACACCTGTAGTTATGATGTAAAATGTGCAATGGGGTCCAGCTCATTTGCGTGTTCTCCTTTATTGTAGCTTGGTTCTATGCAGTGTCCGACTTGGTAATGGTAGAATAGTGTCCGAATTGGCATAGGGTCCGACCCGTCTAAGGCTGCCTTTCCATTGACGCGTTTGGGTGCGCGACGCGTTGCGTTGCGACGGCCGCGCGGCAGAATTAAAAATCGATCTAATACAATCACAATGTGACTTTTCCATGGACGCGATTGGCCGCGCGGCCAGTTCGCCGCGCGGCCAGCAATCGCACATGTAGCGATTTATGCGTTCATCCACCGCGCGTTCATCTCCCCATTTATCATTTTATATTGTTCCTGGTTGTTTTCCGTCATGTCTGGCAGCCCATCAAACACGAGACTTTGAGCCAATGCTGATTCAATGCTGGATTATCGTCTGCAATGCTGGCCGAGCATGAATTTTATTCAAAATTGGCTTTCTGCAACGTCTCATAATTGCTAGATTGCTGTGACACTGAACGCTAGCACAGTAGGCCTCTATAACATTTACACAATGTTGGAGCAACGTTGAGGACGTTGGGCCTAGACAAGCCTATACAATTTTATTGTGTTTATTGGGAGAGTACAGTGATATAGGCTATATATTTACATTATTCATCACAATGTAGGCCCTATCACAAAACATGCACGCCTATAGTCGTGTTCTCTCTCTCTATAGTCTAGTTATAAGCCACACTGTCACCACATCCCTGACATCTCCTGCGCGTTCTTGCGCGTTTCGACGCGCCAATGGAAAGGTTTCTGCCGCGCGGCGGAGCGCGCGCGTTCGCCCGCGCGGGGCCATTTAATCGCGTCAATGGAAAGGCAGCCTAAAACCAAATCGGACCCTATTTCATAGATTTTATCAGCAATATTAAGCCTACTAAATATATCAGGCCACTATTTTTTGTTTGTTTTATCTGTTATCATTATCATTCAGACCAGCACAATACTGTTACAGTATTGTTCTGACTGGCAAATGATTGTTAATATTCTAAAGACTAAAGTGATGATTTTTGGATCTAAGAAAGCCTCAAATCAACCACATATTTTTCATTTTAACCATCAGGTTATTGAAGTAACCAAGCAATACAAATATTTAGGTGCTATTTTTAGCAGTGAATCTTGTCTTTTTAACAAACACTTGGATGGATCTCTCTCTAGTGCTCTTAAAGCTTCTTTCAAAGTACTAAAATTTTGCAAATGTTTAGGTCAAGTACCACCCATAGTAGCAATGAAATTGTTTAATTCTCTAGTATTACCCATTATCTTATATGGATGTGAGATATGGTTTCCACTGATAAATCAAACTCTTAGAACCAAACTAAATGTCTTTCAAATGAAGAATATGAAATCCATTCTTAAAGTTAAACAGTCAACAGCAAACTTGTGTGTTTATGGTGATTTAGGAGAATATCCAATAGATCAAAAAATAATATGTAAAACAATTAAATATTGGATAAGAATTGTAAATCTACCGAAAGATAATATTGTTAAGCAAATGTATACAGTCCTAGAGGGCCTGCATCACATTGGTCATAAAACATGGGTATCTCAAGTAAAAGATATTATGGAAAAGGCTGAACTTGCAGAACTGTGGACAGATGTTCCTCCAAAAAAAACTCTTTCTAAATATATACGTCATCATCTTGAATCTATATTCAGACAGCATTGGCTAGATGAGATCAATAATTCTGTTAAGAATTCTAAGCTTAGACTTTATAAAGAAATTAAATACACATTCATGCCAGAACCCTATCTTTTCTTTAACATTCCAAAATTTCGCTATGCAATTTCAAGGCTACGCCTTAGTTCCCATCACTTAGAAATTGAAACCGGTAGATATACCCGGCCTTTAACACCAGCCAATCAGCGATTTTGTGCTGCGTGTCCTGGAAAAGTGGGTGATGAATATCATTTTCTTACAGAATGTGTGTCTCATTCAGAAAACCGTAACATTTTATTTGATGAAATTACGAGATATATACCAAATTTCCTGACTCAGGCAAATAAAGAAAAATTTATCTCAATCCTCACCTCGCAAAATATGAATGTATTGCTTTCATTAGCAAAATTTATTGTTAAGGCATGGGGCTAAATATTAATTGTGTAAAGTTAGATATGAAACAGATGTAAATGCTGTAATATATATTGTTCTTTAACATATTCCATTTAGTACAAGTTTGCATTCCTGACATAAGTGCAAGCCTGAATCAAATTTAAAATATATATCTGTTTAAACTAGACTTCTCCGAATTTTTTTTTGTGATGTTAAAGAATTTCGATCAATATTCCTGTGGGGAATACTGATCACTTCAAAATGTGCTTATAAGTGCTGAAATGAAAGGAGATGTATTTTTATTATAGGCCTAGGTCTACATAAAATCTATACATATTTTTGTCTAATGTGTAAAAGGTATATTTTCATAACCGTATACTTCTATGCATTTCTTATTATGAATATTATTTGATACCATAGACTACTTTTTATTTTTATAACACTGACATTTGTATCATACTGATTCTCTTTGTCAATAAAAGTATTATTATTTATTATTATATATTATACTAAATAAAACTTGATGACATGACTGTTATTGCATGGATGTAGCCGATATATTTACCCCATACATTGTTTGACGATACCAGAGCATAATTAACAGGTGGCACCTCTATCACGCGAGAGTGTCAATTACGTACGCTGGCTGAACTCATAGTTGACATTTCACTTGTTTAGAAGATCGCACCGATGCTTAACGCTCCTGCTATCGATATCCACAGCTGAAGAGTCACTCTCTTGTGTTGTCTGCTCTCGTAATTCAATCTTGCTGATTCAACTTTAACATGTTTGAAAACTGACGTTTATATGTTCTACCAAAATATGTAGGCCCTATGGAAAGAATATAGGCCTAGGCCTACTCGGTACTGGCGCTAAAAGGGTTAATTAGATCTCGAGGGTAGGCCTATTCTTCTTTTGACTGGTAGATGTGCAACACGAAAACAAGCCTATAACAATGTAAAATAAACAAGCTGCATATTTATGAATATGTAATTTCGAATGTGAGAGTGATTTACTTATAAAATCAAATTTATTATGAAATATACTGATGAAATGATCTATTGTATTTGTGTTTGACTTTATTTTAGGAGTTGTTGCCTGCCTGTCAGCTGGGTCTGGTAATATAATCATCATGGGATCAGACTAATGTGCCTATCAGAAGGGTCCAAGTAGTGTCCGAATTGGTTATATAATCATAAGATCCGACTGTGCTTATAGGCATATCAACAGTGTTTCAGTAGTGTCCGAGTTGGCTATATAATCATAAGGTCCAAGTTGGTATGGGTCCGAACTGGTTTATCATAGTGTCCTAATTGATAGTGTCCGAGTTGGTATAGGGTCCGAGCTGGTATAATGTCCGAATCGTCCGGTTAAACTAGGCTAAAAATGTTACATGGTTATACAAATTAAAGCACACTATATATCATTTTTTTCTGAATTTCCTGGAAGAACAATATCTGTAGTTTGATGCTGAGAAGTTTTAGGTCAGTTCGTTTGATGGACAGCTCACGTACGTGATGCTTACATAAATATCTTTTGAAATGGGGGATATATAATAGGGCTAAGCTGGTAAAATTTATTTGAAGAGATAATCTGATGCAGGTGTACGCAATATGTTAAAACAAACAGGGTCGACAGAACGGGATACCAAGGGGAGAAACATACCTCTGACACCCCCTGGGTGACACACGTGAAGATGGAAGCAAATTACTGAACAGAACAGAGAGTGTATTGTAGCCTACGAATGTGATGTTTGACAAGTCACGTACGTGATCCTTCTCAGTACGTGACTGTTGACATGTTTATGTGAGTCGACCAGTATCAGAGCTATACACTTAGGGGACAGCAGCCAAATTAACCATACGCAGATGATATTGCATATGGTCTCAGCACCCTAAATAAGCCGAAATCACGGCAGGTGTATACCAAAGAACTATATCTGTGGTGTATACTAATGATGGAATCATCACACAAAATATTTTCACTGCAGCTGTTTCAACCTCTGTTCAATTAAAAACAAACACAAAGAAGTTATATTTCTGTGGATATTTAATAAGTACACGATGTCTCCTTCATCCAGGATATCAGATATTAACTGTTTCGTGATAATCTTACAGGGATACAGTGGGTTAAAGGGATGTGTGTCTGGTCTGTGAAAGATGGTATGAATTTAAGCCTAATTTGAACTATGGTGACCTTTTTGCACACTAGGGGGTCTAGCTCCAAATCTGTCTGGGTAGCAACCCTTTATCAGATCTGTTTTTGAAAATGCACAGTCCAGGCTTCATTATGATATGCGGCACTAGTTAGGGGGGGGGGGGGGGTGGGGGGGGAGGGAAAAAAGAAGTAAAATCGGCCCGTGGAATTGAAGCATTTTACATGCATTTCAAAAGGACTGGCATTTGGGGTGGTGAGACCTTATTGTAAGATATTGTGCTTAGTATAGTACTCTGCACTGTATGGTACTGTAGTGCTGTGATGTAGCCTAATGTGCACTGGTATGTGATGTTTGACTTTCAACAAGTGGCTGACAATGTCAATAATCACATACGTTGAGTATGACAAGCATTATAATGACTAGTAGTCAAAGATCACGTACAAGACTCTTCTGCTACGGTCAAAATTCACCTACGTTTCTTGACCTTCATGGACTAAACCGTCCATAAAAACATCAATTATCGCGCAGGCTGAATAAAAAATTACCTGTTATTAGTATGTATGACCATGAACTGAGATAGGGCATACCACTCTGTACGCCTCACCTTCGACGTACCAAGGTTTACTTGAACAAAAAATAAATGTATGTTTTTTCGGTAACGTACGTGATTTTTACAAGATTTGTTGACACCCAGAACTTACCACCCACTCATCTCACATATGGCAGCACGTTTTGCTTTCAAAATTAAGCGAGGCTTCTCTATAAAAACATTCATCAAGTAACTTTTACACGACTTTGCATAGCAATTGACTCATGTATAAAATAGTGATGTGTGGTTAAAGATCGTGGTAGCGTTCGTGATGTCTAAAATGGTTTGCATACCTTCAGAAACAAATGAATTATTGAAAGTCATGGCTCAAATAATACAGATGGCCTTCCCTCGCAATAAAACTTGAGAACTTGAGACTTCAGAGTACACGTTTTTATATCTGAGACTGTTATCTCATTTCAGAGAAATTACACAAAATTATGAGTATTTTTTTGGGAGATGAAACATATTTGACTGAAGGTCACGTACATTACTTATGTATTCAGAAGGCATAAAAACTATATAAAAAGCATTAAATTATCCCCCTTGTGGTCCTAAATTTACCTCCAATCATAATTGCACATAATTTAATGAAAAACAGCTAAGTATGCTGTAAACAGATAGGCCTACCTTTATTGAACCCCTCAAAACTGGGATGTATGGCGATGTATCGTTTGCCATGGGAAAAAACACACTTGTAATGGACATAATGCAACAAAGTCACAAATAATGAGCCAATGTATGACATTTTTATGAAAAGTACTCCCCACACCAAATACTACGTTGGTAAAATAAATATAAATGTCGATAAAATGTGTTCAAACCGGTAACCCTCAGAATAAGCCACTCGCCTATAGTTTAGTGTGACTGGACTCATATAATAAATTATGTAGGCCTAGTTATTTTATCTCTGGTTTTGGTGCGGGACAAATATTTACACAATGATTATGGAATAATAAATTAAAATATTAATAGACCCTCTACATTGATAATTTTCAATCAATCATTATACATCATTATATATATCATTATAGGTCTAGCCATTATGTTTTTTGCAGTGTAAATTTATGTATAATATTTTAAATATTGTATTATAATTTGTATTAGGCCCCCAGGGGCGGATCCAGGATTTGAAAAAGGAGGGGGCTCAGGTGGCTCGGAGGCGAGATTTTAGGTATATTTAGGCCAATTTAGGGGATTTTTTAAAGAATTTGGCGCAAAAACGGGTGGGCGTGCCCCCCCCCTCTGGATTCGCACCTGGCCCCTATACTATACCCGGATTCACCTTTCACCGTGGTGGATGCTTTTTCGCTCTTATATCAATATTTACCGTTTTTAGTCGATTTTTTTTACATATTCACTTACTTTGTATGATGGGGCGATTTTATTTTCAGACGATTATTCAATTCAGTGTGATTACTGGCTGTGAAGTGAGAAAATAAAAAAACATCTCCCCAAAATTCCGCCCAGCATGTTTGTTGATCTTTCCTCTTGTGCACATGGGCTGTAATCCTGGTACTTTGGCTCAGCCCACTCATTTTAAAAGGTGCCGAGGGTTATCTTCCGGCTGGGTGGCGCGGGGGTCTACATTCTCATTTTCTATACCATTGGCGTATTAAACAAACGGGTCATTCTCATGCTACGCTAGCAATTTAGGCATTCTAAATGGAAATAGTTTGGAGAACTATTTAATGTTAAGTAAATAAACTATGACAATCAACGTTTGTTTTGCACGCATGGTAGCACACACAAAATATATATATAATATATTTATATGGATTTATCAGATAAAGGCATCTAGGCCTATTTGCCGTGATGCACTCTCCAAAATGTGCCTGTTCCCGTTGTATCCTAAACGTCCAGGCACATTTGGGACTATATAAGGCATATCTGGTATCAGTTATGTGCCTTTATAATAGGTTGTAGCTTTTTATGTAGCTAGCTCATTTTATGATTATGAGAAAAGTAGCAGACTTTAATTCATATTTTTGTATACATAGGGCCTACCGGCTATAACGGTAAGACAAATATGGAAACTATCAGAAACTGTTATAGCCTGCATGAATAACAAAATCACCGGTAATGAGGCCCTAATGATGACATTTTTTATAAGGAAAAGTTAGGCCCTACGGAGATAATATTAATTATAATAGGCCTATATAAATTATTAGGCCCATACCTACATTTTATTTTTCATATTAATTAGAACACCCCCCTGTACGTGATTAGGGGGGTTGGTGGAGTATTAGATTAGGCTATTATTTAATTATCATATATAGTGTAGACTACATGCTATATCGTGGGTTTTATTTTCAAATCAGGGGTGCACTGAGCGTTTATTTGATTATGGGCATTATTAGATTGAATATGGTATAACTAAACCTTAGAAAAATCACAAAGAAATTCCTGACTGTACACTTATCTTATACACGTGTGATTTTCTTTATATAAACTCAATTTTTATCATGTACATATGGTGGTACGAGCGTGATAAACAGTGATATATCAGAGTGACTAAAAATACCACTGTGTTGGAAAGTGAGAGACACTTGAAGATGCGACACTGTAGGCTAGCCCCAAGTTTCAGCCACAGATTGACTGCATACAAAATCGTGGGACATTTCTTTGACTGTCATATCGGAAAATACGGGCCATGATCAGGTCGAAAATAGTTTTTTTAGAATCAGCAACATTTCAGTTCCATGCCGGCATGCTCAGCTCAGAGGTCGCACAGTCACTAAAAAGTTATGGACATTTATCGGACCTTGGGGTCGCGTTCGCTCTCAGTCACCGCCTTGTTGAATTTTTTGGGTAAAGCAAATACATCAATCCACGGCCTGGGAGGGGACGACAAGGCTAACTGTAGGCCTGCAAGAGAGGCTCCAGAAACCTAGATAACGAAAAATAAGAGACACAGTGATTTACAAGCAAGACGGAATTATCATTTATTTTCAAAGAAAAGGAAGAGATAAAAAACTAATAGCTAATGGTACAAATTTGACATTTTCAGGGAACCACCGGGGCGCGGATATATAATCCAGCCCCTCCGCCTCCCGGAGAGAGAATAGTGCCCCCCCCCCAACAGTTATGTTGACTATAATTATATATAGTTAATTTAACTGCCTGCAGTGAGTCCCATATGGGTGACTTGAAGTCCCGGGAGCGTGGGGACTTCCGAACAACTTCGGAACTTGAAGCGTCCAGATATAGATTACTTGAAGTAGAAATATTTGGTTAATAGATCTACCATATAATGGGATAAATAAAAATATGCTTTTGTTGTTGTGGGTCGAGGGGGTTGTGGGTCTAGGATCGAGAGTTTGTGGGTCGAAGTGGTGGTGGGTCGAGGCTTGAAGGTCGAGAGTTGTGGGTGTGGGTTCTAGGATGTCAAGGGGGATTTGAAGATAACTTGCGATTAGGAACATAAAAAAATTGCCGAGCATAGCCCGCGATATTACAGCTCAAAAGGCCTACAGAAATGCCCAAGAAGCCCCTCCTTTTCAGGCGAGGTTTCGAATCATTGATTCAAAATATTTACTTCTTGGGTTAATTTACCTCATGGGGGTGGGCCTACAACCTGTGCACAAAGACCAAGCACCTACTAACTAATCAATTAAAAGAAACTAGCCCACCAACCAATTTTAGCCAAATTCAAACTTTGCAAGGAGTATCAAGATTCTTTCAGTTTTTGTTATTTTGTATTGTTGAAATGCTTTAATCTAATGACATTTTAGCAATTCAAACTTTTAATGTACCAGGCAAGTTTCGACTTTTGTAGGTGGACTGGTACCTTTAGCCCCAGTAGCTGGAACAGGTTTCAGCCACAGATTGACCCCGTACAAAATTGGACGATCATATCAAAGACTTGCTCTTGAATAATCAGGTCGAAAATAGTTTTTTTCATAGAATCAGTAACATTTCAGTTACATGCCCGCATGCTCAGCCCACAGCCCGCGCAGTCATTGAAAAGTCTTAATGGACATTTTCAGGCCTTGGTGTCGAGATTACTTTTAATGATTTAGGCCAGGCTCTCTGGTATTTTTGTCTCTCGCTTTTCATAATCATGATAATTGCTGCTTTTCTTGGCTCTCTTGTATTTCTTTACTCTCCATTTCGCTTTCCAGCCTTTTGTGACTGAAAAAAATTGCGTCGCCAAATTATAGCCCTGTTTCATCTGCAGTAGAGGATGTGAACCGTGTGAGGTGCGATTATAATGCTCATCAGTTATTGGACTTATATCCATTTATGCTTGGTCATCAATAATCAAAGACATTATACATATATTTTTGACCGTTTAGGCTACATGTCAACTTTGACATATTGGTCATTTTGTTTTCTTTATTTCTTTATAAGTTTTTTGATGCGGCGCAAATCGGTTATAAATACGTTTCTGTCGTCATTATCCCACGAATTTGAACAGTTTGGGTCACTGCATGTGTGTACCAAGGAAAGATATCGGCCGCAGCGGGACTCGAACCCGATACACCCGTGCCCTGAGTTAGCCAATGAGCCTGGCGTCACAATATACCAATAATTTGTATTGTCAACATCAATCAATCACCTATATTATATAGGCTATGTCGGTCACTTATTAAGTGAATTTCTGGCGATATAGGCCCATGCCCAGCAAACTTATGAGACGTTGGACCAATTTGCAACGCTGGTTTACCGTTGGACCAGCGTTGCAAACAGTAAACCATCGTTGGGCAACGTCTCATGTTTGCTGGGATAGGGCCCATGCGTCATCACCAAATAGGCGTGTTTTTTTTTTATCTTTATATAAAAGCTATTGAATTCAACATCTATAAGTAGGCTAGATATCCTAAATCAATCGGTGTAGAGCTATTTTGTTATGTTTATGATGAAATTCTTCATTACCAGTAGGCCTAGCCTATATTGCACCGTTGTAGAAAATAGTTTCATTCTATTCACTTATCTTGTTCAACATTTTGCTAATTGTTGCTTACCGGTTATACATAAGCCTATACTATAATAAATCTAATCAAATCAATAAAGTCTATAAAATGTTTATATACAAACATATCAAATTTGATAATAAATATAAATAAAGTAAGGCACCTTACATTATATTGGCATGAAATTATTGTTTGAAAGGAAGTGAAATTAAATCAATGATTATGTTCACTTCCCATTTACCATGTTCACATTGAGTAATAGCCTACATCTGTGATTGACGCTAAATAAGTAAATATTATTTTACAACAACATTCAACTATTGAAACTGATAATTGAAAAGTAATTGCACGATCAAATTGCACAATAGGCTAAGTGGATCACAGAGCCTGATTATTATACAACGCACCTGCATACCTAACAATTAAAACAACCTACTCAACCCGTCAGGCTTAATTGACTTGTCCTCGTGTACACGTGTGAACGGCTGCAAGTAATATTTTAACCCTTTCCATCTGTGGCATTATTCAAACTAATCAAATGAAAATAAGTTGTGTTATGGTAGAACATATGTTTTATACTGACTCAAAGTTTTAGGTCAATATTGTGAGTACTTTCCACGTAAATAGAGAATCAGTAACACCATATGATCCCCCTAAAATGCGATTTTTAATGTGAATGCCACTATAGATCTAGCCTGTATTATATTTTACCATTAGTTTTGTACATATTTTAAATCATTGTAGGCCTACTCTTGCATATGTACATTGTGGGCCCATTACAAATTAGTAGGCCTAAGATGTACTAATACTAGGCCTCTAGTCCTAGACCTACGTCTATTACTATTTTTCTAATGAATGGTCTGTAGACCCTCTATAAATAAACCTTATCATGGATTCTTACGGTAATATTCTGTAACAGAGTACACTTCCTCTTCCAGGTCATGACCTTTGACCTTAGTCTTAGACCGATGTCAAAATAAACCCTGAGGCTGTGGTTGAGCAATTCACATTTTTTACTGATTGTTTTAATTACATAACGTTAAATCATAATAAATGTGAGAATACTTGCACGCTGACATTTTATGTGGTGAGTTAGGCCAACTGAATAGCTTATTTTGTCGTAGCTTTCTGTTTCTTCAACCGTATCGACGTCGACACTCGCCGCTCGGTCGGGCCACTCGGTCTCGGGGGCTCAGCCTCAGAGGCTCAGGCTCAGGACGCAGGTAGACCGGGCTCAGGCTCAGGCTCTAACAGTCTCACTGAGACTCAGCCTGGTAGGCCAGGTAGGTAGGCCAGGTAGGCCCACGAGGCTACGGCTAGGCTACAGTACAGGGACTCGTTTCACTACACTAATACTGTCTACAGTCTAGGACAGAATTATCTGGACTGGAGCGCATACTTTTCGTCGATTTCTCCGTCTGAATCAAGTTTCTTAAAATTTTGCACAGGACATTTTCTAGTCATGTCCTATTATCGGTAAAAAATCGTAAAGTAGCAGAATTGCAAAAGTTAGACCATTTGACATGTACTAATGTAGTAAATTGAACATATGACGTCCCTCTATAAACCCATTACACTAATTCTGGAATTATATTACATGTCAAATGGTCTAACTTTTGAAATATTTATTATAATTTCGCGAATTTTTCACCGATGTTAGGACATAACTTACAAATGTCCTGTGCACAATTTCAAGGAAATCGGTTCAGAATTGACGGAGAAATCGACAAAAAGCATGCGCTCCAGATAATTCTGTCCTAGACTTTAAGAAAATCTTATCTTAACCTTGAATTTTTTACCTCTGTTAGGCTACTGTTGGGATTTTAATAGAAAATGGCTCCTGCAAAATATCAAGGAAATCGGTTCAAAATTGACGGAGAAATCGCTGAAAATCATGCGCTCCTGTTTGATCATTATTAATTTGACGGCGGGTAGCCTAGGCCTATAGTAGGCACATTCAAACAGTCATTATCTGATTATGAATTTATGATGTTTTTTTTCATGTTTTTTCAGGATTTATGTGAATTTGTGATACACTGCAATAAAAGACATATTTTTCTCTGTTTGTTTGTTCTTTTTGCTCAATATTCCTGGTAGAAATGCAAAAAATGAAAATAGACTAGGCCTATGTCCACTGCCCTATGTCATGAGGAAGTTCTGGAGGACATCATTAAGACCGGTTGGACAGAACTATGTGGGCATCTTAGAATCAGAATCATTTATTAAATAAAACACAAGTATTTGTGTACATTTACAAAAAACAAGCATACATTTGAAACAAATTATACAACAAATTATATTTAAAACAAGAATCAACACTTTTAGCTGATCCTTTTTTAGTACTTGAAAATCTAAATGGGTGTGCTACTATAATTATTTTACATAATATCAATGTTTATGCAAACAATACTATTTCTTACTTATGAAATATGTCAAGAGCATGGCCAGCTTTACATTCACAGCGTATATATTGAAATTACTCAACGTATATGAATTCCAGTTGCTAATTTACATATAATAACATAGCAAACAACATTTTGTTATTATAGGATTATACTAATGTGTAGACAATGTCAGAATAAGCAATTTAATATACTGACCAATATATTACAAAACTTCCCTTTATTTAGAGGACTTGCAAACCTTATTTCTTATTTCAAAGGTTTCTTTTAAAAATGTTGCCAAATTGTGTGATTTTTCATCATTTTTTAAAATTTCTACAAATTTAGCTGTAGAATCATGATATCCATGTGGCGCTATTAATTTATATTTTACTCTAGGCTCATCATACAATAAACAATCAACAAGAAAATGTACTTCATCTTCAACTTAATTACAATTACAACAAGTTCTTTTATCTATAGGCATTTTAGGCTTACAGTGCCTTCCAGTCTCTATATGTAAATTGTGATCTCCAACTCTAAATTTACTTATTTGTATCTTCTCACTTTTATTTAATTTACTCATCAAATATGGTTCCATTTTTACCACTGTCTTTATTTTACCATAAGCATGATAAGTTCTCATTTTATAACCTGCTGTAGAGCTACTAATTTTTTCTAAATATTCAACAATATTTTGTTTGTGTACTTGTTCATTTTTTAATGCCACTGAAACTATATATTTTTTATTTATGTTGTCAATATTACACATGTTATCACCCATTGTGTTCACAACTACAGTATACCATGATGTGATATTTTGATTATGCACTGATTTTTCAGATATACAGTATTGAATCATGTGGACTCTTCTCTAATTTAGTCCAGTAATTCAAAACTTGTCTTTTAACAAACATAGAAATTGGTGTCCTTCCCAATTCTAATCTAGCCGCCAAATTATTACTATATTTCCCCACACCTAGTATCTGTTTACAAATTGTATTATGAAGTTTTTCAAATTCCAAACTATCACATTTTTGTATGTCTGTATTTGAAATTCGTTTTGTAAATTGCTGACACCACACTTCAGATGTGTATGTAAAAATGGGTTTTACTATGGCATCAAATAATTTCAGTACAACTGCTGGATTATTCCACAATTCTAAATGTATTTTACTTCTCAAGGCATACAATGATTTTCTTGCTTTTTGTACCAAATCTGTTATACCATCTGTAAATGACCCATTTGAAGACACAATGAGTCCCAAATATTTGTAACTATGAACTACTTCTAATACATTATTGGCAATTTCAAATCTACTTATTTCATGCTTACACCTCCTCCTAAAAATAATAACTTGTGTTTTAGATAAGTTTACTTGCAACTTCCACTGTTTACAAAAAATATTTAAATTATCTAAACATCTCTGCAGTCCCATTGCATTTTCAGAAATTAGAACTAAGTCATCCGCATATACTAGATGATTTATATATAAATCACCTATTTTACAAGGTGCACATGCTTGATCAAATAATATATTTAGGTCATCAATAAAGAGACAAAATAATAATGGACTTAAACCATCGCCTTGTCTAATACCACAGTCTGTTGCGAATGATTCCGAGATGCCACTTGATGTTTTCACACTAGTAATTGTATTTGAGTACATATTTTTTATGACACAATACATTTTACTATCCACTCCAAACTTCAAAAAGTTTAATAAACAAACCCTTACGCCATACTGTATCAAAAGCCTTGAAGAAGTCAACAAAGCAACAGTAAACATCTTTTTTAAGAGATTTCAAATATTTGTTCAATATGCTTTTTATTGTAAACAAATGATCTGACGTGCATCTACGTTTTCTAAATGCACTTTGATTATCACTGAATTTATTTTCATCTTCTACATACCTCAATAAGCGTGTTTTTTAAATATTAGTGAAAAGCTTTCCCAAACAACTGCTAATTGCAATACCTCTATAATTGTTACACTGACTCGGATCACCAGATTTGTAAAGAGGCACCTGATAAGTCTCATTCCAACTCTGTGGAAAGATACCTGTATCTAAAACTATATTGAAAAGTTTACACAATACTGGCGACAATATGTTAGAACCACATTTGATCATTTCATTCAGTATCATATCTGAGCCTGCAGATTATTGTTTTTCAGTAATTTTATGTGTTTTTTAATCTCTCCAATTGTAAAATGGCTACTTAATAAAACATTTTCTTCACTGTCTTGTTCCAAATTTGTAATTTCCTCATCCTTGTATAATGATACATTATCAGTAACATCAGATGAAGTGTATATCCCTTCAAAATGACTCTTCCATTGATCTAAGTCAATATAGTTTACATTATCTGTTTCAGACCTAGTGTTTATTTTATTCAATAACTTCCAAAATTCCTTTGGATTAGATGATTTCAACCTACATAATTTATCTACCATGTTTCTATTTACATCTCTTTCCTTCTTACGAATAAAACTTTTATATTTTTTACTTTGAAACATGAATTCTGATTGTACACCAATAGAGAAAGGATTCCTCTGCAGAGCTCTGCCCAAACTCCTAACCTCTTCTCTTAAATTGAAGCACTCCTGATCGAAACCTACTTTACAATTACTTCTATTTTTTCTTTGACTTTCACCATTATTCCTATTTATTATTTTAAGAGTTGCTTTACCGGCACTAACCATAATTTCTGTCACATCAGATACAGCTCTATCCACTTTATAACTATCATCATAATTTTTAAAATTATTAGTCAGAAAAGTACACATCTTATCTTGCATCCTACTATCCAGCAAGACAAGATCATACCATTTATTACCATTATCTGACCACTTGAATGTATCATATATGTTTTTACTCTTACTCTCTTTTACCTTTATACCGGTTTTACCATTTACTTCACACTTTACGTCAAATTTTTGTATACAATGATCTGACAACTCCATATCTGGGGGACTGATTGAAAAATATTGAAATTGTTTCATAAATATGGTAGTACTCATTGTATAATCCACACAACTTTTCTTGTTATGTATATGTAAAGCTTCCAAATGAATCGCCTACTATATGACCATTCATGAATTTAAACTACAGTTTCTACAAATCTTAAGAAGACATTTACTATAGGCATTGCATGGATTATCTCTATTATTTCTATTAATAGATTTGTCATATATATAAATGTCTGGAAGAGGCACATCATATCTATTTTGTGTATTCTCTTCAATAATAAAGGCATGCTTATCCCCTGTCCGTGCATTTAAATCTCCGCTGACAATAATCTTACCCATAGCTTTATATTTGATAATGTCTTTCTCTAATTGCTCAAATAATTGCTCCCTATTTTGTACATTTGTAATTGGCCTGATGTAAATTATTCCCAAATAGAAGTCCTTATTTAAGCCAAAGAGAGTACCAGCAAATTTTACCCACATGCATTGTTTGCTCTGTGAAGTCATTTTCTCAATGCCACACTTAAACCTATCCTTAAAGTAAAATACCACGCCACCAGATCCTCTGCCTTTTTTGTATCTCTTGACGGCTAATTCACTAAATGCAGAATAACCTCTGATTTTTAAATCAATTTCTTTTGAAATCCATGTCTCAATAGTAGAGAAAAAATCTAACTGATGTACAATATTGCTAAAAAAAAACTTTTTTACTTTTCGCTAAAGCCCATTTACATTCAAAGTACCAAAATTCAGTGAATAAATAGACATCTCACTATCTTCACTTGCAGAGATGCATACAGGCTTGTGGGGAGAGGTCCCCCCTTCCGTTGTAAAAGAAGGGGGAATGGCGGTAGGAAAGTCAGGGGGGGCCATAACATTTGGCAAACACGCAAGATCATGACGATAGTCCGTAAGCGAAACAGGAAAAGTAAACACTTTCATGTAACATGTACAGATGTACAATACTATTTTTTTAATGTACCATAATAACAAATTCCTTCTAACATGTTAAACATATATTATATAACAGCACTAGACATTTATTTGAGCATGCTAAGTTTGCTTATGTGCTAAAATTTGAAAAAAAAAATTATACTTAATCATGCTAACTTTACAGTGCTAAAACTAAGAAGTTTAACAGTGTTGTGGTCACAGTGTAGTGGAGCCACCCTTAACAAAAGTTCATGGGCCTATATCTACTGGGTAGAAAGCTTTCTCTCTTTCTTGTTTTTCCACAGTTTAACAGCGGTCCCAAAATCAAATGTCTCGGACGGGCCTCCCTCTAACTGTATTAACATCAACTGATTAACACGAGAAGAATCTAGTCTGTTTCTTCTGCTGGTATGAATGCGGTTCTGGCAACTAAAACCCCTTTCACAGTCAGCCGTGTGCAATGGTACATGCAGAGATAGTTTGGCAAGTTTCAAAAGGTTTGGAAACTGAGCTTTGTGGTGTGTGGCTATTAGTTTCCACAATGTTACATAGTCATCTGTTGGGTAGTTCTGTTGAAGTATTAGTGTTTTTACCAAACTCCACTCAGCCCTTGCATCATCAGCATCAACGAGAGATTTGCTCACAGCTGAAGTGGTTTGCAGTTGTGACCAAAATGTTCTAAGAGTATGTTCAAATCGTTAATGCCATGCATTGGAACTTCATCACATGGTAACAGTGATAACTGTCTAAGCCCAAGGACCTGGAATGCAGTGGCCACAGTAGTACTTTCTGTTGGAAATCTGCGCTGAAGCTGTGTTTCAAGCTGTGAAACAAAAGCATCCCTTGATTTGTTGTACTCATGCTTGGCATCTTTCACAGTACGATCTTTATCATTTGATAGAAAAACACCCTTCACCATGGGTTTGTTATCTACCACTTTGAAGTCATGAAGAGTGAAAAATCTTTGGTAATGACCTTTTCCAGCTTTGGCAGATTTAAGAGCAGCGTAAAGATTGTCCAGAGCAGGCTGGACTGAAGCAATGTCCAGATTTTGCTTCTGAAACACCATGTTGAGTGATGCTAGGGATGGAATTATGTCCATCAGGAGATACACCATAGCCACAAATGTGTAGTCACTGATTTTCTCATAGAGACTCTTTGCTCTGGCACTGTCCTTCTGGTGTTTCTTGAAGTAGATGACAAGAGGTTTCCAGGACTTGTACACAGCTGACAATGACGTGTAGAAAGACATCCACCTGATTTCATGTACTTCCTTCATTTTAACAAGTGGCGAGTCTAAAATGGCCTGAATTTCTTTTAGTTCTTCTGTTCTCGCAGTTGACTTTGAAAAATAATAGTAGAGGTCAGTTAGCACTTTCTGAAAAGCTTCTTTTAGATATGGTACATCATTGGCAGCTTTAGATGAGCACAGATTTAATCTATGGGCCATACAGTGCACAGTAATGCAGTGCGGGCTTTCCTCTTTAATGCGCGTAGCCACTCCTGACTTCCTGCCCGTCATTATTGATGCTCCATCCGATCCAAATCCAGTTATCTTTTTGCACTGTACACCTATGTCACTAAGAAATGTATTCAATGCACAATATAGTACCCCTGCAGTCACACTGACATCTGTCAGCTTGACATTTCCCAGGAAATATGTTTTGCTGTTCAAATTTTCATCCACAACTTTGCCATATATTACTAGTTTCTTCTGTACCGCAATGTCTGTACTTTCATCAGTCATTATTGTGACAAACTCACTATTGGCAAGTTCTGCTGGGCTTTTTTTTTTTTTAATTTTGTTTTTTGGGGGAAATCCATAAAATAAATCTGGGTCGCACATGTTTTGATAGGGTCGGTCGGAAATCGGAAACAAACAATATATTTTTTAGGCCCTGGGTACAACCGTCTGTACCTGACCCCAACCCTGTAGTCTACAGCAATCATCCAAGGGAAGCTGCAGCCTCCACGAGTCCGGCCATAATCTTCGGGCGGATTGCTAGTGGCCGAGTACCCTGTCCCCTCCATTCCACAACGGAGCTAATGCAGCTCCCATATCTGACTATCAGTGCAGGCACTGATGTTGGCTGTGGTAGCCTTGAAACAACCGGCAATAGAGTGTTAGACACTATATGTCTCACTTGGGATAAATGAAGTCAGGCTATGAAGTTGATAACTCTTAGCTATTGTTACTCTGGGGATTATCTAACCCGAAGAAAGCAGAGTTTCAGCAATAAAATGCATAGCGAAGCCAAAGTGTCAGGCCATTTGGGGGTAAATCCCCTATAGACATGCCCAGAACTCCTGTGGCGAGTGAAGGAAAATGCTCTCAATAATCCAACATGCCCTATCACCCCACCCTCCCATTGTACATCATTCGAGCCTCATCAATTGACAACGTTATCATCCTATTACAATGTCACTTAAATAACTGACCCGTTGTGCCCAAAAAAGATGTAAAACAATAATTTACTACTACTACTACTACTACAACACTCGATATAATAGAAAGGTATGTTTTGCACGTGCGTGTACATGTATATATAATTGAATAGTGAAAATAAGGTTGTGAAGTGTGAATTGAGGCTAATGTAGCTTTAGCATACTTTGCCATTACTTGTGCCTTCCATTCGACATATGTCACAGCTCCTGCATCGTGTGGAAAGTACCAGTTTTCGCGCAATCGGGTATGGTTTGTCTCTTTGTTTTTTGGCTTCCCACACTTCCCACACGCATACAATTTGTTAAGTCACTTGTATCACTTTTGAATCTTCTTGCCTTTTTCGGTATTGTCCATATTCTGTTGCGACGCTTTTGCAGAATAAAAGGTAGTTTTTGGAGTATTTGCAGTATTGATAGAATGTATAGCCTGATGGAATGGTGCTGACAGATTGCTGATCGATGCAGATGATGCGCTAGTGGGATCACAGTGCTAGCTAGGATTCACCGATTGGGCTGATAGGGTGTGTAAAAAAAAATTCAGGGTGTGTAACAGGGTGTGTAACAGAGTGTTAACAACCCCTTTACTATAAGGATACTGGGATGATTGCTAGTAGTAGTACTTTTTGCCGCCATCCGGGGAGGGTCATTAGGGATCTGTTCCGTCAGTTGCATGCTGTATGACATTGTACGGAAGCACTAGTCTACAGCCATCATTCAAGGGAAGCTGCAGCCTCCACGAGTCTGGCCATAATCTTCGGGCGGATTGCCAGTGGCTACCCTGGTTCCTCCGTTCGACAACAGTGCTAATGCAGCTCCCGTATCAGTGCAGGCGCTGTCAGCAGTGCAGGCACTGATGTTGCCGTGGTAGCCTTGAAACAACCGGCAATGGAGTGGTAGACATTACATATCTCACTTGGGATAAATGGAGTTAAAAACCCTTAGCTATCGTTATTTGGTACAAATGCAAAATGAGTTTCAGCATTAAATTGCATAGTGAAACCCAAGTCTTGGCCATCTGGGCATGTCTGGGAGTAAATCCCCTAGCGCCACACAAGAGGAATGAAGCTATGTATCTAACATAGTTATAACAGCATTACGATCTAAATAGAGCTTTATTATGGTAGGTGCAAAGGAGTAGGATGCAGATAAAACAAAGGAGACTAACAACGTGTTAACATAGCATGCGAATAATATCAATAATGTACAGTTTAACATGTAGTACACATACGGTCTACATTATTACAGCATGGCGTAGACATGCCCAGAACCCCTTATCGGGCGAGCGGAGGAAAACACTCGGAACAACCTACCATGCCCTATCACCCCACCCTCACCTCACATGACCATTTGTGCCAAATAGTGACGTATACCAATAATTTGCTACTACTTTCCAACCCAGGAGTAATATTCGATGTCCGATCGGTTGTTTTGAAGCGTCATTGAACTTGTTTTGCTTTGTATCTTGGTGTAACCACCATATGGCCTTTGTCATAATCAAGAAGATCATCATAGAGGCTGACAATCTTACAAGCAGCTTGATTCCTCATAGATAAGCCACCATCATTACTCACTTCCATGAGGTGTTCTGCCAAAGCATTAACTCTGTCCCAACTAGGAATACCACAAACATCCACTGATTCTTGTTAAAAAATAATATTAATTTAAAACATGGCAAATAAATATTCCGTGTGTTGGTTAACACTGGTGATTGAATATTTTAAAATTATGTGACAACTTAATTAGATAATTAGTTGGGTGTTTATTCACCTGAAATTGTGCAAACATGCCAAATTTTATCTGCGGTATACATAAAATGAATTCATATACTTTTTCTCTATCCTGACTAGTTACTTACAGCAGAATCTGGAAGAAGTGCATCGTCATCACTGCTATCGTCACTGGGGAGATCAGTTGTTGGTAGAACAAACTCTGTTGGTTCTGATAACGATGAAGAGATGTCTGCATCGACCATGTGTGGGACTGTCTGGTCTTCTACAGTGGTAGTAATGTCAACTTCACTCTCTCCTTCGTCTTCCTCTTCTTCTTCTTCTGTTGTTTCTGTGTTGTCTAAGCTGTCCTAAGAATGTTGCAGCAAGTAGGCCATCCCAATCAGTTCACCTGAATGTAAAATATAAAGATGTTTTGAACACTATTGCATGTGTGTAAAGAGGGCCCATTGCAAATTAGTATGATGTACTAAATGATCTACCCTCTATAAATAAAGTTTATTATAATTATTATTATTATTTTGATTATACAGTTACAAACTAGACATTAAAATATCAATTGCACTAAAAATCTTGCCTCAAAAGCTTATGATATGTAATTTTCATATGGTCTTCAATATTTCAGTTGTAATTAAAAAAAAAATGACTCACAGGGAGCAACATAAAAATCAACTGAAGAAAAAACACACGTGTATATTTTCCTGGGCGATGGAATTCTTTAAATTGCTTTGTCCCCAACACAGTCATACTTAATTTCTCAACAGCATTTTTCAGTCTAACATCATAGCTTTTGACACTTGAATGAACTGAAGCCAATGATGCAACTTCCCGGTCTGCATTCCATCGAGCAAGACCATCAAGCAAATACATTTGGAAGTGTAGCGCATTTGCACTGGTGCCAGGGATAAAACGGTTTAGGTGAAGATGGAATGATTCCAATGATGTAGAGCCTCGGCCACATCTAAAAACATCTAGCTCTACACCCCCTTTCATTAGAGATCCAACTTTGGTGTAGAGTGGAACATAGGGAGGATCTTGAATACATAGTATATGTTTTTTTTGTGTCAGCCAAATTTCTTTCATCCTGTCTGTTTCGAATAGTAGCACACCACAGGCATCAGTTGTGGTCTTCATAGCATTCAATAATTTAATCATTAGGTCTTTTGTCTGTTCAACCCCCCTTGTCCTACGGCGACAGTGTTCGGCTAATTCGGTTCGGTCAATCCTGTCTTCGATCTGTTTTTCTGTTGGATTGAGACCTTCCATTTCCAATTGCTTTCTTTTAGCTAATTTTAGCTTATTCAGGTCATCTCCATCCCATTCAAAGATGCAAGCTGAGAGCCTGGACATGAAGGTGGCATACAGAGGGTGTGCATCAGTGTGAAAAGTGACGTCAACCCTTGATGCCATCCCGACGCCAACACGGCACGGCGGACGGCGAAGGGTTGGTTTTCAATCTCAGACTCCAGGCTCATTCAACAAAGTCCTTCTCAGGAAAACGTCGTGTTTATTTCTCCTCATCTGTGTGAAACACATATAATATAAAATACAGTTACATAGTCACTTCACTCTGCTTCATCATGGCAGAGATGCACAACCCAGCTTAGTTCTAAAGTAGACCGCGCACCCTCATCTACTCATACATAATCATAATCGGCACATTGAGTTAACATACATTTACTGGCGACGGACGCCAGTCCATCAGCCTTGATGGCTCGGTTGACCTTTGCCTGTCCTGACCAATCCATTACTGCCCCAATCCAATCATGGATTGTCGTGTTCCCTTCTAGTCAGATCACCAGTAGTTATCATCTCTGCGTTTGCCTACTGCGTTAGGCATGCATAAGTTTACAAGTGGTACAGCCCACAGAGAAGCGGCGCATAAAATGCCACACATCAAGTCGTATCTTGATATCCCAAGGGGAGAAAAGGTCCTTGATCTGCGGTATGCCCTCTGATACGCAGCAATCTCTGTCGACATACAGGAGCAATGGAGGTGTTTCATTAGCTTCACTGTAGCGTTTAACAAGTCCTTTGGCCATTTTTTCCAGTCCGGTGCCCTCTGTACAGGTCAATACAGACATTAGAACCTGCCCATACTCATTTCCAACATTAGTAGCCCAGGCTGCTGTTCCGCTGCTTTCACCAGCTAGCTTTTTTGTTATTTTTTTGGTCGAATCCATTTTCAATATTTGGCCATAGACAGAAGTTATTTGAGCTTTCACTTCATCCAGGCGACTTAGCACATCCTGGCTATATACTCCAAGCACCCACTGGTATGTTGGAATTGGTGTAAAATTTGGTGGTGGCTGGTACACAGGAGGAGGCAAATGCCTCATAACTCCCGACACTGTGCTGTTCACAATCTGTCAGATATAACAGTACTTGTTTCAGCCAGGTTTCACTATGAAGCTCCAAAATACTGTTTCGCAAAACAGTGGCACTGTTTCCAAGTGTACGTGATCTTAGTAATGTCATCACTTTCACATCGCAGGCTTTTTTGTATGTCAAAATGGCAGGGAACTGTAGTCGATGACCTGGATCTAGCTGTTTCAGAATGTCTTGGCTCCAAGAGATGTATGTTTTTTTACAGGCTCTACATTCTAAATATTCTGCAGCCATATAGTACTGGCAATCAGTGTCACCTACATCTCTGATGCGATTGTAAAGCCCTTTTGATGTGAGCTCTTTATTGTCACAATTTATGCAGTGCAGCTTGATCTGCCACATGCGTCTTGGCAACCAGAGGAAAAGTCTGCGTAAAAAATAGCTGGTTTGACAGTTTTGTGTTGTGGTGATTCTGGAGGATGCCACCAACAATGGAGTGGAGAGACTAGTTGTCCTGTGGATGGGAAGAGGGCAGTATTTATCCATGTCATATCACTGGGTGCCATACGACATGACCAGTATTTGGAAGATGTGATCCAGCTGGCTGGAATAAAAATGGTGGCAGTGCTACATTTGTTTCTTGGGTTGGAGTTGATTATTGGTGTGTGCTGAGAAGGAATTACTTCAGCTTGATATGATGATTGAACTCCTGATGTGTGTTGAGGTGGTGTCATTCTTTGGAGGTGTGGCACTCCATTCATTACAGATTGTGGGGTACTGGGATGATTGCTAGTAGTAGTACTTTTAGCCCCCATCCGGGGAGGGTCATTAGGGATCTATTCCGTCTGTTGAATGCTGTGTACGGAATTGTACAGAAGCACTAGTCTACAGCAATCATCCAAGGGCAGCTGCAGCCTCCTCGTATCTGGCCATAATCTTCGGGCGGATTGCCAGTGGCGTACCCTGGTTCCTCCACTCAACAGCAGAGCCAATGCAGCACCCGCATCAGTGCTGGCACTGGTGTAGGCTGTGGTAGCCTTAAATAACTGGCAATAGCGTGTTTGACATTAAGTCTCTCACGCGGGACGAAGGGAGTTACCCAGAGCGAGTTATCCTTCCTATTGTTACTCTGGGGACTATCCGACCCGAGAATAGCGGAGTTTCAGCATTGAATTGCACAGCGAAACCCAAGTCTCCGGCTGTCTGGGCATGTCTGGGGGTAGATCCCCTAGACATGCCCAAAACCCCTTATCGGGCGAGCAAAGGAAAACGCTCTCAATAACCCACCATGCGCTATCACCCCCACCCTCACATCATCATCTGTACATCATTTCATCTCATCAATTTACTACAACTTTTTTATTGTATTACAATGTCACTTAAAAGACCTTTTGTGCCGAAAAGTGATTTACTACTGAATTACTGTACCTGTACCCCCCTATAGATTGTGAGGTGCCCACAAAAGGCAGTCTTGGTCTTGATGAAATTAATGCTGGGCCAGGGCCATGTGTACGCGGGCCTCCACTGTGTAATGGAAATCTTCTTGGACTTGCTGACACTGAGTGTTGTGTCGGAATATACACCATAATTGATCATTTGTACTATTAAAAAATATTTAATATCCATCACTGAAGGGGGGTTTGGATTAGTGTCGCCTCCTCGTGGTCCCCCCTGGGCAACTTCTTAGAAGGCCAAGTACACCCAGACAGACGTATTTTCAAAAAATTATGGATTTGTGCATTCTATTTTTCTCATGTGTCGACTGTTTTCTTGTATGTTGATGTTCTGCTTCACTTTCTAATGTTTAATTTCAGCTTAATTTGTGTCGTAAAGTTTCTTTCTCATGTGTTTTTTATGTTTACTTTCCAATAGTTCAGTGTTTTTCACCAAGGTTATTATGTTTATTTTCCAATAGTCTTCTGCATTGTTGTCGAAATTATAGTGGTTCATTGTTTGACATAGTGCAGTGGTTTCTCTTTGGCATCCTGGTGATGGTTGGGATGGCCGAAAGAAACCATTGCCATATATAAAATTAGTTTTTCATTTCATTGTTTTAATGGTTTCTCTGTGGCGTCTTGTGTGATGGTGCAGGATGTCAGAGAGAGACCATTGACATACAATTAGCTTGTGGTGCCTTACAGTGCTCTCACGGATTGTGATCGCTCTGTTGTGCTAGTTCTCGATGACAGACCTGATCCCCAACTGCGGGAAGCACTGTAGGTCTACCCATAATTTTCTTATGATTTGTTATTTTAAATTTTCTTCTCATCGTGTATTGATGTCCCTCGATGTGTATGTCGTACATTTCATAGTTTTAATGGTTTCTCTGTGACATCCTGGTGGGTGATGCAGCATGTCAGAGAGAAGCCATTGTCATACAGAGGGCACTGTACATATGCCTATAATTTTAGATGTTTTGAGGTTTAATGGTTTTTCTGTTCTTGTTAATTATAGTGTGTATATACATACATACAGTACATACATACATACAGTAATTTTATTTTGGGTGGATACAGTGCTGGTTTGGTGTTGATCGTCATCCTGATTATGGATTCAATGGCAGCTTCAATGGCCTCAGAGGCTCAGATTGAGTTGAACCACAATTTTACTCTCCCACTCCGGATATGATTGGCACTGGGCCGGCATCGGACCTATTCTCAAAATATTTTTACACAAAAATATATTAAGCATTATTTAGGTTCTCAGAATGTATATATACTCAATACACATCATGTTATCATCAATCGTTTTTATCTTAATGCCTTGGTGCGGAATACTGTTATCAGTTTGGTCTTTTTACCTTATCACTTTTACTTTTCAAGATATCATATTATTCTAGTCTGAATGGTCATTTAAATGGCCATACTGGCCGAAAAATGACGTTAAAAAGATATTTTACTTACTTACTTACTCCATCACTGTAAAATACTTACTTACTTACTTACTCCATCACTGTAAAATACTTACTTACTTGCTTACTCCATCACTGTAAAATACACGATAGGTTAATATTCATTTTATTTGAAATTCAGAGAATAAAAATACCTATTTCTAGAATATATAAGTTTAATATTTCCCAGGAAACAATAATAAATTAAAATAAATAATTCCATTACATGTCAAATGGCCCAACTTCTAAACTATTCATCTGACCTGAAGATAGCGGAGCTCCGCGAAATGCCACAGAGTTTCAGCAATAAATTGCATAGCGAAACCCAAGTCTCCGGCCATCTGGGCATGTCTTGAGGTAAATTCCCCAGACATGATCAGAACACTTTATCAGACGAGCGAAGCAAAGACACTCTCAATAACCCACCATGCCCTATCACCCCACCCTCACATCATCTGTACATTTTTCATCTCATCAATTGACTACAACATTTTTATTGTATGATTTACTACTACTCTAAAAATATATAAATAAATCATATAATTTTTGCTCAAAATAGATATATGGCACCAGGGTTATGGCCAGACATTGGACAGTGGTGGGCGGTCTTGGCAGCCATGTTTTTATACTCAAAATACTCAATTTCCCATGTTTTTTCCAACTGTTGTGGTGGGCAGAACCCCAGTATATAAACAAAGATGAAAAAAAAGATATATACAATTAATCAAGATATTTAAAAGGCAAACAACAAATAAAAAGAAAACAGCACAATATTCCGCCGGAAATCTTACTAAGTGTTTAAACCATATACTTGTCGATAATGTAGTCATCTGTGTACATGGCGTAGGAGTTGGATCTGCAGTAGTTATGGTAGTTTTGTGATCAGATAGCTTTGCAGTGTCAATTATTTGGTCTGACTGGATGCAACCTGTTCAATGCTATTTTTTTCAAGGATTTCGTACTTCCTGCTTGAATATTGAACGTACCAGAACAAAAGGCTTTTAAAATTGTTTAGTAAAGCATTCACAAAGAAAAAAATATTCATTTTAGCATACTGTACTGACAATTATCATTGGTGATAATACACCCTTTTCAATAACAACACGCCACACAGTGAGCAACGCTGAACTGTTTTAATTAGACAACTGTTACACACTTTTCAATAACAACACGCCACACAGTGAGCAAAGCTGAACTGTTTTAATCAAACAACTGTTCATGCGCAAACTCATGCAAGCAGTCTATTGCCAGTAAAGCAAAGATCAAAACCCAGAAAAGATAATATAAATGCCCAATTTGTGGGCACATTCCTGTAATTGAATAGAATAGATGTAAATAACAGATCTATGCTGCAAAAAAAAAAAATAGCAATAAAATCAATAAATAAAGTCAACAAATAAAATATATGAAAAATACCAGAAAAATGTATGAGAGAAAACATATCTTGAATCATATATTGCAAAGAACATATCAAATCAAAATATAGATAGAAACTTGAATACAATGCAGAAATGTAAAATCATTGTAGTTGCCATTTATAAATTCTAACAATTTTTGAAATTACATTCACAACTTCCCAGATTTCATTCACAGATGACTGTAACTCATCAGATTTTTTATAAACTGCTTTAAACAATGTTCACAATTTACTCTATGAATGAATAATCTATTTTCAAATTTATAATTGTTATGTGCATATGTGGTATATTTGCTACTGTTACTGTATTGCTGATGTATCTAAAAACTGAAACTCTCGATATCATCCATACTCGTAGTTTTCTTCATCTGCTTCAAAAAGTTAAAGTGTCTGGGTGATGTTTTTGGACACTTTTTATAATTTAGCTCAGATTTTGATCTAGCACAGCATTTTTCTTGCTCAGTGAAAACAGTGGAATGTGGTCAAATATTTCTTTTAGCATGTCGGCAGTTACAAAAAAAGGGTCAGCATTAACAAAAATGTATGTGATGTACCTACAGTGACACTCACTCATAACTGAGACTGAGTCCGAGACTGAGTCTCAAACAGCGAGACTGAGAGTGAGACTACGAGAGTCTGAGTGAGTCTGATACTTCATTAAGGAGGACTGCAAAGTCAACTATTTAAAGATTTAAAGATTTAAAGTCTGAGACAGAGTGACTGACAGTGACACTGACAGACAGTCACTGAGTGACAATGACTGACACTTAGTCACTATCATCACAAAAAGTATAGACTATAAGAAAACTAAAAGTTATTTTACCAGGTCAAGGCGCACCCTTGATCGTAGTACTGTTCCGTGTTTAATACGATCGATGTTTGTCCTTCGATCGCATTACCTTGGTACGTCAATGCAACTTTCATTGACGTACCAAGCCGAGAATTCCATTACATATCAAATGGTCCAACTTCTACAATACTCACTGAAATTTCACCAAATTAAGCTTCTACGTTTAATGGTTTCAAATTGTTATTCAAATTGAGTTGTTTTTGACAAAATGGATATATATATTCGCACATTATTGGCAAAATAAACAATAGTTTGGATCCGAAGTCAAAATTCTTACTTCCCAGACATTCCCAGCGACCGGTGGAGGATTTGAATCTCCAGGCATCGCCAGAGTTGAGCAACAAAATCATTGTTAAAAAACATTTGAAACTTGAATCATGATTAATGTGTCCATTTCTTACAATGAAAAAAGTAATTTAAATATGTTTGCAGTGTCAACTAGTCAATGGTCGTCATGGTGACAAGCGTGCAGGAAGGCCTGGTGACCTTGCCATGTGACCTTGAGGAATGGGAAGATATCAAAGCGAAACTGGAAACTGTGATCAATTTTCCAGGTGAATATACTGTAACTGACCTGGTAAATAAACTGTAACTCACCTGGTAAATAAACTGTACCTTACCAGGTAAATAGACTGTAACTCATAAGGTGAATATACTGTAACTTACCAGGTAAATAGACTGTAACTCATAAGGTGAATATACTGTAACTTACCAGGTAAATAGACTGTAACTCACCAGGTAAATAAACTGTAACTCACCAGGTGAATAAACTGTAACTCAACAGGTAAATAGACTGTGACTCGCTAAGTAAATAAACTGTAACTCTCCAGGTAAATAAACTGTAACTCACCAGGTAAA
The DNA here is from genome assembly GCA_964017125.1 of Flabesymbios commensalis. NCBI lineage: Eukaryota > Metazoa > Annelida > Polychaeta > Terebellida > Flabelligeridae > Flabesymbios > Flabesymbios commensalis. The sequence continues at coordinate 74,784,799 of OZ024916.1, forward strand.
TAGACTCTAACTCGCCAGGTAAAAAAACTGTAACTCATCAGGTAAATAAACTGTAGCTCATCGGGTAAATAGACTGTAACTCAACAGGTAAATAGACTGTAACTCATCAGGTAAATAAACTGTAGCTCATCGGGTAAATAGACTGTAACTCACCAGGTAAATAGACTGTAGCTCATCGGGTAAATAGACTGTAACTCAACAGGTAAATAGACTGTAACTCACCAGGTAAATAGACTGTAGCTCATCGGGTAAATAGACTGTAACTCAACAGGTAAATAGACTGTAACTCACCAGGTAAATAGACTGTAGCTCATCGGGTAAATAGACTGTAACTCAACAGGTAAATAGACTGTAACTCATCAGGTAAATAGACTGTAACTCATCAGGTGAATATACTGTAACTCACCAGGTAAATAGACTGTAACTCACCAGGTGAATATACTGTAACTCACCAGGTAAATAGACTAACTCGCCAGGTAAATAAACTGTAACTCATCAGATAAATAGACTGTAACTCATCAGGTAAATAAACTGTAACTCACCAGGTAAATAAACTGTAACTCACCAGGTAAATAGACTGTAACTCACCAGGTAAATTAACTCATCAGGTGAATAGACTGTAACTCACCAGGTTAATAGGTTGTAACTCACCAGGTAAATAGAGTGTAACTCACCAGGTAAATAAACTGTAAATCACTTTGTAAATAGACTGTAACTCATGATCAGGTAAAAAAACCCTGTAGCTCATCAGGTTAATAGGTTGTAACTCACCATGTAAATAGACTGTAACTCACCAAGTAAATAAACTGTAACTCACCATGTAAATAGACTGTAACTCACCAAGTAAATAAACTGTAACTCACCAGGTAAATAGACTGTAACTCACCAGGTAAATAAACTGTAACTCAACAGGTAAATATACTGTAACTCACCAGGTGAATAGATTGTAACTCACCAGGTAAATAAACTGTAACTCACCAGGTAAATAAACTGTAACTCATCAGGTAAATAGACTGTAACTCACCAGGTAAATAGACTGTAACTCACCAGGTAAATAGACTGTAACTCACCAGGTAAATAGACTGTAATTCACTATGTACATAAACTGTAACTCATCAAATAAATAAAGTGTAATTTGTCAGGACGTAAATAAACTGTATCTCCCCTGGTAAATAAACTGTACCATTTCCAATTATTGCAGTACTAGCTTGATCCCAGGTCCCACTGGTCTGTTGGTTATAACGATAACGATAACGATCTTTTTTATTATAGTGACCTGTGTTACAATGATTTTGTTACATCAAGCATAAATTAAACAGTTTTAACACCCAGCCCAATGGGCTTATAAGTCACTTTAAAATATAATTATAACTTTGTGTACTTGTAAAAAATACAGATTTGGCAACACACTGAGACGCAGTAGCAGTACCCCGCGCCTCAGCGTATTGATATAATATTTCATATAGACATATATATAGTATATATATATACAATATTACATTGCTGTTATAAATTTTATAAACATGAAAATTCGTAATCAATATAATCTGTTGAACATTTTATGAAACATACAGTGCTTCTCGGCGTTTTTGAAATGCTTTATGTATATATTTAGCCAGTGGACGGACGGCCTGCTGCATAAGAGCATTTAGCTTTGTTACATTATCACCTACTAAATTGGACAAATATATCTCTAATAAATTCTGCCTCTCTATTTTGTATTTCGGGCAATGTAAAATAAAATGAAACTCATCTTCTACAGACTCTTGGTCACAAAACATACATTTTCTCTCACTGAGTGGCTCATTTTTGAAACGACCTGTCTCGACTCTTAGAGGAAGAATACCACACCTAAATTGGGCTAAATAAGATCTTTCCTGACGTGAAAGATTAAAAGCTATGTAATTCTCAAGCCCGTAATTAGTTTTAAATTCTCTGTAAATACGTAGTTTTGGTTTACTCATTACACTTGCATGCCAGGTTTCTGCATAATTATTAAACAGAATATTCCTAGCGTAACTAATATCACACCCTTGAACATTATTATAAATATCGAGCTCCCCCATAGATTCAAATATACGGCGAGCCTGTGTGGGCCAATCATTTGCCTTGGGATTTGAATAATTGCACAAAAATATTTTCTTTGCCAGTCTGCTATTATCCATTAAAATTAGACGGTTCCACAGTCGAATGATTTCCAATTTATGACGATAATATGTTGGCAACCATCCAACATCACCTTCTATGGCGGGAATAGGCGCAAACTTATGCACCCCCATATAGAATCGTAGAGCACGTTTTTGAACAGCTTCCGTTTTTTGGTATAGTTTATGGCCCCATACTCCAGCGCAATAATCAGTCACTGGTATAACCCCTGCATTATACAGATAACTGAAGGTACTGAATCCCATATTTTTAATCGATTTAAATTTGCTGATAACCGAGCCTAAAGCTCTGCCTCCTGCAGCACCTAAAGTCTCAGCACAGGTATTGAAATCTAAATGTTCTTCAAGTATAACTCCAAGATACTTATAATGATCTTCATAATTTAACGGTGTTTCACCAAGATGAAATACATATTGTGACCTACACAAGTTTTTCTTCCTAAAATGCATGACTTTAGTTTTACTACAATTCACTTCCAGGCGCCATTTCCTACACCATTCATATACAATATTTAACATATTCTGCATATCATCTTCAGACTCTGATAACAGTGCTATATCATCTGCATACAATAGTATCGGAACCTTATCATTACCCACAGATATACCATAACCAGCAGCCTTTATTTCTTTAGCTAAATCATTTATAAAAAGAGAGAAAAGTGTGGGAGAGAGTGTATCCCCCTGTCTCACTCCACTATTAATGGGAAACCAGTCAGTGTACAACTTATTTACTTTTACATTACTAATAGTGTCAGAGTACATTGATTTAACAGACCAATACATTTTGCCATCTATACCATTCTGTAGAAGTTTATAAAAAAGTGCTTCACGGTCTATCAAGTCGAAAGCTTTCTTAAAGTCAATAAATGTAGTGAAAGTCCCAGATTTTTTAAATGCGTTTGCTTGCAGAATTGAAGTAAGAGAAAAAACATGGTCTATACAGGCTCGGTTTCTTCTGAACCCATTCTGTTCTTCAACTAATAAATTATTATTCTCCAAATATGCCATTACTCTGCTATTTAGAATAGATGAATAAATTTTTGCACTTGTGCAAAGTAAACTAATTCCTCTGTAATTTAAAGGTTCACATTTATCAAGTTGAGCGGATTTTGGTATTGGTGAGATAGTAGCTCTCAGCCACTCCCCGGGTACTTTTCCCGTGGAAAAACATAAAAGATATAACTTATGCAAAGCTTTAATTATAGTATCATTCTTCAAAACTTCATAAGGCAATTTATCAGGACCTGCAGACTTACCATTTTTGCTGCTCATAATAGCTTTTTCAACCTCCTGAGTTGTTATACTTGCATTAAGATTTTTATTATAATTATACAGTGGATCAGCAATATTACTTTCTAATATTTCTTTATTTCGAAGCATAGTTTGATAAAAATTATCATCAACAAATGCCCTGACATCATTATTATATAATTGAGAAAAATCTGACAGCCACTTCTTTAACACATTTTCATTATCAGTATATTGGACATTATTAATCTTTACTTCCATTGGTATATGACTTTTTCTCTTAGGGCCTAGCTTTTTGACATGATCCCAAAAATTCCTTGGATTGGATGTATCAGTGCAAAATTCTTCAATATTTAACATTATGGATCTCTTATGAGCTCTGTCATATTGCCTAAGAGTTTTATCAAACTTTGATCTTGACATCTTAAAATCAGTAAGAAGTTTTGTTTTCTCTCTTCTAGCTCCTCTAAATTTACTAAACAATTTCTCTTTAAGACACATCTCATTCCATAAACTGCTAAGTTCTTCATTCCAATATGAACGGCATTTCCTCCCTCTTCTCTGAACATTTTTGCCCGGAGAGTAGGTAGGAATTTTTTCTTTCATCTCAGAGTAAATACATTCACACATTTTTTTATACATATCATCAATATCAAGCTGTGACTGTCTACTACTCTGAATAGATGAAATAATATTTGAAATACATTTTCGACAACTATCAGATGTCATAAAATCAGGTGGTATCTGACGGATTTTAAATCTGGTTTCATCCTGCCCCGCATAGTTAGTGTCACCTGGATGATCTGCTGTTGGCTCATTAAGAAATACACGCCTGTGGCTAATTATACCAACTGTGACAGTAACAATCGCATGATCAGGTATTTTACTAGTCTCATGAAGGAGACTTTCAAGATGGTTTCTAGACATAAAAGACTGACATGTTTCAATATTAAAATCACTTATAGACTGCAACATATCGTGCGGAATAATTACATAATCCACTACACTTCTCCCTCTCGGTGAAATGAAAGTAAAATCATTATTTCCAGTCCTGCCATTTAGAATACACATTTTAGAATCATTCAGAAAATCTATAAGACAATTACCATGTTGGTTAACAACAGTATCTATCGAATCTCTTGTTGGTATATTATCAACTTGACAATCAAAATCTTGTTTCGATCCAATCCTTGCATTAAAGTCTCCACAAATAAGAAAATTATCTGCATCTGAAAATATGTACATTTGACTCATTATATGTGCAAAAAAGCTTACCCCATCTCTGCCCCATGGAGACGTTTCAGGTGGTAAATAACAAGAGTAAACAAGACAAGTGTAATCGGAATGTTTGTTGCAAAACTTGATCCCCAGTATTCCTTCATAGTCCTTGTCAACAACTGACACAACGTAGTTTTTAAAAAATGTGTCTTTTATAAATATCCCGACACCACCAGATCCTTTATTTGCATTAACATGTACACCAGTACGATTATGTCCAAAATATCTGTAGCCCTCCACCGACAGTTGTGTGTCCCTCAGTAAATGAGTCTCGTTTACACAAAAAATATCTGAGTTTGACAGGCTGATAAAAGCAGTTCTTAAATCCGAGTTTCCTGTAGTCCAACCAGCCACATTTAGATGTGATACAGTAAGGTTTTCAACATAGGGCTGGGAAATATCCTAACTCGTGCTTGCAGTTGAGTCGTGCCTTTCCGGGCTGTGCTGCATGGCCTCGTTCGGTGGTGGTCGTCTGTTGTTGTTGTGCCACCCTCTCCTCTCTACGTCCTCACCTTCCGCCTTCTTCACCAATCGACCATTACCAGTTACGCGATATGAATTACCGTTTGGCATCTCGTTCAGAATAGTTTTAAAGTTCAGATCAATCAGTCGTTCTGCGTGTGTTTGAGCACCTTTAATGTACACATGGCGAAATTTTCTGGTCTTGCGTAATTCCGTCTTGGCTCGAAGTACAGCTTTCTTGTCATCCACATTCCGCAGCTCAATTTTCACAATACCAGGTCTCCCCACTCTCATAGGTGTACGCTCAGCTTTCACAATACGGACATCGCGTAGACCTAGACCTTGTTGTGTGTCCTGAATCAGCTCCTCGGCCACTGCCTGTACATCTTCACCTGCTGAATACGCCACCTTGAACGCTACCAATGAAACATCTGTTGAGAAGGGCTCCCTTGTACACTGTGACCTTTCAAGCTCTGTAATTCTTTTCTCCATTTCTCCCAATTTATCATTCACCTTTGCTAATTCTATCATCATATAATCTTTCAGTTCTTTCATCTGACCTTCTAAATTATTGCTGATTTTATTTTCCATATCATCAATCTTTAGGTGTAATGACTCTGATGTTGACTGTTGCTCCTTCTGAATATCTTTCATTATCTTCCTCAGGGCTTTTAATTCAGTGCCTACGCTTGGTGGCGAGCCACTCTGGCTACCAGGGGGTTGATTCGGTCTGGACATCTTGGTAGGCTGTACAAATGGCGACGATGAACCTCCAGAATCTGAAGAAGAAACTCTGGGTCTCCTCCTTCCGCCACTAGCCATCAATAACACATATCACTTATCTATATCGATTCTACGTATGTTCATAAACCTCTATGTAATTTCCCATGGTTGTATCAAACTTGGTTTGCGAAAAAACCGTTATAAATGTTCACCAATTTGTTTTCCTGTTCACTTGTCGCTATTGTAAGATAACTATATTTACTACTGAATAAGACACTGTTTCAGTTGATAAAAAGAAAATCCTAGCCGCTGGCATGAAATTGTAGCCACAATGACAATGGCGTGCTTGTAGAAATGAAGACTATGTCTAAGCTACTGCTTCTAGTGATGACCTTTATAATTGTAGTGTTGCAGTATCAAAACCTTTTTTTTTAATACTATTTCTCAGTAAAATATGCCAGATTGGGAAAGTATAATATTTAACAGGGTCATTTTTGAATTTAGATAATCATCCTTAGGCATTGATTGCATTTTGTTAAAATATTTGCCTATACATATTCAATCATTACCATATGCATGTGTCGATTTTAGGCCTTTATGTCCTACCATTCATTGAACAAACATTTTAAAAGTGTTGGGTCATCCCGTTGCTCCTTTGATACAACACTGACTCATCCAGTGATATTATGTTTTACTCTTGATTGATAATTATTTTAAAATATTTTAATGATTTTACATTTCAATTTTGTATTGTATGTTTTATTCAAAAAATAAATAAAATAACTGTGGCAATTTTTAGATTATCTAACGAGAATTATATTTGTAACTATGATAATAAGCAAACTATTTTTGTTTCGTTTTTTTCAGGTCGATTCATCCCGACACTAAATAATATCTTTATCAACTCACCACATCACATTTCACCAGCTGTAAATGACAGGCGCAGCCCTAAGAATGTGTTTGACGGTCTGAAGAAATACTTGGACCATGCCTCACAGGTAGAAAGAGAGTACTTCTACTCCAGGTGCATTCCAATTATCATAAAGAGAGCTGTGGCGATAGAAAGGCTTAAACCAAAGGAAGGAATACCTTTTCTTAGCAGCCAAGATGGTAAGTGATCAAATCGACGACCTTGGATTATCTCATTTAACCCTTTCAAGTCTGAATTTAGCATTGTAATCTTCACCTACTACAAGTCGTGAATTGCTGTCGCAATTGACGACTTGTAGTGGATGAAGATGACTTAAAGTGAGTGGCAAATGAAAGCAATATAGTGTTATTATTGAAACAGTTCCATGAAAATTTATGTTCTAAACCCACCTAGGTGTAGGAAATTAAGTCATTCGTCAGAGATGTAGAATGATGTTTTGATGCGTCCTGAGGGTTTAAAGGGTCATTGTCATCTGATAAAAGTGTGGAGCGTTGAAAATAGCAGACCTTAATTTGTGTGATTTGCCCTTGTGGTGTAAAGCTGCTTGCAGCAAACAGTGGCAGTCTTTTGTGCAGTTATCAATGTCAACAATTAACATCACACCTGAAATTGGAATAAAGTATAAGATGGTATGTGGGTGCACCTATTTTTATTTGCTTTTAACATGTTTATTAACATTAAATCCTGACTGTTGATTCCTTGCTTTACGTTGCAGGCAGAGAGTTGACGTTCCCTCGCTCTTTAGTAGCTTCCATTGTTGCCTGCAGCTTTCTATGTCTTTTTCCGGGAAGATCTCCTTATAGCAGAAGCTCAACGATATGTGCCATCAATTTTGAGAATTTCTTTTCTCACCTAGGGAAGTAAGTAGTGTTTGAAAAATAATCATTAACAGGGGTCGAAACTAATGCTCGCCCATAGCGAGTGGAAATGTGTAGGGGCTGGTAAGTATCAGGGGTCCACCAGCCCTCCTGGTGAGTGCCGATTTTAGTGACTTCCCATAACTTCATTGCCTTTTTTTTATCATAGGCCCTATAGTCATTATTGGTCACTTCAGCTAGGCATATCACATGTTTATTACCGTATTTTCCGGGTTATAAGACGCGACTTTTTTATTTTTAAAACCACTTTTAAAGGCTGGTGCGACTTATGCTCCGATGCGACCTTTCTATGGTTTTCAACTCGGCCGTGGACAGCTGAAAAAAATCTAGAATGGCCTCTACCCTCTGTCACGTAATGACGCGATTGCCGTTCATGAACCGCTAACGTCAAATCATCGTTCGAGGCCATTGTATGTCAGTTTTATTACCATTTGGAAATGTTATTTAGTTTACTATTGATCAGCATGCATAATGCCTAAAAACTATGTATTTAATTTACGATTAATTCGGTAAGATAGAATGTTTTAGTGAAAGATCGTGACTGTTTGTTTGTTATGATGTTTGTTATGATGCGTTTGTGTGTCAGCCATTTTCTCTGCATCCGGTCAGTATCGTCAGCATTCGCTAGGGGCAAGACAATCGCAAGCAATTTACCGCATAAACACATCTATAGTGGAAGTCACATTAACCTGAAGCGCAAGTTTTTCGTCAATTTCTCATTCAATTCTCAACCGATTTTCATGAAATTTTACAAGGACTATTATCGGGTCCCCCGCCAAATAGCATAAAATTTTCATGACCAAATTCGACATATAGTAGCATAAATTTCTAATTACGACGTCCCTCTATAAACCCATTAAGCTGTTTAAGTTAAAATCAGTTTTAAGCCATGGATTGCATTACATGCCAGATGGTCTAACTATTGAACTATACAAAATTTATCAGTGAAAATTTCACAGTGTTTGGCGGGGGACTCGATAATGGCCCTTGGTAAATTTCATGAAAATCGGTTGTGAATTGACTGAGAAATCGCCGAAAAACATACGCTACAAGTTGTTGTTATTATTAATTTGTATTCACTGGGCTATAACCTAAGTCAGTGCCCTTTATCGACATCGCCACCTGGTGAGTGGGTTAGTTACGGAAGTGGGAGCTCTCTAATGAGGTAGAAAAGAAAACAATGGCGTCTGTCTTTTATACATGGCATTGAAATAATTTCGAATAAATCACTAAATTTCATGTTCCCGTACATTGAACAATATATTAGACACTTTTATTATAGACTTTTAATATCTGTCTACCAGGCTATTAAATAGCATTGACTCTCTCCTCTTCTCTTGCTATAAACGCCAATGTACTGACACCTGACACTTGAATATCGTCAGACATGTCTCTGAGCCTGGTGCGTCATATCTGCCGGTGCGACCTGTCTATGGTTCGAGCCTAATCTTGAGCCTAGTGCGACTTATACTCCAGTGCGACTTATAGGCCGGCAAATACGGTAATAACATATAGATAAAAAAGCGAGGGATTTATCATACAGTTAACTTTATTTAGGCCTAGACATAGTTAACTTTTTTCTAGTCAACTTTACCGAGCGCGAGCGATGACTATATGTTCTTTGTGATAGCTAGCCCTGGAAGCAGGCTGCCTGGCCAGTTCATCTAGCCTTCCAAATGCAATGCTACCATTAGCAGATTAGGCCCCGCCGATTCGAGTGGCTATTACTTGAAAAACACGCCTAAAAATTGGGAAGATTTCCATTAACAACGTTTGGTAAAAAAATCTTCTATTTAGACTATGATTAGACGATTGCTATAACAAAATAACGGAAAATCGTCAACGACGCAAACAGCCATTTCAATGGACGAAATATTGATTGTCCTATGTTTCCTAGAAGACCCTCCAATACACAGATATGTGCGGCGCATGTGCACCTGCACGCATTCACACGTTCCGTTGTTCACTTCCGTTTGCTTGCGGTGTATGTATTCCTAGCAAACACGAGACGTTGACCCAATGATGATTTGATGCTGGGCCGGAATCAGCGATGGCGGACTGTCATTAAACCGGCAACGGTTCGACGTCTCGTATTTACTGGGTTGTATCGTCCAGCCGCGCAAATTTTGACATTAAAATTAAAATCCAATTGGAGTATCAGGTTGGGGGAACGATGTCTCTGCAAAACCAGGCATTTAGTGAGTGTGTATGGATGCTGTTTTGACAGTTCTGGAGCGCAAACCTTTCCCTGTAATGGCAGCCAACACTGGGAATTATTCCCAGTTGTTTGGTAATTAATATCATATCTATACATAAATTGACTCAGATCTACAAAGTTCTAGACAATGCAGTGTGCTAGTGTTTTTAATTAATGAAATATATTAAAATAATAGAAGAGGTTGATTATGGCATCTTACTGAAAACGCCAAAAAGAAGTGAATTTATCTATGAATTTTAGTACTGGTAGTACAAATGCGTTTTTAATATTTGTTGATTTTTTAGGTCGTAAATTGATCGGTTATCATGCCATTCTGGCGGTGAAAGAAGTGTTCTGTGTGTACAGTTGTCACAATCTAAATCACAGTGCAAGGAACTTTTTAAAAGCCCCGGGCACGTTTATGTTAGGATTTTATGGATAATCTACCTAAAGCTTTAAAATAATAAGTAATATGCTCAATATTTATGGGTAATCTGCCTCAGGTTGGCTCAATCTACTATACTTATTGTTCCTTGTTGTAGTCCCGCTCAGGTCGCTAAACTGCTGTGTGTTCTGAACTACTTTGATAAGATTGGAGATAACCCCACGACCCCAGCTGGCTCTATCACATACACAAGACAGGTTAGTCAAATTTTCTCGAATAAAGAGCTTTTTATTCCTTATATATGAATAATTTGCATCCATTAAATGTGCTTCACAGCAGTAGTGGGGTGCAAATTCCAGTGCTTAGAAATTTGCAAAATTTAGGAAACACTTATTAACGAGTTGAGAGAAAAGTTTGCTGTGATCTTTCCCTAATTTCCTATTTTTTTAACACTATCAAGAAGTGACTAACTACTCTGATATGTGCATTTGGCCGCCATTTTGATTCAGTGTAATTTGATAAAAAACAAAGCAAAATAAATAGATCATTATTCTGAAACCAAATATAAGGCCTTGCAAAGATACCACATGACAAATCTAGTAGATATAAAAACTGGCAGCAATTCTGCTCATTATCTCAAAATCATTGCATGATAGCTAGAGCATGAATATAAAATAAACTGTCCATTGTTACACAAGGATGACTCATTGCAAAATAGAGCAGAGTAAACTGTTCTGTGTGACATAAGAATAATGACTGACTGTAACATAGCGTCACAGGGATGCATTAACACAAATAGAGCAGAGTAAACTGTTCTGTGTGACATAAGAATAATGACTGACTGTAACATAGCGTCACAGGGATGCATTAACACAAATAGAACAGAGTAAACTGTTCTGTGTGACATAAGAATAATGACTGACTGTAACATAGCGTCACAGGGATGCATTAACACAAATAGAACAGAGTAAACTGTGCTGTGTGACATGAGGATAATGACTGACTGTAACATAGCGTCACAGGGATGCATTAACACAAATAGAGTTGAGTAAACTGTTCTGTGTGACATGAGGATAATGACTGACTGTAACATAGCGTCACAGGGATGCATCAACACAAATAGAGTAGAGTAAACTGTGCTGTGTGACATAAGAATAATGACTGACTGTAACATAGCGTCACAGGGATGCATTAACACAAATAGAGCAGAGTAAACTGTTCTGTGTGACATAAGAATAATGACTGACTGTAACATAGCGTCACAGGGATGCATTAACACAAATAGAACAGAGTAAACTGTTCTGTGTGACATAAGAATAATGACTGACTGTAACATAGCGTCACAGGGATGCATTAACACAAATAGAACAGAGTAAACTGTGCTGTGTGACATGAGGATAATGACTGACTGTAACATAGCATCACAGGGATGCATTAACACAAATAGAGTTGAGTAAACTGTTCTGTGTGACATGAGGATAATGACTGACTGTAACATAGCGTCACAGGGATGCATTAACACAAATAGAGTTGAGTAAACTGTTCTGTGTGACATGAGGATAATGACTGACTGTAACATAGCGTCACAGGGATGCATTAACACAAATAGAACAGAGTAAACTGTGCTGTGTGACATGAGGATAATGACTGACTGTAACATAGCGTCACAGGGATGCATTAACACAAATAGAGTTGAGTAAACTGTTCTGTGTGACATGAGGATAATGACTGACTGTAACATAGCGTCACAGGGATGCATTAACACAAATAGAGCAGAGTAAACTGTTCTGTGTGACATGAGGATAATGACTGACTGTAACATAGCGTCACAGGGATGCATTAACACAAATAGAGTTGAGTAAACTGTTCTGTGTGACATGAGGATAATGACTGACTGTAACATAGCGTCACAGGGATGCATTAACACAAGTAGAGTCGAGTAAACTGTTCTGTGTGACACGAGAATAATGACTGACTGTAACATAGCGTCACAGGGATGCATTAACACAAATAGAGTTGAGTAAACTGTTCTGTGTGACATGAGGATAATGACTGACTGTAACATAGCGTCACAGGGATGCATTAACATAAGTAGAGTCGAGTAAACTGTTCTGTGTGACACGAGAATAATGACTGACTGTAACATAGCGTCACAGGGATGCATTAACACAAATAGAGCAGAGTAAACTGTTCTGTGTGACATGAGGATAATGACTGACTGTAACATAGCATCACAGGGATGCATTAACACAAGTAGAGTCGAGTAAACTGTTCTGTGTGACACGAGAATAATGACTGACTGTAACATAGCGTCACAGGGATGCATCAACACAAATAGAGCAGAGTAAACTGTTCTGTGTGACATGAGGATAATGACTGACTGTAACATAGCGTCACAGGGATGCATTAACACAAGTAGAGTCGAGTAAACTGTTCTGTGTGACACGAGAATAATGACTGACTAACATAGCGTCACAGGGATGCATTAACACAAATAGAGTAGAGTAAACTGTTCTGTGTGACACGAGAATAATGACTGACTGTAACATAGCGTCACAGGGATGCATTAACACAAATAAAGCGGAGTAAACTGTTCTGTGTGACATGAGAATAATGACTGACTGTAACATAGGGTCACAGGGATGCATTAACCCTTTAAGCCCTAACGATGCATAAAAGCATCATTTTACATCCCTGAAAACAGTCCCTTTTTTCTTATGAGTACCAATACACGACAATTTTCTTGAATTTATCACCCACATCAAATCATCTTTATGCACTACAAGTCGAGAATTGCGATAGCAATTCACGGCTTGTAGTGGTTGGAGATGCCAATGGTAAATTCAGGCTTGACACAGCTTCAAAGGGCTACTTTTTTGTTTGTTTTCAAACAACTTGACATCTTTCTCTATGTGTGAATTATTCTATTTCTGTACCTATTATTTGAGACCTGTACAATTAGTTTATGATGTCTTCCTGTATGTTTGCTACATCCGTTGGGTTTGCCCTCTTTTATGTTCATCCTCTTTGTTTTTAGGTTGGTTTACCAGAGGAGATACCATCGGTCAGTGATTGGCGGGCGTGTGGGGTGCCACTCTGTCCTCTTTATGTCCATCCTCTTTGTTTTTAGGTTGGTTTGCCTGAGGAGATACCATCAGTCATTGATGGGCGGGTGTGTGGGGTGCCACTCTGTCCTCTTTATGTCCATCCTCTTTGTTTTTAGGTTGGTTTGCCTGAGGAGATACCATCAGTCATTGATGGGCGGGTGTGTGGGGTGCCACTATGTCCTCTTTATGTCCATCCTCTTTGTTTTTAGGTTGGTTTACCAGAGGAGATACCATCGGTCAGTGATTGGCGGGCGTGTGGGGTGCCACTCTGTCCTCTTTATGTTCATCAACAAGGCCTGATAGAAGATGCAGATAATTGTCTACATGTAAGTGAACTCGTTAGCTCACGGAGTCCTGTTCTGTGTCTCTTATATTTGCATTGAGCTGTGTGTTGCTGACACAATTCCCATCTCAAGGAGACTAGAAATCACTTGAGTACCTAAGTACATGTGTACCTAAGTGGTACCTGAGTACCTATGTACCTGAGTAGCAAATTTAAACTTAAAAGTAAAGATTCCACCAAATATGAGACATTGAAATGATGTTGATCTAATGTTGGGCCAGTGTCATACACAATGGGCCAACATTTGACCAACACCAGGTCAATGTCTCATGCCTTCTGGGATAGAATACTGTGGCCTAATCTAGGAATTTTTACATACACTTTCAGAGCAGATCTATAAAACTGGCACATTGTTCTCCTAATAATTGTTTATTCTGGGCCATTGTAACAGATGTAACATTAAACCAGTATTATTAAATACAATTATAAATATTTTAAAAAGGGTTGTCCATTGAAAACCGTACTTGACAGAAAAGCATGAGTAAATTAGAATTATTTATAATCAGTGAGCAAGGTTCAATTTGAAATAGAGAATTTATGTTTTAATTGTGTTGCTGTGTCTTGAATTTTAAATGCTATTAAAATGTTCTTACAGTTTTAACCCTCCCCCCCCCCCTATTTTTTTACAGTAAATACATGTGCCACCATTTGCAATCTTTTTTTATAAATTTCCCTTGGAAAGGCGCCATGACCCCCCGTTGTGATGGCCACGCTGTGCGCAGTGGGTATAGTGTTCCCCCCATAAGTTATGAAATAAGAAAAAGCAAACCCCCTTCAGAATTTTACGTGTGTCTGAAATCGGTTTGAAAACATAATATACGGTCCTAGCATGACAACAATTAAAATGAGAATCAGAGGCAGATGATGTTTTCAGTCACCAAACAGTCTCGTGAAGTCTATGGTCAGGCTATATTACTGTGTACTTTCTCAGAATTATTATAAATAATTCAAATACCAATTTTATTTAATAAATTTAAAACTACTTCAAAGTATTATTCTAATTATATATTTATGTTTTGATTAATACTTCTTGAGAAATAAAATATGTTTTTTCATCAGGTTGATTTTGCGAATAAGAAGATTGGAGGTGGTGCGTTAGGTGCTGGTAGAGTACAGGTGAGTGCTTAATGTGATAGGATGTGGTGTGGTAATCACATTGATCTCTTATGTGTATTTGCGTGATTGCACAGCAAATTTGACGAAATATGCAGTGATAAATTCTTTGGTACACACAGTATAGTTTCTGATAGACGCTCAGTTAATCAGATAATTCACTTTGGGATATGTCTATTTTTCATATAAAGCTATAGTTTTCATTATTTAAAGCTGGAAATTGCGTTAGCAATTCCAGCTTCAAATGAATGAAAAATAGAAACAAACAATTCAGCAGCAGAATGGTAATAATTTGTTTTGATAAGACATGGCTGTTTTGTTGATAGTTCCCATTTCCAGCATACGTGATTACTTTTAAAATCTTTATATCAGTGTACTCTCAATAAAATTAGCTTGAGCATCCATTCTAAAATGAAGGGGTGACTCAAGAAGACCAGAAAGGTATCTGTAGCAATGCTATATTTTTTTATTGATGTAACTGAGCTGGGTTCATATAGCAGGGTCAACGACAACAGCAGCGATGGTTCATCTTATATGATATATGATATGATATGTTCAGCATATTACATGTTGAAGAACAGTCAAAGTTCACAAACAACACTGTCAGTAAAAATACAATATTTAGTTATATTAAATATCTGTGACTAATTTCTATCGCAATTACAGCAAATAAAAAGTCTACAAGATTTAATAAAATTCACACTTTTTAGCCCGCCTTTTAATTTTAAATCCTTTTAATAACTATCATAAGCAAGTAGTTTAAACTTATTTGAATTGAACACCTAATGTGAAAAGTAACAAAAACTTGACCTCCGTCATGAAATAAAATATCAGAAAATCAATATGTCTGCCGTTGGCAAAGACGAGATGACAAATGATTCCAATGATCTCTACTGACCAATTTCCTGCCAAGATCATGTGATCAGTGATGTCACGTATTGGTCGCCAAGAAATCCTAGACGGCAATTTCTTATTACTCTCAAAATATATATTTACAAACCTAGTGATCAAATCACTCGGTCACATTGATGCACATGTATGATTCCACAGCTAAATAGTGTACTGTAGAACCTGCTATGAGCAACCATCTTTGTGCCACAGGAAAAGTGTCCTTTTAACACAGGTGTTTTTTATCTCCCGCCCACGAAGTAGGGGCGGGGGAAAAAAAAAATATTGTCATCACCATGTCTGGCCGTGCGGTCGTATGGCCGTGCGTCTGTGTTTCATTTCTGGACGATATCTCTGAAACCGTTAGCCTGATTGCTTTCATATTGCATACAATACACAGGGGGTATAGATGTGCCTTTTGGGGGTTATGATCTTTGACCTAGTTTTTGACCTTTGATTTTGAGGCTATTATTGACTTCAATTGATTGCGGATAATAAGTTCAGTTTCCGATATCTTGCAAAGCGTTTCCTGGATTGTTTTCATACTGCACACACAAATCCCTCAGGGGGTGTATATGTGCCTTTTGGGGGTTCTGACCTTTGACCTAATTTTTGACCTTTGATTTTAAAGCGATTATTGACTTCAATTGATTGCGGATGATAAGTTCAGGGGGGGGAAGGGTGTCACCTCCGCGTGGTCCCCCCTGGGCAACTTCTTAGAAGGCCAAGCACACCCAAACCTTTCATCAAACCAGGTTTTGTTATTTTTTTGACGTGAAGTTTTTTGTGTTTGCTTTCCGGTGGATTTTCACTGAGGTTGTTATGTTTATTTTCGAATAGTTTTGAGATTAAATTCTTTATATATTCTTTATATATTCATATTTATATATTTTATATATTTTTTCATTGTACTTGTGGTGCATTACAGTGCTCTCACGGATTGTGATCGCTCTGTCGTGCTAGTTCTCGATGACAGACCTGATCCCCAGCTGTGGGGGCATTGTAGGTCTACTCATAGTTCCTCTATGATTTGTTTTTTTGTGTTTGTAGTGGTTTCTCTTTGGCATCCTGGCGATGGACGGGATGTCCGAAAGAAACCAGTGCCATATAATTATTTTTTCACTTTATTGTTTTAAAGGTTTCTCTGTGGCATCCTGGCGGATAATGCAGCATGTCATAGAGAAGCCATTGCCGTACAATTAGCTTGTGGTGACTTACGGTGTCCTCACGGTTTGTGATCGCTCTGTGATGTCCTCCAATATCACAGACCTTATTACCAACTGTGGGGGCACTGTAAGTCTTTAATTTTTGTAAATTTTTTGTGGTTTCATGATGTCTCCGGCCGTACTGGTCGAAAAATGAAGTAAAGAAGACATTTACTTACTTACTTAATGGTTTCTCTGTTCATTGTTTATGTCATTCATATTTATGTCTAAATGGGTTTTTTTTTTTTTTTTTATTATAGTATATAGTATTATAGTATATATTATATATTTGTTTTGACAATGACACTGTTTTGACTTAGACTTGTAGTTTTTACACAATCACTCCAATTTCATGGATATATAGTGACTTGAAAAGTCGTTTATTTTAAATTCACTTCATATTTTACATTATTTATACTGATATTTTTATACCCAATAAACTGTGTTGTAGTGCAGGCGCTTCAACATGTCATCAGACTCGTTACATATAGGTGCCAGGAGCATCGTCATCTTATCATATCAAACACTTTAAATTGAATATTTTAGTACGAACATGCTTTTATTAGCTTTGTCTTTCCTTTACTACTTTAGCTATACAATATGGGATATTGTAATACCTGGAATTTTCACTTAAATGGCCATACTGGCCGAAAAGTGAAGTAAAGCAAATATTTTACTTACTTACTTACTTATGATAAGTTCAGTTTTCGGACGATATCTCGCAAAGCGTTTGCTGAATTGTTTTCATACTGCACACACACATCCCTGAAGGGGTGTACATGTGCCTTTTGGGGGTTATGACCTTTGACCTAATTTTTTACCTTTGATTTTTAGGTGATTATTGACTTTATTTGATTTTGGATGACAAGTTCAGTTTCCGGATGATATCTCAGGAAGTGTTTGCTGGATTGTTTTCATACTGCACACACACATCCCTCAGGGGGTGTAGATGTGCCTTTTGGGGTTTATGACCTTTGACCTAATTGTTGACCTTCAATTTTGGAGCCATTATTGACTTTTAATTGATGGCGGATGATAAGTTCAGTTCCCGGATAATATCTCAGAAAGCATTTGCTTGATTGTTTCATATTACATACACATATCCCTTAGGGGGTGTGGATGTGCTTTTTGGGGGGTTGTGACCTTTAACCCTTTTTTTAACCTTTGACTTTGAGGCCATTATTGACTTCAATTAATGACGGGGGATATCGTTAGCGTCAGCGCTTTTGTTATAAGAGGTTTATTTGTATAAAAAATGTCATTTTGGGGGATGGCCAAGTGGAGGTTGGCTGCTCATAAGAGTGGCTGCTCATAGCAGGTTTTACTGTATATGTTGTTATAGCGTCCATGTTGTCATAGTATTTTGCTATAGCTTATGGCGTCCATGTTGTTAAAGCTTCCATGTTGTTATACCGGCTTTGTGGTTGTAGTGGCTATGTTGTCATAGCGTCCATGTTGTCATAGCGTCCATGTTGTTATACCGTCCATGTTGTCATAGCGTCCATGTTGTCATAGCGTCCATGTTGTTTTACCGTCCATATTGTTCTGTATTTATCACGGAGGAGATCTGGTTTTGTACAAGTCCGCAGCTGATAGCGTCCATGTGGTCATAGCGTCCATGTTGTCATAGCGTCCATGTTGTTATACCGTCCATGTTGTTCTGTATTTATCTCAGGAGGAAATCCGGTTTTGTACGAGTCCGGAGCTGATAGCGCCCATGTTGTCATAGCGTCTATGTTGCTATACCGTCCATGCTGTTCTGTATTTATCACAGGAGGAAATCCGGTTTTGTACGAGTCCGGAGCTGATAGCGTCCATGTTGTCATACCGTCTATGTGGTTGTAGCGTCCATGTTGTTATACCGTCTATGTGGTTGTAGCGTCCATGTTGTTATACCGTCTATGTGGTTGTAGTGTCCATGTTGTTATACTGTCTATGTGGTTGTAGCGTCCATGTTGTTATACCGTCTTTGTGGTTGGTGCGTCTATGTTGTAATACCGTCCATGTTGTTCTGTATTTATCACAGGAGGAGATCCGGTTTTGTAAGAGTCCGGAGCTGATAGCGTCCATGTTGTCATAGCGTCCATGTTGTCATAGCGTCCATATTGTTCTGTATTTATCACAGGAGGCGATCCGGTTTTGTACGAGTCCGGAGCTGATAGCGTCCATGTTGTTATACCGTCTATGTTGTTGTAGCGTCTATGTGGTTGTACCGTCTATGTTGCTATACCATCCATATTGTTCTGTATTTATCACAGGAGGAGATCTGGTTTAGTACGAGTCCGGAGCTGATAGCGTCCATGTTGTCATAGCGTCCATGTTGTCATAGCGTCCATGTTGTCATAGCGTCCATGTTGTTATATCGTCTATGTTGTTATACTGTCTATTTTGTTCTGTATTTATCACAGGAGGAGATACGGTTTTGTACGAGTCCGGAGCTGATAGCGTCCATGTTGTTCATGGGAGAGATGAGTGATAATGAAGCGATCCTGATTGCGGGATTCGGCACATATTCCCGTTACTCTGGATACGCCTCGACTCTACGCTTCGCTGGTGACACCTCTCCCAATGAATGGGTTAGTAAAGCTCAGAATGTCCTTTTTTGGTCAGTAAAGCTCACTATGTCCTTATTTGGTCAGTAAAGCTGAAAAAGTCCTTATTTGGTCAGTAAAGCTTAGAATATCCTTATTTGGTCAGTAAAGCTGAGAATGTCCTTATTTGGTCAGTAAAGCTCAGAATGTCCTTATTAGCGTCCTTTTAATTAAAAGAGGTAGCCTATTGCAATTGAAGTTTGGCGTCTTCAGCATCGGTGTTAACATTTACTTGTGGGCATAATAACTTGAAAATTTGTTCATGTATACTTCTAAAATTTGTTATGCATGTCACAAATGACCAGTTCTTGAACAGTTCAATAATGGCTGAAAAAACTTCAAGGTCAATAATAGCCGCGGGCTATTGCAGAGTGCGCTCTTGTTTGGTCAGTAAAGCTCAGAATGTCCTTATTTAGTCAGTAAAGCTCAGAATGTCCTTATTTGGTCAGTAAAGCTCAGAGTGCATTTTCAGCAGCTGTATTTTCCGTCTCAAGGTGAATGAAAATAACCTGATTTCAAGAATACTGAAGCATAAAATATGAGAACATCTTTATTTTCATTAATTATACCATTTTGTCTCTAAATAATTTTGTTCAAGATATGCCAAGTGGTGCATAAATGATACGCGGAGCTTAAATTCTGTCATAAATGTGACAGGGAGATTATATTCTATATATTCTTACACTTTTTTTATTTTGCAGACAGGTGATGGAAGCATGTTGTGTGCAATAGACGCTTTACCGTGCAGTCGTATAGGTGGCGCAAGACATCAGTATGAAGAGAAATGGATGATGAGAGAAATTAATAAAGCGTTTATCGGCTTTCAGCAGCCACTAACAAGCCACGGCGTAGCAACGAGGAGACTCGGCAGTGAGGACGACTCTTACTACAGTGCTGCAGAGAGTATACACGCAGACAGTTTACATGATGAAGGTAGGTGTCTGATTGCTAAGAAATCAAACAAATGTAGCGTAAACATTCTAATTGTATTCACATTTCTAAAACGTACATGCAGATAATAAACATGATGAAGGTAGTTGTCATGGGTGACGGTATACATGGCGTGACATGGTGTAACATACTGTGTTGGTCGTGTATTATATACATGGCGTGACATGGCGTAACATACTGTGTTGGTCGTGTATTATATACATGGCGTGACATGGCGTAACATACTGTGTTGGTCGTGTATTATATACATGGCGTGACATGGCGTAACATACTGTGTTGGTCGTGTATTATATACATGGCGTGACATGGCGTAACATACTGTGTTGGTCGTGTATTATATACATGGCTTGACATGGGGTAACATACTGTGTTGGTCGTGTATTATATACATGGCGTAACATGGCGTAACATACTGTGTTGGTCGTGTATTATATACACGGCTTGACATGGCGTAACATACTGTGTTGGTCGTGTATTATATACATGGCTTGACATAGCGTAACATACTGTGTTGGTCGTGTATTATATACATGGCATGACATACTGTGTTGGTCGTGTATTATATACACGGCTTGACATGGCGTAACATACTGTGTTGGTCGTGTATTATATACATGGCGTGACATGGCGTAACATACTGTGTTGGTCGTGTATTATATACATGGCGTGACATGGCGTAACATACTGTGTTGGTCGTGTATTATATACATGGCATGACATACTGTGTTGGTCGTGTATTATATACATGGCATGACATACTGTGTTGGTCGTGTATTATATACATGGCATGACATAATGTGTTGGTCGTGTATTATATACATGGCATGACATACTGTGTTGGTCGTGTATTATATACACGGCTTGACATGGCGTAACATACTGTGTTGGTCATGTATTGTATACCAGTGTGATCCATATCGTCTCACGGCCTTGTGACTGTCGATGTCACGGAAGTGGTTCATCCTGTGTTGGTCATGTATTGTATACCAGTGTGATCCATATCGTGTCACGGCCTTGTGACTGTCGATGTCACGGAAGTGGTTCATCCTGTGTTGGTCATGTATTGTATACCAGTGTGATCCATATCGTGTCACGGCCTTGTGACTGTCGATGTCACGGAAGTGGTTCATACTGTGTTGGTCATGTATTATATACCAGTGTGATCCATATCGTGTCACGGCCTTGTGACTGTCGATGTCACGGAAGTGGTTCATACTGTGTTGGTCATGTATTATATACCAGTGTGATCAAGATCGTCTCACGGCCTTGTGACTGTCGATGTCACGGAAGTGGTTCATCCTGTGTTGGTCATGTATTGTATACCAGTGTGATCAAGATCGTCTCACGGCCTTGTGACTGTCGATGTCATGGAAGTGGTTCATCCTGTGTTGGTCATGTATTGTATACCAGTGTGATCCATATCGTCTCAAGGCCTTGTGACTGTCGATGTCATGGAAGTGGTTCAAATACTTCAAATGGAGCATATGACACAGGCTGTCTATTAAATAGGACAGCTACAACTTGTTGCCTGACCTGCAGTTGACAGAAATATTGAGCACTGTTCAAAATTGGGAGCTCGCACCCAGCACTAAATACACTAGGGGTTACATGTTCCTTAGGCTGTTTGCTGGACTAGGTGGCCAAAATTACCACTCGCCAACCAGGGGTTGTGCTTTGCAAATTCTACTCGTCAGCAATTAATTCTACTCTCATTAGCGAGCGAACGATTGCTGAAGGTGAATCCCGGTTAATTATTAAGAAAACGTCTCATGACATCTCATGATTCCTCCACACTGGTCAGCATGAGTGGAACTAGCCGATTCAAATTTACACAGAATCTGCAGTTCTGGAGTTTTTGCTATAGGCGACTAACAATAAGAATTTTCACATTAGATAGAGCCGTAACTACAATTAGAGCATTTACAATAAGTAATATTTAAGATCAGACGAATACCACTATATAAAATTGTTCTTATTTTGATCAAACGGAAAATTTATGTCTCTACTACTATAAGGAAAATTAATTATTATATGAAATAGCACTTGTATCTTATCACTGTGTATTATTTTGTTTTAGATTTATCTTCTCTGGAGGCTTTATGCACATTGTTAGTTATAACTGTATTATTTTGTTTTAGATTTATCATCTCTGGAGGCTTTGTGCACGTTGTTAGACCAATATGCCACAGACGAGGCCGTGTCCATTATGTCCACAGCCATCAAACAAGCTGCATCACTTCTCAATCAGCGTCATTCATCAGTGTCGTCTAACGGGGCCAGCTTCACCAAAAAACAGCCAGGTCATTCTGATACAGATAGTAAACGAGGCAGTCACTCGGACACGGATAGCTCAGCATTAGAGCTGCTTGTCGGCAAACAAGGTAGTCACTCGGATACTGATAGCTCAGCTTTAGAGCTGCTCGCTGGGAAACGAGGCAGTCACTCAGATACGGATAGCTCCTCTTTAGAGCTGTTCGCTGGCAAACGAGGCAGTCATTCGGACACCGATAGCTCAGCTTCAGAGCTGCTTGGAGGCTCGGCTGAAGCCATGTGGTCCCGAGAGGATCGAAGACGGAGCTCTAACTTGAGTGATCTCGGCTCATCTCATTGTAGTACCGGCAGCACCAGAAGCACAGCCACCACAGAATTCAGCTCAGAGTTTGAGGAATACTACGAGTCATTCCAGAAGCACGAGCGTAAGTTACAGCATACGTCTATAAAGGAGGAAGTGAATCAGCCTATCGTTCAGGAGTACGCACATAGTCTGGTGCTGGATGTATTCCAGGAAGGAATCAAGTTAGCCTCACAAATAAATCCAGGCTTACAAACCTTTAATATGGGTCTACCTCCAGACGTCACAAAACCAAAGGCACGGAAAGCACCAAAAACTAACGACCTACCGCCTGTGTCCACAAAACCCAAACTCCAGAAAATCTCAAGAGTCAATTTTGAATCGGAACCACAATCTATTCCTATAACACCAGACCAGATTTCAGAGGAAGTTAGCTCAAAACATGAAAGTCCTAGCACAATATCACATGAGCCACCATTATCAGCAATGTCAAAATCACCTGAGATGTCAATACCAGCGATCTCAAAATCAAACGAACCGCCATTACCAGCAATGTCAAAATCAAACGAGATCTCAATACCAGCGATCCCAAAATCAAACGAACCGCCATTACCAGCAATGTCAAAATCACCCGAGATGTCAATACCAGCGATCTCAAGGTCACCTGATCTGCCTGTCCTAGCTGGATCTATGCCCCAGAGCCAAGTCACAGAACCTGTAATTTTAAAGGACGTCACATTTGCCAGACCACCTTGTGCTAGCAAAGTATGCCATGTACGTGGACGGCAAGAAACAGAAGCAACTCAATCCTCTAGTGTGCAGGGTGTGTGGCAGGTACAGCAAGAAAAACAAGTGCAAACGGCCACAGAATTTGTTAGCGATATATTTGCCAAAGTGATTAGGGAATCTGGAATGGAGAATGATAATGAAGATTGTCATGAGTCAGTAAATAGGTCACAGAATGAGTCACAAGATAAGTCATCACAAAACAATCTGAATTCTGGGAACGACCTTGATGTCCGCAATGACGAGGATAATTACGATGATCTTGTACATTTTACTGAGGGTATCCTACAGAAAGCTGAGGAGTTGTCTCGTGATATTCTGGATGAGTCGATCATCCAAGCTGCCGGAACTCTCGCTTTACAGGAGCTGAACAGGTTGACTGGTAAAACAGAGGATTGTCAACAAACTAGCTGTGCTGAATTCATGGCATGTGTTAATGGGTACGCTCAGAAGATGTTAGAGGATATATTTGAGGAGGCTAGGCAGGTGATAATAAATCAGCTGGGATGTCTGCGAGATGAACCACACGTCAAGACGATAAATCAGCTGGGATGTCCTGGAGAAGAGACGCCTGTCAAGGTGGAGATCGAGGATGAGGCCTTGGACCCGCAGGCGTATCAGTATGTGGATGGCTTTATACATACAGTCATGCAGGATGCCATGCTTATCTTTGAGCGAGATTATTATCCTGACGGCAGACGTAGATTCAGCGAGCATCGCAGCATTGAGGAGGGATGGATAGAGCCTCTAGAACGAGCTCGAGCAAACAGCCTGTACTTTGATGCGGAGTTTGGGATGGAGCCTTGTAGAGAGAGAAGCATGAGCGCTCTAGATTACGAGCAGTTTAAGAAACAATCGAGGAGGCGTCGTAAATCACTGGAGGATAGAAGGAGAACGCGTACTGTATCTGTCGGCTTCCGAGATACGACACTCAGTGACTTTGAGCTTCAGCTGAGGAAGAGTAATCCGATGATCCCGCAGCTTGACCTGACAGATCCCACAGAACAACCAGCCTTCTATCCACGGCGAGCGAGCGAGCCCGTTCCACATTTCCGACCATTTAGTCCATCAGATTCTGTTGTTTATAATAAGGAGAGAGCCTTTTCTAATGATTCCACTTCTTCTCGAGAGCTAATTCTGGACTGGCTTAACGGGACAAGGGAGGCTGGCCCACGGCGACGGAGCAGCACCCATACACGATCACGTACTACATCTATATCACATCTAGATTGGTTTGCTCAGGATTTGTTACTTGAGGCATTTAATGATGCTTTTCTTCACATGTTTAGTGCCACGTCTGGAGTGACAATCCCTGTGGCTGTAACGACGCAAGACGACGCCCCTCATCAACATATGTGGCATAATAATAACAACCTGCCTGTAGGTTTAGACATGTACGCTGACGGGCTGGTGGATAGCATAATAACAGAAGCAGCTCTAGATTACCGCACCCTGTTAGAGAGATGTATGTGTGATCGACGGTCGTCAGATGCGTCTACAGATTACGAGGATACGGCAGACGTCCCATACCAGATGCTGATTAATGTGGCTACGGAGCTCGCTGATCAGGTGATGGCTGAAGCCGTGGACGTATTAAAGCAGCAGACGACCACTGCACATCAATCCACCAGGGTGAGTATGTCATAATGATATATATAGATGACCGTACATCACTGCATCAAGGTATGTCATATAGATAAATGTACATCACCCTGCCAGGGCGAGTATGTTGTGGTCAAACATATTACGAGCAGACAATAACCTCTATCATCCCACTACAGACAATTTATCTAGTATATATACCTAGTATATACTGCAGTGTGCTGTAGTTATTTTGGCAGCATGGAATATGTACAAATTTTTTTTTGGGCGCTTAACTCTTTCAGTCCAGAATAATTAAGGCTCCCCCTACCAGGGGGAGGCTTTTAGTTTTTGTACGGTTTCGTCCGCCGGCGCGTGCGGGCGGTGGCGCCGCGCATGGACACCGCCTCTCATCTATGTCACCCTGATATCTACAAAACCGCTTTTTCAATTCATTTGGTGTTCAACATACTGGATACAAGTATTAATAACTAGGCTGCATCAATTTTTAAGAAAGTTCGGGAAAATATTCGGGTCATGCGGCCATCTTTAACCTTTTTTCGTCAAATTAGGACATTGTCACCCTGATATCTACCAAACCGCTTTTTCGATTCTTTTTGTGTTCGACTTACTTGATGCAAATATTAATTCCTAGGCTGCATCAATTTTTCAGAAAGTTTGTGAAAATATTCGGGTCACGGCGGCCATTTTTATTCTTTTTTCGTCAAATTAGGACGTTGTCACCCTGATATCTACCAAACCGCTTTTTCGATTCTTTTTGTGTTCAACATACTGGATGCAAATATTAATTCCTAGGCTGCATCAATTTTTCAGAAAGTTTGTGAAAATATTCGGGTCACGGCGGCCATCTTTAATCTTTTTTAGTCAAATTTGGACCTTGTCACCCTGATAACTTCAATTATTTTAATTATTTAATTAATTTAATTAATTATTTCAATTATTCTAGCCTGCATCAATTTTTCAGAATGTTCGGAAAAATATCCGGGTCATGACGACCATCTTTAATCTTTTTCGTCAAATTAGAACCTTGTCACCCTGATAACTTCAAAGCTGCTTATCCGATATACTCAATATTCAAAATACTGCATAGTAGTATGAATTCCTAGCCTGCATCAATTTTTCAGAAACTTCGGAAGAATATCCGGGTCATGGCGGCCATCTTTAATCCTTTTTATTCAAATTAGGACCTTGTCACCCTGATATCTACAAAACCGCTTTTTCGATTCACTGTGTGTTCAACTTACTGGATGCAATTATTAATTCCTAGGCTGTATCAATTTTTCTGAAAGTTTGAGAAAATATTCCGGTCATGGCGGCCATCTTTAATTTTTTGTTGTCAAATTATGACCTTGTCACCCTGTTATCTACAAAACCGCTTTTTCGATTCCCTTTGTGGTCAACATACTGGATGCAACTATTAATTCCTAGGCTGCATCAATTTTTAAGAAAGTGTGGGGAAATATTCTGGTCATGGCGGCCATCTTTGATCTTTTTTCGTCAAATTAGGACCTTGTCACCCTGATAACTTCAAAGCCCCTAACTGATATACTCAATATTCAAAATACTGCATAGTAGTGATAATTCCAAGCCTGCGTCAATTTTTCAGAAAGTTCGGGAAAATATTTGGGACATGGCGGCCATCTTTAGTCTTTTTTCGTCAAATTAGAACCTTATCACCCTAGCCTAAAGCTGCTAGCCTCTGCCTCATAAAATTACTTGATAATTACATGTACAAATTGATTATCTGTTATAATTAATGTATAACTCTTATTTGAAAAGTGGGAGGGGGAGCCTTCTTGGGTGTTCACATGGCCACAGTTAGCGGCTCCCAGTCTTTTTCTAACGTCATATAAAAGATGTTCACATCGGTTCATGAGATTCGAGTTAAATAATTTATCAAATAATATTTTTGATGTTACAGGGTGTTGTGGCCCGTGAGATTGCGACTGGTAACTGGGGGTGTGATATTTGTGACAGGGTGTTGTGGCCCGTAAGATTGCGACTGGTAACTGGGGGTGTTATATTTGTTACAGGGTGTTGTGGCCCGTGAGATTGCGACTGGTAACTGGGGGTGTGATATTTGTTACAGGGTGTTGCGGCCCGTGAGATTGCGACTGGTAATTGGGGATGTGATATTTGTTACAGGGTGTTGTGGCCCGTAAGATTGCGACTGGTAACTGGGGGTGTGATATTTGTTACAGGGTGTTGTGGCCCGTGAGATTGCGACTGGTAACTGGGGGTGTGATATTTGTTACAGGGTGTTGCGGCCAGTGAGATTGCGACTGGTAATTGGGGATGTGATATTTGTTACAGGGTGTTGTGGCCCGTGAGATTGCGACTGGTAACTGGGGATGTGGCGCCTTCCGTGGAGACCCTCAGCTGAAGTCCATGTTACAGTGGGCGGCCGCGTCACGAGCTCGAGCTCCTGCTCTACATTTTTACACTTTTCAAAATGAAAGCATGCAACAGGTATGGTATCACTAATTGATAGACATGTTGAATAGCTGGAGAGCCTCGAATCCTAATCTAATTAACCCTTTCAGTGCGTGGTTTGACTTTAGAGGTCAAAATCTGATGGACTTCAGACATCAGAATCTGACTTCTATTGACATCAGATTCTGAAGTCGATCCCTGCACTGAAAGGGTAAAATAATTATAATGTCTGTATACCCATAACATGGACAATCAAGACATTTGCGATGATTTCATATTGAAAACACCCTTTGGTCTCTTTGTTTAGTATAAATAATATTTTAGCACTTTAAGGGTTAATCTAATTAACCCTGTGAGCGAACCTTTCAAGTTTGTGATATTTATTCACGTCACATATTTTTAATGGAATTATGTCTAGAGATACCAAAAGATATTCAACAGTGTTCAGAGTATTGTTAAATTTGCAGAATTTACAGAAAACATTTACACATACAAATTTATCCCATAATTCCCACCCACACCCCTCTATATATACTGGTAACCACTGATGCACCGTCTATCCACTCTACATAATTACTGTACTGTTGATGTCGGCTTCTTTTTTTCTGGAGTTACGTCTGACTGTAATGCCATATTTCTGTTTGTTGTTCAGGTACCGTTGTCAGACTTAAGGCACTAAGTTGTAGAATTTATTTTCCACCCACTTATGTTTGTGCCTCCCTACCGCAACCCACAACTTCCAAATTGGTAAAAATTACTTATATTTCTACAATTTGAATCCGCTGATCTGGCAAATTTAATGCTCATTGCTACCTCAAATTTCTTGTTTGCAGGTCAAAGTAGAAGGCTGTAAATTGTTGTGATTAGCACTTTAAGGGTTAACCCTTTCAGGACGGGGATCGACTTTAGATGTCAGATTCTGACGTTTATATCTGACATCTAAAGTCGATCCCCGTACTGAAAGAGTAAAATATTTATAAACGGCGTAGACCCATAACATTGGTATTCAAATGAAGTAAAAATACATTTTTAATTTCAAATTGAAGGAAACCCTTTGGTCTCTATGGTTTATACAAAAATATTTCAGCGTTGTGAGGTTTAATACAGTTACTACCATATGTTTGTTTGTTTGTAATGTTTAGATGGAGCAGACGGTGGCGTCTTTACTCGGGAAAAGATCTACAGTCGGTGATCTCCTGAAGATGGTGCTTACCTACTGTAAGCTTAGAGGTCGCAGTACTCGACAATTCTCTGAACTGTTCACCATGATATGTCAAGGTGACCTTACTCTCTAGTCAGAGTCAGGGTGAGAAGGTGACACTACTCTCTAGTCCACCATTCTGACCTGTAAACCTGTATTGTCAAACAGTGGTATCCAGGGTCAAGGTCAGGGTGAGAAGGTGACATTACTCTCTAGTCATTCTGACCAGTAACCCTGTAATGTCAAACAGCAGTATCCGATTACTGAAAGTGCAAAGTAAGAAAGCAGTAACTGATTACTGAAAGTGCAAAGTCTAACATCATTAATGGCTGCTTCATTTTGTTGTAGCTTAGATAAACTGTTTTTTGCCTTTACAATTCATCATAGGTAATTTTACTGTGCGGTTATCCATTCCATAATTTACATATGCATTATGTGTTACACTTCAATAGTGCACGGAGTAATTTTGTCTAAATTACGGTTATGTTATTTGACCCTTCTCAGCGTGAGGGCGACTTTTTACGTCAAAATCTAAGGTATAAAGAGGATCCCCTCACTGAAAGAATTAATATATTTATAACCACCCACCAATAAGAACCATTTTTGTATTTTAGGACATTGCAAACTTTTGCGATGGCCCCTATGATGAAAAAAAGTCAATCAATCAATAAGATTTAAACCCTCAGATGACCAAACTTAGAGGCGCACAAATAACAGTAGCAAACAGAAATAAGAGAAGGGTTGTGGTTGTATCAGGCTGTGCACAGAATGTGCTAAAACAGGAGTGCTGATTTCATAAATAGTGAAGCCATTTATATTCCAAATGCTCAGAAAACACAAGATGTGGATTCATTGTCGACTGTGAATCATGCCAGCGTCAGACGGTGCCCCATCATTAAGTGATATTGGCACAGGATGTTGATTCATTGTTAACCTAATGATGGACCAGCGTCAGACGGTGCCCCATCATTAAGCGATATTGGCACAGGATGTTGATTCATTGCTAACCTAATGCTGGACCACCATCGCAGACGGTGCCCCATCATTAAATCTTACAGTGCAGGAATAGACTTTAGACAGCAGAATCTGACGTCTAGACTTCAAAGTCTAAATATTTATAATGGCCGTAGACCCATAACATATGTATTTAAATGAATCAGAAAAAACTGACTCAGACATTTATCATGATTTTAAATTGAAAAACCCCTATGGTCTCCATGGTTTTTACAAAAATATGTCGGCTCTTTTAGGGTTAAGATATACTATCCAGCGTCAGATGTTGTTAGGTGATATGCAATGTTATTCATGCCAGCGTCAGATGTTTGTTTGAGTGACATCCAATGTGAATCATGCCAGCGTCAGGGTGATATCCGATGTGAATCATGCCAACGTCAGGGTGATATCTGATGTGAATCATGCCAGCGTCAGGCGTTTGTTAGGTGATATCCAATGTGAATCATGCCAGCGTTAGGCATTTGTTGGGTGACATCCAATGTGAAAAATGCCAGCACCAGGGTGATATCCATTG
Organism: Flabesymbios commensalis; assembly: GCA_964017125.1. Taxonomy (NCBI): domain Eukaryota; kingdom Metazoa; phylum Annelida; class Polychaeta; order Terebellida; family Flabelligeridae; genus Flabesymbios; species Flabesymbios commensalis. The sequence continues at coordinate 74,815,389 of OZ024916.1, forward strand.
TGAATCATGCCAGCGTCAGGTGCTTGTTGTGTGATATCCAATCTGAATCATGCCTTCGTCAGGGTGATATCCAATGTGAATCATGCCAGCGTCAGGTGTTTGTTTGAGTGACATCCAATGTGAATCATGCCAGCGTCAGGGTGATATCCAATGTGAATCATGCCAGCGTCAGGTTTTTGTTGGGTGATATCAATGTGAATCATGTCAGCGTCAGGTGCTTGTTGGGTGATATCCAATGTGAATCATGCCAGCGTCAGGGTGATATCCAATGTGAATCATGCCAGCGTCAGGTTTTTGTTGGGTGATATCAATGTGAATCATGTCAGCGTCAGGTGCTTGTTGGGTGATATCCAATGTGAATCATGCCAGCGTCAGGGTGATATTCAATGTGAATCATGCCAGCGTCAGGTTTTTGTTGGGTGATATTAATGTGAATCATGCCAGCATCAGGTGCTTGTTGGGTGATGTCCAATGTGAATCATGCCAGCGTCAGGGTGATATCCGATGTGAATCATGCCAGTGTCAGGTGTTTGTTGGGTTATATCCAATGTGAATAATGCCAGCACCAGGGTAATATCCAATGTGAATCATGCCAGCGTCAGGTGTTTGTTGGGTGATATCCAATGTGAATCATGCCAGCGTCAGGTGCTTGTTGGGTGATATCCAATGTGAATCATGCCAGCGTCAGGTGCTTGTTGGGTTATATTCAATGTGAATAATGCCAGCACCAGGGTGATATCCAATGTGAATCATGCCAGCGTCAGGTGTTTGTTGGGTGATATCCAATGTGAATCATGCCAGCGTCAGGTGTTTAATGGGGGATATCCAATGTGAATCATGTAGAGTTAACACTTAAAACTCATGCACATTCCACGTAATTAAAGATTTAAAAAAATGTTGTGGTTGATACATGTTTTGCTAGGAAATCTTTTCATTTGATGTTCTCGCTTCAAGTGGTGCAAAATATGTTGTCTTTACCACAGCCTGATTCTATGGATAATATGGGTATTTGATTGATCTCCACAGTTTGCGAGGTGACGACCCGATTCTGATGTCTTTATACATCCTTCACACACTTTGCGAGGTGACGACCCGACCGATTCTGATGTCTTTATACATCCTTCACACACTTTGCGAGGTGACGACCCGACCGATTCTGATGTCTTTATACATCCTTCACACACTTTGCGAGGTGACGACCCAACCGATTCTGATGTCTTTATACATCCTTCACACACTTTGCGAGGTGACGACCCAACCGATTCTGATGTCTTTATACATCCTTCACACACTTTGCGAGGTGACGACCCAACCGATTCTGACGTCTTTATACATCCTTCACACACTTTGCGAGGTGACGGCCCAACCGATTCTGATGTCTTTATACATCCTTCACACACTTTGCGAGGTGACGACCCAACCGATTCTGATGTCTTTATACATCCTTCACACACTTTGCGAGGTGACGACCCAACCGATTCTGATGTCTTTATACATCCTTCACACACTTTGCGAGGTGACGACCCGATTCTGATGTCTTTATACATCCTTCACACACTTTGCGAGGTGACGACCCAACCGATTCTGATGTCTTTATACATCCTTCACACACTTTGCGAGGTGACGACCTTACCGATTCTGATGTCTTTATACATCCTTCACACACTTTGCGAGGTGACGACCCAACCGATTCTGATGTCTTTATACATCCTTCACACACTTTGCGAGGTGACGACCTTACCGATTTGGATGTCTTTATACATCCTTATCTCTTTTTCCACGATTTGACTTATTTCTGTAATCCCTGAGAAAAAATCTCATTTATTAGAATGATATGCATTGCAGAAATCACCCAAAAATACAGGAAAATACACAAAAAAGTGCATGCCATCCACCCCTCTCCTAGCAGTAATATTTACGACACTTGGTCATTCACAAATCCCTCTGGTTGAAAATGACACAAAATATTTAGTGTAAAACGTGGAAATCTTGACACCTGCTTTATATTGACGGTTTTGATAACGATGTTTCCCTCCTTCCCATTCCATGTTTTCCGTTAGGGGGGGGGGGGGGAGGGGGTAAATACGCCAATATTAATCTCAATATATATTTTTATAATTCCTCACAACGCCTAAGTTTAAAGCTGCCAATATTTTCTGATTTACATTTTAAAAAATAGACATCCTAATTTAATTAACTTTACTATCCACCACAAGATACTTTATCAATGCAGTGGTTTTTTATTCGGTTTGAATAATTATGTATATTCGGGCCTATCCGCTAGGAATACGACGTTCTTGTGAAGTTGAATTTGTATATATACGAGCCTAGTAATTGAATTTTCAGTCACTTTATCCGTAATTTACAAAAAATGACCTGGATTTGTTAAATCAAAGCAACCATGAACATCTGTAGTCACAAATGTAAGTCATAATAATAACCACACAGATTTGTGTCACATAGTCAAGTCATAATATCACATTTTAAAACAGCTTACAATTAGTGCTTAATATTTGCTTATTTATCATATTTTTCGCCTATTTTCTTTACATAAATCTTTATTGTGAGATTATGAAAATATTTATATTCACGTTATAGTAGTCTAAGGTAGCTATTTTGTTTATGTTATGATTAATTTGATCCAGTAAGTTACATGACAGAACTGTAGTTTTTTTTATTGAAAATGTGTTATTTATTTATTAGGAACATTCATCATTCTGATGATATAATAATATTATTATTTTTATGCTACATTGTTTGTTATTTTCTCATTTGTTAGTCGGTACGTATTTTTTTCTTTGTTTATATTTTTTAAAACGTAATGCCTTTCAGTGTAGTCTACTATGTGTATCCCATCTGTATATGAAAGTATGCGAGGCATACAGACTGTGTAAACAAGCTTGTACGACATATACGTTATGTGGACCCAAGTTTAGCAGGTTCATCAAACACAAGACATGGAACCGATGATGTCTTCATGTGGGCAGATGGTGGACCGACAATAAACCAGCATTGATCAATGCCAACCAGCATTGATCAATGCCTCTTTTTGCTCGGATTCGTCACCAAAACTGAATGACTGCTGTTGATAGGCAAGTGACTTGAAAATACTTTCGTCATTTATAGGTTGTTGTCGAGAATTACAGGTGGGGTGTATGCGTGGGCCTAAAATGCAATATATATACACTAGACATACTATCTACTACCAGTGTATATAACCTGTACACATGTCTATAAGACATACACTATATGTACACAGTCGGTATGGCTTGCATACTCTGTGTTTTTATGCAGTCTACAAAGGTATGTAAGACGAGCATTCTGTTCACAAAACTTGTACACAGGTGTACCACTCAAACATTCTGTTTACTTTTAGTGTACACTCTGTTTACACTGAGTGTACACTTTGTGCACAGATATGTTGATTTGTTATACACCTGTCTGGCTTCCATCAGTCAGACTATATGTTATAATATATTCTTTTTGCCATCTTAATAATGACAACTGATTAAATATTAGTTTTATTAGGGATTTACCAAATAGGCCTATGTCATTATTATATTTCGTTTTCTGCTGTGTAGGTAGGCCTATTTATCAGCTTCAATCAAAAATATAGATTTTTGTTAACAATATTTATTTATTTGTTATGTTACTTCAAGAAAAATGTTGTCCCAAAGAAAATAAATGATAAAAAATGACCTATGACTTCTTATTTTACTTACCAAAGTCTCCCTTGTTTTGAGGCTAAACCGTTTTAATCTTGTGTTGCCAAGACCGTATATATACCACATTGCGTTATGTATGTCTGTGGTATATATACGGTCTTGACAACACGGGTTAACCCTTGTCATGATCAATCCTATGTATGATCAATCCTATGTGGTAGACACAATTATCAGCTTCAAATAACGAAAATTATTTATTATTCAGTCAGCAGCATCTTCAGAAACTCCTCCTGAATAATTGACAGATGGATGGTAGGCTATATCGCGATTTCTACATGCATATTCAATATTTTTGATAGTATTCACAAATGTTGAATATTTTATAAAAACGTTTTTCTTTTAGTCCGAAAAAAAACTGTTTTAATTATATATGGGAATCAAAATCACACCCTAATTTTTTTCCAGTATTAGGCCTATATGTAATGTCAATGTGAAAAATAAAGAAGTTTAATAGATTTCTGGCTATTTAGAAAACAAATAAATGTACGGTGACAGACCTTGTGGAATATAATATTAAGCACTCCGTCTGTAGCTTATTAAATATAAAATGATAGTTTCTGTTCGCCATTTACCAGAAATAAAGAAATACAACGATGGGAATATTTATCCTAACAGAAAAATGTAAGCAGAAAACGCCAGTTATTGAAGGCAAATATGAAAAAATAAATTGATCAAAAAGCTTGATGTTGTACAGACAAAATGGCCTTGCCAATGTTTCGTAAGAATAACTGAAATACAATATATTGATCGATATAGATTTTATTCAACAGATGTTTTCGGTATATGCTGTAAGATGTGTTTCGTGTTTTCAATATATGCTAGCTGTATGATGTGTTTCGTGTTTTCGGTATATGCTGTATGATGTGTTTCATGTTTTCGGTATATGCTGTATGTGTTTCATGTATATGATGTGTTTCATGTTTACGGTATATGCTGTATCACGTGTTTCATGTTTTCGGTATATATGCTGTATGATGTGTTTTATGTATATGCTGTATGATGTGCTTCATGTTTTAGGTATGTGCTTTATGATGTGTTTCATGTTTTAGGTATATGCTATATGATGTGTTTCATGTTTTCGGTATATGCTGTATCCTGTGTTTCGTGTTTTCAGTATATGCTGTATTTCATGTTTTAGGTATATGCTGCATCACGTGTTTCATGTTTTCGGTAGGCTATATATGCTGTATGACATGTTTCCTGTTTTAGGTATATAAATGCTGTATCACGTGTTTCATGTTTTTGGTAGGCCCTATATGCTGTATGACGTGTTTCATGTTATCAGTACATGCTGTATCACGCGTTTCATGTTTTCATTATATGCTAGCTGTATGATGTGTTTCATGTTTTCGGTAAATGCTGTATGATGTGTTTCATGTTTTAGGTATATGATGTGTTTCATGGTTTCGGTATATGCTTTATCACATGTTTCATGTTTTCAATATATGCTGTATCACGTGTTTCAGTATATGCTGTATCACGTGTTTCATGTTTTCGGTATATGCTGTATCACGTGTTTCATGTTTTCAGTATATGCTGTATCACGTGTTTCATGTTTTCGGTATATGCTGTATCACGTGTTTCATGTTTTCGGTATATGCTGTATCACGTGTTTCTTTAGAGCTGGGATTGTTGGGAATCCTTTGTCACATACATGGCATCTGAAACAATACATTCCATTTATTTATTAATATTCAACAGATTTATGTTACAAGAATTACCACTTCACACTCCACACCTGAATATATTCAGGATACAAATTTCTCGCCCAAATATCTGGGCTAAAACATAAGAAAAGATGGGAGTAACCCCGAGCTCCCAGCATTGTGATTAAGGCGCTAATTTTAACAATTCAAATTTCCACCCACTTGAAGTTGTGTCTTGCACCCGCAACCCATGTGACAGGGTCCCCAGACTCAGCTTTTTAGACTCGGCGGCAGTAACACTCGACCTTCCCTTGTCAAAGTAGCAAGGCAGCAGCTGATTATTCATGATGATGTAATTCAATTTATTCATATAATTTCTTCCTAATTTCTTTTCGTACTTCTCGTTGTGATTTTCCTAAACACTGTAGGTTCCGCCAGTTAGCCTCTTCACTCTCGCCTAGTACATATGCCAGCTCAGGGTATATATCAAGACTAACAGCTTTTACCCTTGGTCTTACAAACCGGAACTTCAAAAACTTCCCCTTAGCCACGCTAATCTACTGAGTTATATACAGATACCGATTCCTCCCTACCTCCCGGTCAGCGCCCCCTGGTGGTCAATATCGGCCAACCAGATCTCAGGTTTTCCCTGGTGGTGTGGTGTGGACTTCCCTCCCCCAGTTCCATAATCCCCAGTGGTCATTGACAGTCAACCATGGAGCTCTGCGCACGACGTGCTCGGGCAGGCCATCATTGTGTACTTTTTCCCTGCCCCAAGGTGATAAAACTAAGCTGGTCAACCCGGATAATCCTGGCTAAACAGGAATGTGGTGTTAACATTGTTACTTCACACTTCAGTAGAGGTGTGAAGTGACTTAGTTTGGGCAGTTCTGAGGCGTTAAAACTATATGCGTCTATTTGTCCCTCCATTGCCTTGTTGACCCAACCTGTCGCTACCAGGATCTTTGTTTTTAGAGCAGGGGTAGAATTAAACGTTGAGGGGTTTCTAATCCACAGGACTGGCAATTCAAGGAAACTGCCATTCCTGAGTAAAAACTGTCATTCCTAGAAATGGCCTTTGTCCTAGGATGGCCTTAAATTTGCCAGTTCATCGGAATGGCTAACAAATGTTGCCATTTCTGTACATTTCTTGGCAGTACCGGACTGGAGGAATGACCTTATTTCGAGCCCTGCAGAGTGTTCTCTGTGAGCATCTGATCCCAATGAAACTGTAGGTCTGAGGTAGGCCTACATTTATTACCCTGACCAGAATAACAGGTAGTGTTGTTTGCGATGGAGTGACACGTCCCGAGGCTTTTATTGTTGTGACCAGGATAAGAGGTGAGGTTTACGGAATTGAGATTAACCCTAGTACCAGGTATGTATATATATATATCTACTACATCTAGTGCAAAACATTATATTCCGACAAAATAAAAAGGGAATTTCGTTACACTGTTACACCCAGAGCTTCAGGTGGGTGAAAATTACTCATATTTGTATAATTCCATACCAAATATTTGGAAATTTTGATGCTTTGATCAACTAATAAATTTGATCACGACGGTAGTCCTGCTTAGCGGGTTGAAGATTAAAAACGTATGTATACGGACCTTTCACGAAGAAAGGTTAACAGAACTAACAGGACAAGGGTTCAAATTGTCATATATATTATTATATATAAATTCGCACTTTCACGTAAATCGCGATATTAGGGGAGAAAAAAATATTTACCTCAGATATTGTTTAAGTAGTTGTTCATATTTTGATGTGTTAACCTCATATTTTCCTGCTTCTCCTATCATGGATATTACATCTGTGGATAATGCAATGGTTAAAAATGCAACAATACATGGTTTAAAAACAACCTATAATTAAATAATGTCGGTGCTTAAGGAGTATTTAGACATACCTAGTAATACTATGAACATATATTAAATATAGCAGGGATACGTTAGGATAATGATATACACTAATGTTAACGGGGAAAAGGTACACATCACATATTTTAAAATGTTGTGAGTCACCTTGAGAGTCGATGAAGTATTCTGTTGTGAATGAGTTCCAGTGTTTTTTGTTTTTGAGGCACGGTGAATCGAAATCCTGACTGATAACATGCAGGTGGATATGACTGCAGCAAACACATATAACAGGCTGATATAAATCTATGTGAATATCGTGGAGAAAAAAACAATGGAACTGGTAATTTAAAGGGACTGGCCCACGCTAAAATCATCAAAAAATCGGTGATTTTATTTCGGGTTCTTAATAGGACCATATGATGTAAACATGTACATAGACTAGAACTGCAATTTTTTATAATTTTTGTGCTGCGCATTCACCAGTTAGGCTAGATATAGAGACGAAATTCCTGATTTCTAATTATTGACAACCATGTCAAAAATAGGAAATGCGGGAATTTCGTCTCTATATCTAGTCTAACTGATGAATGCGCAGCACAAAAATTATAAAAAATTGCAGTTCTAGTCTATGTACATGTTTACATCATATGGTCATATTAAGAACTCGAAATAAAATCACCGATTTTTTGATGATTTTAGCCTGGGCCAGTCCCTTTAATATAAAAAATAAGAAAACATAACGCGGATATGTGGGAAATTCAGAAATATAATGTGTAGGCCTACTGGTGAATATGACAAAAAAAAACAGGTGTATATTACAAAAAAACTTAAGCATGATAATGTCTAAGAAAATAGGTTTATGAGAAAATAAATAATTGAATGTTTGGAGTCCAGGTGAATATTGCGTTAATAAATAACCGTAAGCGAACATATGGATAAAATAAAGAGATATGTAAAATAAAATAAAAAATAATGACTGAAATAAAAAAACATATCCCGTATACCTACACACACACATATATATATATATGCAAACGACTACATATGGCAAATCCTGTGCAGCTATCGCGGCAATATTGTTTTGATGCTGGGCCAGTGTCGCAGACGGTGGCCAAACATTAAAACAACATCTAACGTGTGTATATATGACCATATGAATGGAAGTGTTGGACTAAGTGAAAATCGATTACATTGCTTTCTGCACAACAACGGCTATATATCGCTAGAAGGAAGCCCGACGTTTGGAATATGCCCTACTCTTACCGAATGACTTTAATGTTTTGTTATAATGCACAGTACCGTAAATTAGACAACACTGCACAGCACTGTACGTATAGGCCTATGCACAACCACGACGACAAATATCCAAACAGGCCGGAATTCGAGCTGACAGTATTGAGTTTCGAGCCACAATTGGACTGAATAACCCATCATGACCTGTCGGCTGGAACTTTAAAAACAACATGGACGTAAATGTGGATGAAACATAGAAATGTTTCCTGACTGAGACAGCTAGGTTGCCAGCCACCCTAGAAAATGAGTTTCAAGTGTGCTGGTCAGGGAAATTGAGAAAATGAGGGAAAAGTCAGGGAATTGTATCATGTTCATTTGCTCAAAAGAGAAAGTAGTTATGACATCAGACTGTTGCTTTTTTCAAAACCGATGACATATTCACTAAAAAATAATCATCAGCTATGTTGGCTTTTTGGTGTGGAAATCCATCTTTTTCTGTCTTTCGCTTTGTAGCTGTGGTGAATTTCACCTATAGCCGCATCAAAGAATTTCGAAAATACATCAGGGAAAAGTCGGGGAAAATCAAGGAATTTTGTTTCCATGAAATACTGGGAACCTTGCTGAGAGCAGAAAAAAAGTAAAACATAATGAACTGTGCTGATTTTTTTCTCTCTATTATGTGAGCATAAAATGACATTGCTCTTGTCCTTCCCATCTTTCTATTCAACAATTACAAATATGACATATATATATATATATGGCTTGATCAGTTGGTTTAACTGTAACCTGCATCCTGACTGCGCCAGATAGGCACTGTAAACATTTACTCACACAAACCGTAGGCCTACCCTCAGGTTGCAGGCGCGGAGAAGGGGGGGTCCCTCCCCAAATTTTTTTTGAATTTGTAGATGCTCACAGGCACATTTTGGCTTTTCCAGGCCAGCTAAGGGGGGGTTGCAACCGCCACAACCCATCCCCCCCCCGTAGATCCGCCACTGGGTTGAAAAAAAAAATAATAAATACTTAGGCCGAGTATCATTCTGACCTCAGAGATTATATCTCTGATACCACACGCTCATTTCGCCGTATGCACGCATGGCGATTGACCAGATTTATCAGCCGTTAGTGAGCGTTACCACGTGATTTTATAACCATTCCTATAACCACGGAACTATTTTGGTGTTCACTTCAACTCATTACTTATCCTTTTTTCAATATTTAATTTGATTTTAGAGTTTGTTACAGGTAAGGGCTATTTATTCTGTTTAGTAGTGGATAAATTGAACCAGCACAAATCGCATGTCATTCAGTAATTTATATTTGCCAGTGTTTTGAAGCCGATTGTAAATTCTGTCAGAAAAACGTAGACATGGACCTTCTCACAGCAGCGCGTAGGCAGAAAAAGTAATCCATTGAATGTTTTCTATTTCTATGTGAATAAAAACTCATATGTGGCGGAGTAGTGGTGTTTTATATTTGCCATATATATTCAGGACACTCAAGCGTGTTTATAAGCCTACAGTTGTTATATCAACAAAACTGCTCAAAATGAGCAGTTTTTGTCGAAACATGGCGTGTGGTTACAGAGAGAGAGCGGGGTTGACCTGAGCGACATCTATGTGTGGGAGAATGGCCGAGTATCACTCACCTCATGCTGGGTATGGCATGGTATCCATAGCGAAATTCTACAGATGAGTCAGATCTATAATTAACAAAAACATGTCCATATACAAGGGTTCACCGGGTAAGTGTATCGCCATATACAAGGGTCCATTGTGTAAGTGTATACAAGAAAGGTCTGGAGAACCGCACAGTGAAAAAGAACTGTAAAGTACGTGCATACACAGCAAAAATGAGACGTTGGGCCAACTTTGGTTTACAGTTGGGCAGGCATCGTAGACGATGGGCCAACAGTAACCCAACGTTGTCCAACGTCTCAGGTTTGCTGAGGGAGCCCAACATTTTAATACACATGTAATTTAGGAGCCCCGCAATTAAGTGATAAATATCTTATATCTTGGCAATTGTACATGTGTGTAAATTGTAGACAACACTGAATATTTGCAGTCAAATTGCCATAAATAATGTGGTGCCCATGACCACCTGATGACGAATAAATAACGCACCATAACTTTGCTTACTTATCTGCAATTTGTTTTCCTTTCATTGCCATATGTTTCAATAGAGGTAAATGCTCCATTGTAAGCTTCTTCAGAGAAGATATGTTTTCTTTAGGCATTACCAGGAAATGGAACCTCGCCTGAAATAGATAGCACCAAAAAGGGAATCTCACCAGAGGGAGAAATGTATATATATATTATTTTGTTTTGCTGACAAGCGCAAGCCATATGATATGCATCACTTCCATGCTACTGCTTGACGATGGCTCAAATCTGGGCCTATCCACAGGTTTAAACATCAGTTTATCTGAAGTATGTAAGTCCCAGCCTAGATGAAGATTCTTAGCTATCATAACTGCCAGCTCACGTATTAGGCCTACAGTGTGTTTGATAGACAGATAATTGTGACCCGCCACGCGAAAAGGGCAGTGAGGTCAACAAAAATGTAATTGATTTTTTTAGTTGATTTGATAGATGTGTCCTTCCTGTTTCATTAACTGAAAGAATTTTCGAAAATCTTTTCACATTTTGTTTTATGAAATATTATTTTATTAAATTTGTTACGTATCATAAATTATTGTAAAAAAGCCGCCGGGATGTATCTTCTCGAATGGCGGATCACAATTTGCAATCATGTGAGCGAAAGATGAAATACCAGGGTATACTATCAGGTAAATGGACTACATTCCATTGCCCAGTTTACTAAAACAAGTTTACATGACTTAGTTAGACAAATGGGTGAATATACAATTTAAGGGGTCTTTCAATCTGTATTTTTGAAAAAAAATAAGTCCCTTCAAATTATATATACCAGGGTCAGATATTGAGAGTAGGATCTATGTGATACACATTTAAAATATCAGAGCTTAATCTCAAACAGATTTCAAAAAAAATATGTGTTCTTGTGAATGACCTTAAAAATAAAATGTCAACTCAGCAACGAATTATATATATATATCTTATCATTTTCAAATTTTAAAGATCATAAATTGCTTTGTATGATAGTTTAGTGAAATGTTAGTAGTTATAACACTTTTTGAAATAAAAATTGCTAAGACAGAACAGTGATTTTATTCTAAAATTATATATTTGCTGAGTTGACATTATCGTTTCTGAGTTGACAAAGCACAATAATTGCACGTAAAAGTCATGTTTTAAGCGCATCTACAAGATCTCTAAACACTTGAGCCCCATTTTCCGAAAAAAAAATTGGTTTATCATTATAAAGACAAAAAAGAAATGGGATCATAACAAGCCTAATTTGAAAATGTATTTCGGAGGCCATTGTACAATGCATACATGCCAATATAATGAGGGTAAATTTGATTTAGAAATTTAACCAAGTGTTATTTGTAGTTTTATTTATGTAAACAACTTTTAAAATACTCTCTCACTCAAATTCAATCAAAATCAGCTTCTTTTCAACTGCATTTCACATTGACGGAGTTAAAATTTCAGTTTAAATTACAAAAAGGGGGAAAGAAAGCAGAATTCAGTAAACTCAGCAACGTTTTTGTTTTCAACTCAGAAACGTTTTTTCATTGTTGTAAAAATGTCTACATAAGCGAATACTATCTCACTCTAATTTAATTAAAAACATATTTTTTAATTGCATTTTACATTTATAGATTTACGTTTTTAGTCTTAATTACATTAGTGAGACAGAAAGCTAAATTTGGTCAACTCAGCAACGTTTCTGAGTTGAGTGATCAACTCATAAACGTTGCTGAGTTGATCGAAATAATAATGTTGCTGAGTTGAATACGGACAACATAAAATGATCTTTAATGTATTTAAAATATATGTATCATTGCTCACCGATGCGGTAGAGGGATGGCCATCATTATCAAGCACTTTGTTCAGTTTAACATGTTTTCAATGATTTTTTGCTAAATTATGAGCGTTTCTGAGTTGACACAGGAATTGAATACGCTTCAGGGGTGATTGTTTTGGTTATAAAATAGCAGTTCAGATTGAATGTTTACAAATATTTCACCTACCTCAAAATATTGGGACTTTGCAGCTGTCTCTGCATATATCAAAGTAATTGAATGGTATCACACCACAATTTGAGGAGTTTAGATAACACTGGCGTTGCTGAGTTGACCGGTTTGCGTGAGACAGCTAAAAAGCCTCAGTAAATGTATCCTTGGCAACTTTTTATATTGAGTTCATGTCTGTATATGAATAAATCCCGTTGAACATAACAATTGCGCTACAAAATAACTCGGGGTTAAGTTATTTCCAAGAGATCTTTCATGTTAAAACAGTCCATGTTTCAGGTGTTAGATATTGGGAGACATTGCATTTGTGTACAAATTCGTGTATTTTAGCACATTGCATGTTGAATAAAACAATATTCGTCAGACATATTAAATTAATATTTTTTCTCAGTTTATCGTATTGCCCATAGGACAATATTAAAAAAATTCGGACCCACACAATGCATAAATTCGCTCAGAATAGCCAAAAGACACTAAATGACCCTTAAATTGTATATTCACCCAAATACAGTCAGCGAATTTAGTGTTTACAGTCGTTACACGCTGCTGTTTGAAGAGCGTGGATATATAACATTGTGTATGCCTTTAAACTTATAAAAAAAGTTTGATTTATAACAACGACAACGATTTTGTTGTATTTACATTTTACAATAAAAAATTGTTGATGGAATTCTATGAATTAACTAACAAACAAATGACGCCATCTGAAAAGGATGCATACGAGGCCTACCTTCGGATACTTGTCTTTTATTATAATAACTTGGTCATCTTCGTCAACTTTCAGTTCTGGATCTTCCATTGATGATTTTAGGCCTTTACTCCAGTGGCCAGGTTTTTTGGTGGCTGATCCACCTTGGCCAGTCATGGAACGTTTCATAGACATTGTCACCACCCTTTGCATACACTGCATGTAGCGGGAGCTGCAAAAAATATATGAAACTGTATAAAAGTGCCGCGTAGGGGATTCAAAGGAGGGGGGTGGGGGGTCCTGACCCTCAACAAAATAGCCAAAACATTGGTATTTCACACTCAAAATGCACCAGGGTAGTGCCCCAGATTGAGATACTACCCTAGTAAAATTTAGTGGCAAGCTCCTCTCCCCATTTCAAATTTCTGGATCCGCCCCTGAAGTAAAGCATACAGCTGGTAATCCAGAAATTGATGAAAAACAGGGTAAATATAGTCACATGTGCGATAAAAACACGTGTAATGCATTACAAAGGAGAAAGAGACAAAAACGACAGAATCATCATTACATGACACAAATATTTTTATTACGATAGAAACAGGCACTACATAGGCCTGAAAATTCAAATTATTGTCAAATAGGACATCCTTCTTCTTCTTTGTGTTAACAGTGTTTGCTCCTCTCCTTGAGCATTACATGCTGTGGTGTGTGTGCGCAAATCACGTGTCAGGATACTAGTGCTAATAGTGCTATCTGTAACCCAAAAAGAAATTAACAGAACAAAATAAGTGCAGTGAAGACAAAGGTTAATTCGGTTTCTGCCCGAATCGGCTGGATTTCTTTGGTTGTCAAGAATTGAAAGTGGGAAAAGATGGATAAGGTGGAAAATCAGATCCAAAATTTCAGAAGCAATTCAGTTTTACTTGGATTGAGTTTGAACTTGGCTTGATTGAGTCATCCAGCAAAAGACTATATTGACTGTTCACTCCATCATCTGTTCACCGTTTATGGGCCTACAAGCCAGGCTATATGCTAGCTATAGACTACTTGCATATATGTTTATAATTTTCTATTCATATTTATTGTGGCACACGGCACAACCCTGGTCATTTACATTTATAGTCTTCCCGTTGTAAGTTGCGAGCAATAACAGAAGAAGAAGAGAAGAACACAGAGCGGCACGTTTTGTGAGACGCCAGTATAGGAATAGGCAGAATTAGTAAGTAATATAGGCAGATATAGTGAAAACACTGAAATGGGACACACTCCAGACCGGATGAACTGTAGCCATAATACAAGGCATCTATATATATCTGTAGGTTTCTACGCTTTCCAGTGTATTTTTTGCTACTACATATCATATGTGTATTATACAGTCATATAGTAGCTATTTGATCTGTGGTTTGGTGCGGAAAACATGCCCCCCCCCCCCCCCCAGGAATAGGGTAGTTGTTTGGATGTCATTTTGATGTATTTGTGTGCACATGACTGGTTCGCGTGCTCGCTTTTTGGTATGATTATCTTACTTTAAAATGACCAGTCATCCTCGAGAACTTCTAAGCGTCCTCTGAATAACCACATTTTTTAAATTTATGGTATGGTAATTGTACATACTAAGATATGACCACAAATTACTCATTTTTTAAGTCTTTAAATTTAAAACGCTAGACATGATTATGCATTCACGCTAAGCTAGCTGGCTTTTGTGCAGCGTCGGCCAAACGTCTTCGACGTTGGTCCGGCGTTGTACGGGTGCTGTACAGGTGCCTTATGTTTACTACAAGCAAGGTGTTGTTTTGATGTTGGGCCAGCGTCGTAGACGGTGGCACAGCACTGCAGCAACACTGTTTCAGGGGCCCCTGCTTGCAGCTAAACCACTATCACCATGGCTATAGGTGAATATTACTATGTAACTTGTGCTACTCCTACATCATGTACAAGGGATGTTTTAGTTCCAGCTTTGCACTGATACATTGGCAGTTGAGTATGTTTATTTGTGAGTGTCTTGCTATACTCAAGCGTCTAATCTTTCGGCTTTAATAGTAAAAGCAATTTTACCAGGTTAGATCATTTTCTTTTCTTTCATAAATTAAATTAGAGGATTGCAAATTATATTATTTTTTTACAGCATTTGAATCTATTCACAGTTATTGCACTTATGGTTTACTCCTCTTTCGTGATAATTACCTATGTAATTATAAATCCTTTTTTTCGCATGGAGATAAGCAGAGATAAGCAATTTATATGTTAAATAGCTATGATAAATATATATTCCCATACACATGGATGCCGTCATATATGTTTTAATTATCGCTTTGATTTTATATAAGTACATGTGTGTAGGAAGAGGTTGTGTTGTGGTGCCTTTCTATGATGTGACCTCACCAAAATATTAGTGAGGTCACAACAGCTGGTCGCAACAGTCAAGATCTAGGACATTTGATCTTGGCCTCCGAAACCAGAGAGGCATACACGACTGAACCCTATTATATTTGAATTATGTAATTACTATGCGTGACACGCATAGTTTTCAACGCTACAATATTAAGTAATATACTGATGACACGGCATACACGAGACTTGAGCCCAGTGTTTGGTCGGTGTTGGACCAGCGCTGCAGCGGTGGCCCAACACTGATCCTACATCGTTTTTGGTGTCATGTGTATGCTGGGAGCTAGACGCAAGGCGGTCTACCATGTCCTGATTTGGTGTACAGACATCGTTCCCGACAATAGACAGGCTCTGCACCAACAGAATCATTTTCTGTCTTTGTTTTACTTTCTTACAATGGGTCGGCACCAGCTTAAATGAATGAAGGCCTACCATTAAATGCATAATTATTTTACTGATATTACATGATTTATATATGTATTGTATATTTTATTCAATAAGAAAAAAAACTATTTTACACATGATTTTGACTTTACACATCGCGAGCACCTTACATATTTGTGAAGTCTTTAGCAATAATTTTAAAAAATATTTGTTTTCCTTGAGTTATTTTATGGTCTGGTCATTGGTTTTGAAGTTAAAAGGACGTGGTTGTGACATCTTCAGCAATGACTCTTACCACGATTCCTGGGGGGGGGGGGGGGGCATCTGTCTTCATATCTTGTTAATTCCAGTTAATTATATTTTGAGTAGTCAACATTTATATTTCGTCATGTTTGTCTGTATATAGGTGTACTATAAATTTATTTTTTCCACTTATATTCATTTCATGTATTTTGTATATATAATGTTTTGAGGGCCCCAAGGAAGATGGGTGAATGCTCATAGGGTTTACTCTCTTGAAATAAAGGTTTTATTATTATTATTATTATAAGGCCATTCTGCCCGAGCTGCATATCCTAGATGCAAGCCATAGAGAATATCCCGGCTTCTGCTCTGTGTATGTGATACTCTGTAGCCTACAGTGAGCCATTGCAGCGACTTCAATCTCATGTCGCTGCTCACTATACTGCATAGGCGTACAGCTGAAACTTAGGAGATAGTCTATGGGTGGATTCAAGGCTATGCAGCTCGGGCGAAATAGACTTGTATTCAGGGCTAGACGAACTGCAGCAAGACTAACGATGTTGTATAAGGTACTATGTGTACCTACACACGATCTGCAAAAAGGAGACGCTCGCACCAGATCAGGTGCAATATATATACGCATACATAGAGCTCGAGCTAGTAAAGAACAGGGAGGCGTTTCACTAACATTCCTTATCCTTAAAATCTACCATAATTCCTTAAACTGCACCTTAAATAAGGATGAGGAAATCTTAGTGAAACGGTCCCCTGTCTCCTTTAATCTCTATGTACGCATACATAACAGCTGAAACCCAGGATATACTCTATAGGTTGATTCAAGGCTATGCAGCTCGGGCGGAATAGCCTTGTATTCAGTGCTACAAACAAATAGGCCTACGGACAAATAAATCAGCCTTATTTAATTCCTTCTACGTCAAAACCATCAGGGACAGGAATAAGCTACCCGAGGACGTCCAGACAGCACCTTCTACTGCAGCTTTCAAGGCGAGGCTACAACGTTCTACCTAAACCCGCGCATGCCATCCACCCCCTCCCGTGGCGTGATAATAGCCTACTTAGGCCTACGTAGACAGAAAATCCGTCTCTAGCGTGAAAAGCCATGAGAGGACTGTTGCACAGGTTAAGGCCTACGTGGATTAAGAATATCAGACAATTAGAGTTAGACGGGTATTATTTCCAATAATAGATTCACCTAAGGTGTTGTAATAAAATCTCTTATTATCGCCCCATCAATCCCTGCATTATTTTTTTTTAAATTCTTTGGGAATAACAATATATTAGCTCTTCTCTCACTAAGACATATCAATAAAGCTATTGCGTAGATTTTGGAACACATTTATTAAACTGTCACCGTAAAAACTTACAGTCTATTGATGTTAAAAGATCGGCTGAATAGCTGTTGTTAGGCCGCTACATAAAATATTATGGTTTTCACTAAGTATAGAAATAAGTAGCGAAACACACAATCCTTGCATGGAATGTGTAGACTGGACAAGTTTATACCAACTAAAATGACTTCCCCTCGGGAAAATCTACCTTGGCTATCCAAATCACTCCTTGCATCTATTCGGAAAAAAACATCTTTATATAGCAAAGCCAAGCGTACGAATAAAGCTGACCTTTGGGCAAAATATAAATTATGTAAACGGCAGACCCAGCGTGCCATCAGGTCTGCCAGGTGGTCTTTTTTGAAAAATAAACTTTCTGAATCTTTAGAACAAAAAAATTCAAAACCACTCTGGCGTTATATTAAATCTAAACGTCTGGATGGAAATGGTGTCCCTCCCTTGAAGGAAAACGGCCAGCTGCATTCAGATAGCAGACGTAAGGCCGAAATACTAAACAACCAATTTTGCACAGTTTTTACCTCGGAAAACACCAAGAATATACCTAAAATACCAGGACCACCGAATACTGAAATGCCTAAATTCAAAATTACCGTTCAAGGCGTAACTAAATTACTTGAGGGTTTAAACGGCGGAAAGGCATCCGGACCAGACGAGCTCCCGAACTTGATTCTGAAGAATGCTGCCAACGAAATATCTTTCTTGAAATTATTTTCGACCAATCTCTACAGACGGGCAAATTACCAGATGACTGGGTAGAGGCTGATGTTGCCCCTGTCTTCAAAAAAGGGGATCGCACTCTCCGGCAAACTACAGGCCGATATCCCTCACATGTGTTTGTGCCAAATTACTCGAACACATCATTTGTAAACAAATCATGTCCCATTTTTCGGAAAACAAAATTTTAACACCTGTACAGCATGGCTTTCGATCAAAACACTCATGCGAAAGCCAGCTTTTGATGACAACTGATGAATTTATTCAAAATTTTGAAAGCAAGACACAAACAGATGTTGTTGTCTTGGATTTTAGTAAGGCCTTTGGTGTTGTCCCCCACCAACGCCTCTTGCACAAACTTGACCACTATGGAATTCGGGGAACAACTCTTAATTGGATTCAAAATTTTCTGCCCGATAAAACCCAGAAAGTAGTAGTTGATGGCAGCTCTTCAGAATCAGCTCGCGTGAGGTCCGGTTTGCCCCAGGGTACTGTTCTCGGACCCCTACTCTTTTTGACCTATATTAATGACCTCCCTTCGACGGTCTCCTCGCAGGTTCGCATCTTTGCAGATGACTGCCTCCTGTATCGCCCGATAAAATGTAGAGCAGATCAGGAGCAGCTGCAGAGAGACTTATCTGCGTTACAGGACTGGGCAGATCGATGGGGGATGTGTTTCAACCCCTCGAAATGCTCGGTCCTGAGGGTGTCCAGGCCGAAATAATAACAACCTGGAATTTGAGTACACCCTTAAAGGCGAAACACTAATGAACGTTTCATCAACACCATATCTTGGTGTTTGCCTTAGCGAGACCCTGGAATGGGAGGCCCACATTAACAGAATTACAAGTAAAGCAAATTCCACTCTGGGCTTCCTTCGGAGGAACCTGAAGGCATGTCCCCCTAAACTAAGGGAGACTGCCTATTTCTCCCTGGTCAGATCATCCTTAGAATACTCTTCAGCAGTTTGGGACCCCTTTAGACAAAAAGATATTGATAAATTAGAAAAAAATCAAAGATCAGCAGCAAGATTTGTCACCCAAAATTATAGACAAACAGCCAGTGTGACATCTCTCCTTCAGAACCTGGGCTGGACTGACTTGAAAACAAGACGTAAAAATTCTAGACTTGTAAGCATGCTCAAAATTCTAAATGAGCTAGTCGAAATTCCTATCAATGACCGTTTAATCCCAGCGGACAGAAGAACACGTGGTGGGCACAATCAGGCCTATAAACATCTTAGAGCTAACACTGGGACAAAAAATTTTTGGGCATCGAACTATCCCTGATTGGAATTCTCTTCCGGCAGCTGCAATAGAATCAAAAACTGTGGCAGCGTTCAAGAGTCAGCTGGTTGACTAAGTCAGCCCTTTCCCCCCTCCAGCCTGATACTCCACATAGGAGGTGCTGCTGGAGTACAAAGTCAAAGACATACAAAGTCAAAGACTTGTGGGGGGCTGTGACATCGTCCCTCCCCCCCCCCCGAAAAATTTACCATTAGTAACTCCCCTCCGAGATCTTGAACAATAGGCCTATCCACCAATTCTGTGAAACGCAGTGACGTCACTCGGGGAAAACAAGTTTATATAACACCCCCTCCCCCATACTTCATTCTGTGTACCGCAGTGACGTCACTCGGTGAAAAAAAATTATATGAGAACCCTCCCCAATACTTCATTGTATTAGCCAGCTCGGTGAAAACAATGGAGGTCGAGGTCATTGAGTTCCACATAATATGCAGTCAATACTTGAATAATAACACACACACAGTGATCTCAAACATCACTCATAATAATGCTATACTTTTTTGATATGACACAAACCACACACTTGACATCACCTGCTTTACAGTTTAGGCCAACTTGTAGCCTACATGTTGGCCATCAGATCATTTTCTTTGTAAAGATTTCCTCATACATTGAGAACGATTCTTATTTTATCTGTATAATTAGTGTATGTAATATTTTATACTCGTAATCATGTTAATAGCTAGCATCGACATCAGCCTGGTGTTGCACATCAGGTCTTTAGTTAAATGATATACTATATAAATGATATACTGTAGATCTGGTAATTTTCACGTGTTTTAATTTTCGAGAATTTGTGATTTTGGAACTTTTTGCGAGTTCTAGTTTTCGCGAATTTTCAATTTTGAAAAAAAAAATTCTGCCGTAATTAGATCTAACAGGTAGTTAATGAGCTGTGAAATGTCACGTTTGAATGGCACTTATGTGGCGACGACGACACGCTGATACCGTCTCCTCGACCAAACTCGTTTGGGCCGGTTTCGGGTCTGGCGGAATCAGGGGTTGACGGACCTCCACTACCGCCCATCCTTGAGCTGCGCTGAAAGCCCGCCATTCTCATTCATTCCAATCTGATTTGCCTTTGGAGACGTCCACTGCTCGTTTAACCGGCCAATATGGCCTGGTTGTAACTCTCTTTCGCGAGGTAGCACATCGTTATTTGTGAACATTTGTGATTTGTGAACATCAATAAAGAAAGAAAGAAATCATCCTTGTTACGAACTTCCTTTTATCAACCCCTGCTGACCAGGCAGGACTTAGAAAATATAGGTTTGGGCTCGATGGATTTTCTCCGTACCATGCTCCCCAACAATAGTGACGCCGACGTTTGGTGCGAGCACGCACCCTTCTGATCAGTATTCTTCAACGTCAGACTATATCATTAATGATCTGCAATTTTGTGGTCACCACGACAATAATGGAGTCCACCAATCTGGAGATTAATTCGTCCAGCAGATTACTGAACGAAGAATAGTTTTTAAATCCTAGGGGATATAAAATGAACCATCATTTTATAAAGGTACGTAAGGATTTCGGGTCTCATGTAAAATAAATGCCAATATGTTAGTGAGAAAAGTTGCAGGAAAAGAGGTTTCTGCGTTTTGCTAAAAATAGCAAAAAATTGATTGGATTTTGCAGAAACGCTCGTGGTCTTGGTACTTTTCAAGATGGCGAATTTAGCAAAAAAATTTAATAGTCTAGACAATTTCACATTAGACGAAATAGTCTAACTCCCCATAATTATATTGGATTTCAAAAGTTATTTTCCTAATTACGCCACTGTTGGCGACTGGGAGGATAATATTTTGAAATTTTAGTAAAAAATCGTTTTAACACCTCATTAGGGTGACTTGATGTTTATGAGACACGGCCGCCAAGATTTTTTCTCAAAATATTTCTAATAAGTATAATTCCAATTTCGGAATGGCTGAATTTATATCTCGACTTTTGCAACTTTTATAGGATTTAGAGCCATCCAGATTTGTTTGCCCTTATGCATGAATAAAAGGTCCTAATTGGTCTTTTAGTAAATTAATGTTAGGACAATAGGTCAGATGTAACTGAATATAATCAGACATTTTTCATTACAGTGGAAGCAGTACTATTCTAATGCTATTTATTGGTAAGTCGCGTCGCCATCAGGGGGCGACACCGAGTCCCTAGCTTAGCTCAAATCGGCTGTCGTGGCATGACGCGCATCATACAATGTCTCAGCTCATTAGTGTTACAGTGTTGAAACTGCCCAGCCCGGTGATCGAGCCACCAACCCTGACATCGTGATACCTGAGTGCTACGCATCTAGCCAAAGAGTCGACTGGTTGGCCAGATTTGTAATTACTCTAGTCCGCCATACACACACCCGGCTACATACTCCCCTCTCAAATATCTGCTCGTCCCCGAGCAGCATTCAACACACTCGTGGGTTGAATTCTTTATTTTCCTGCATACCTCATGCATGTTTTACTGCAACCCGGTATTGGTCACAAACCTAGAATATCATATACTAGGGCATGACAGGCGAGGAGAACCGACATTGGGCGCCATTGTTACAGTGTTGAAACTGCCCAGGCCGGGGATCGAACCACCAACCCTGACATCGTGATGCCTGAGTGCTACGCATCTAGCTAAAGAGTCGACTCGTTGGCCAGAGTTGTAATTACCCCAGTCCGCCATACACACACCCGGCTACATTAGCATTCACATAAATTAACTGGCCACACTTTTCCATAGCACACTGGAAAATTCCCCCCACTTGTTTTGGCAGCCATATGTGATCGTCGGTATGCTAACACACAGCCAGCGATAAATTAAACAAATTATAAATTCCTTTCGGATACTTATCGAATCAAAATATCAAAAGATATATTTTTTCTTTTAGTACGCTTAGCCCACAAATTTATTGCGGTTCGTGAAAATACACGGATCAACTTTTAAACAAATTTTGGTTGCAAATAAATATTTTTATAGCAGATACGCGAAGCCACTTTGCAGAGTGGCAGCGCGTTCTGCCTGTGAGCATTTGGCCTGTGGTATGTTAATGAGCTGTGTGACTCTACCGTCACGCATATGCCGATATAATACATTACCGTGAATCGACACAACACGAGTTGAGCGAATCGATATTAAACGAACGATTATGACGAGGTTGCACAACTTCTCTTAGAGATAATATATATGAATAAAAAAAAATGTTTGTATATGTTCTTTGCGGGAGTATTTGCAATCGAAATGTATACTATGTCATCCAAGTGGGCTGCTGTCAGTGAAAGATAATAAAAATTTCTCTTTTGAAAAAATATTTTTTTAAATTGGGTTGTTTTGCAAACCAGTCGTACAGTAACACCTATATCATCATCATTAGTATGACTCCAATCACGAGAATTGGGACTTAGCAATTTTGAAAATTCACATTTATAAATATACGACTCGACAACTTTTCGACTTGGGTATATTTCTATATACTGTTTTTCAATCTCTGAGGAAGAATATTTCCTCGTAGATTGGATTGTTCACTATAATATACATAATAGTTACAGCAGTATAATAGCAATTATTTTGGCATTTGTACATGAAATATATTGACCCAAATTCTTACGTATTCATGTATTATTGTGTTACGTGTCCGAAAAAGGACATTCACTCCATATACCACTGTGTTAGACAAACAAGTTAGGTTTTCACATTAATCTCACTCGGCAACTCCATAGTCTACAACGCATCTCAACGTTTTACTTCAAGAAATACAGAATCAATACCTACCATAATATTTCAGATATGTGTCAGACTTTCATTATGCTCCTACTGCTCGTGACAGAGTGAGTGATTACCAACAATAACCTGGCATGGTTAATATGCATGTCATTTCAAACACTTTTAAGTACTACACAGTTAGCCAATAGGCCTGTAGACTTAATTTCCTTACTAGTTAAATAATTTTACATACACAATTTCAAGATGGGTGAAAGAGGTGAAAGTGAGGGTTTTGCTTCGTCGACCCTAGACCAACACGGTGCTCGACCTTAAGATGCTTATTTTCTTCTAAGTGACGCCATTAAATCAGCACTTAGAGAAAACGAGGCAGAATATAAAAGGGTGAAATCTGATTTTTTACGAGTCGCTAGACGAAATAAAAGAAGGAGCGCACTATCAAGGAGTGAGTCTTCAAGAAGCCCCTCGCTAATTCACCGCCGATCATCCCGGCAATCGAGGAATCTACCTAAGTTCAAGATAGCAACATTCTATATGAGCTGTGGTTCAATCAGATAGAAACTCAATTTGATCTTCACGACATCACAGACGACGAACGTTATCGGCTAACCTGTGCTGCCCTGTCGGGTGAGGTCGCATCGGACGTTCGAGATGGCTCATCACAGCCTTTCTTCAGTCATAAGTACATTAGCCTAAAAGCAGGTCTGATCGAGCGTGTCAATAAGGTCATTTCAGGCGAGAAATTAGGATCAGATATTCCATCCCATTTTTGCAGACGTCTTCAGAAGATGGCCGGTTTTGGAATGTCGGCAGTTGTCGGCAAGGCCGTCATACGCCAGGCTTTTATCCAACAGATGGCAGCGTCCATTCGGACCCATCTAGCCATGACACCAGACAGCACGTCACTGGAGAGTTTAGTTATACTGGCCGAAAGAGCTTTGGCCTCAGAGAACGACGCAAAGAACAGTGGCGTGGGGGTTTGCCAAAATTCAATTGAACAACAACGAGAGATTAATCGGAATCATGGAATTCATTTTTAGGCACCTCAAACAGCTAGAAACTGCAGGCGCACAGAAAAAACAATTCAACAACAAGCCGCAAACTGATAACAGAGCAACAGAATGACAAGTAAACAGACAGTTCTACCAAACGCAAATGCGCAACCTTTTATTCCCCGCATTGCTAAAAATAATGGGCAGAATGTTTTACTTGCAAGCCAATCAGTCCCCGATCGTCCGACCACTCCGCCGCCAAATTTACTGCAAAGTAGCCTCGCACAGCCACTGGCTACGGACGATGCACAGGTCTGCTATTATCATCAGAGATTTTGTGATAAGGCGCACACGTGCAGAGACCCCTGCGCGTTTGCTATAAACTGCTAAGCCAGCGCAAGGTGGCGACACTTGTGTCTGGCGAGGCGAATGAGACGCGACATGACTGAGCAGAAGCCACCCCCTCTAGGCTATTATACGTCACAGACAAACGAAATAAATATAACTACTTGATTGATACAGGGGCAGCTGACAGTGTTTCACCTCGGTCTTGCGCTAACGGGACTGAGGAAACTGATAGTTTACTTTTAGTTGCAGCTCGATGATTACAACCTACAGTACATGTAAACGAACAGTTGATGTGGGACTGGAAACAGAATACTCATGGACATTTATTGTCGCTGATATTAAGTAACCAATATTGGGAGCTGATTTTTTAATACATCACAATCGACTCGTCGATTTACAAGGTAGATGCTTGAGATATTGAGAACCGGATTGGCTATACAGGCCACTTTATCCTCGATTAAGCCGTTGTCACTCAACCGTATAGACAGATTCGTAAGGAGTACACAGAATCACATAATCAGTTCTCGGAACTGACCCGTCCTACCGCGAAGGGAGAGACCGTAAAACACGGCAATACACATAAAATCGTGACCAAAGGACACCCTGTTTTTGCATAAAATCATGACCAAAGGACACCCTGTTTTCGCGCGACCACAAAGGTTTGCCCCGGATAAATTGGTTATCGCGAAACGCGAGTTCGATGAGATGATAAAACTAGGTGTTATCGAGCCTAGCGACAGAGAATGGTCATCAGCGCTTCACATGGTTCCTAAAAAGAACGGTGACTGGAGGCCATGTGGAGATTAAAGGAGTTTAAATGCTCAGACGGTGCCTGATAGGTACCCAATTCCACATATACAAGATTTTACACAGCGGTTATCTGGGTCCAAAGTTTTCTCTAAGATGGACTTAGTGCGGGCATTTTATAAGATTCCTGTCAAACTATCCGATGTACACAAAACCGCGTTACAACGCCTTTCGGCCTTTTCAATTTTACCCTGATGCCGTTTGGCTTACGAAATTCTGATCAAACGTTCCAGCGATTTATCGACCACCTTAGATGCGGATTCGATTTCGTTTTTGTATACTTGGACGACTTGCTAGTGACAAGCCCCAATCATAAGACCCACAGGAAACATTAACAAATTTTATTTAAAAGGCTTGCCGAATACGGAATTATAATAGATCTGGAGAAATGCCAATTTGGAACGACCAAAATGAATTTTTCAGGGCATTACGTTTGCTCTGAGGGAATCTCCCCCTTACCTACCGTTGTGGACGTGATAGTAAATTTCATTATACTGGAGAAGCAGAGAGCGTAGCGCAGATACTTGGGCATGGTGAATTTTTACCATCGATTTATTCCCCACCTTTGAACAATTTACTGACGGAAGCCAACGAAGGACAGACCAGGTTATCGCCCAAATCTAATTTCGACCTACATTGGATCGAGAGTGCAAATTTAGCATTTATTGAATCAAAGCAAATGCTGGCGAACGCGACTTTATTAGTTCATCCAAACCCTTCGGCACCATTGAATATCACGTGTGACGCTAGTGATTTTGCCGTCGGCGAAGTGTTTCAGCAGTGTATCGATAACGTTTGGCAACCTCTGTCATTTTTTCTAAAAAATTATCACCAGCAGAGACACGTTATAGTGCATTTGATCAAGAGCATTTGGCAGTTCACGCCAGTATCAGACATTTCAGACATTACTTGACTGCGATTCTGTAATCAATTATAAAGACTTGAGCACCAATCAGGCTCAAGACACCGAATTTACACCGTTGAGACATTCAACATCCTCCACTCTGGATTTTTGATTGCTTAAAACCTTCGACATCGTATTGGTATGGTGCGATGTATCGACCAGATATGCAAGACTACTTAACTAAGAAATTTCGAAGAAAGGTTTTTACAACACTTCACGGTTCAGGATACCCATCTACCAGAGCTATGAAACCTCTTATAAATTCACGTTTTGTGTGGCCAGGAATGAATATCAATATCGCGAATTGGTGCAGATTGGTGCATAGGTTGTCAAACTGTTTCACATCATAATAAAAAAGTTTTCAGAAAGTTTGATGAACTGACAGAGAGGTTTGATCATGTACACGTCGACCTAGTCGGGCCTTTACCATATTCCGATCGTTTCAAATATTTGTTGACATGCGTCGACCGTTTTATATGTTGGCCTGAAGCCATACCATTTGTCGACGTTAGAGCAGAGACTGTTGCCGATGTCTTTTTCAGTGGGTGGGTGGCTCGTTTCGGTACCCCTGCCACAATCAGGTGCCCAGTTCGAATAACGATTAAGGGATGCTTTGTGTAATCAATTCGGTATCACTAGAAACCGTACAACGAGTTACCACCCTCAGTCGAAAGGCATGGTCAAACGTTTCCATCGTCAGCTTAAGACCGCTATTATGGCACACGAATCACCGAGCCCGTGGACAACTACGCTACTGGCGGTCTTACTCGGCATCAGATCGGCCGTCAAGGAAACGTTAGGCAGATCGGCCGCCGAGATGATTTACGAAATGACACTCTGTTTGCCTTGTGACTTTACTGAGAATTATACAGTCGATGCTAACACCGACTTAGAAAATTATTCAGATAAGTTGCGCGTAGCCATGTCACGCCTCCGACTAAGCCCCCTGCGCAACACACATCAAAGAGATATGTTCCAATATAAGGAGCTCCAAACATGCTCACATGTATCGCAATAGCACCACCACTGACTGCTCCTTACGACGGACCGTATAAGGTCATAGCAAAGAGCGGCCGAGTGTTCAAAATTATGATAAAAGGGCAAAGTTGAGATGCTGGCTGCAGACCTGCCAAACCTGCGCATATCAAGCGCAAGCCTGAAAACGATAGCACTTAACAGCACAAAGCTACACTGAAGTCAAACGGAGTTAAACGGAAAATAATTCACAGGCACAGTCGCTTAAACAGCCGGCACTTTATAGGATGCCGCATGCCAGGACGAACGTTTTTTCTCGCGCTATTGGGAAGAATGAAGGTTTACAAACATATTCGCGCATATCTCTACATTTGCGTACAGACGTGCCCACTCGAATTCCCTCAAGAACACAAGAATAAGCCATTTACACAAACATGTGTTGGACGACAAATCCACACTCCTGCCCGATTCATACAGCTGGTTCACGCGGGTGTAGCACCTAACGATATATACGTAGGACCCAGCATCACATAAATAATTTGTAAATATAAATTCCGCCAGGCCTGGCATAACTAAATCACACACTATGTAAAAGAATGAAGCGTTTTATAGTGTAAATCTAGTGACTACATTGAAAATGTATAATTAAATAGCTAAGTCAGTTTGACAAGACAATATGAGTTTTGGCATGACCATTTTAAGTGACATTTGCTAAGAGGATCGAACTACATATGAGAGTTTGGTCATTGCCGCGCTAATCGACGTCCGCCCACACCCCACGCTATATTGTCACTACGACACTGTGACTATTCATGTTATATTGTTATATTTTTTATATAAACGTACGATTTGGTGCTACCTGGACGGTCTCGTAGATTAACCGTACTTTAACGATTTCTGCCTGTCACCGTAACCACAAGCATAGTTTTTATATACACGTTGTCACTTAGCCCGGGGGTGATGTGGCGCCGGCGACACGCTGATACCGTCTCCTTGACTGAACTCATTTGGGCCGGTTTCAGACCAGGCGGTTGACTAACCTCTGCTTCCGCCCAGCCTTGAGCCGCGCTAAAAGCCCGCCATTCTCGTTCATTCCAGTCTGATTTGCCTTTGGAGACAGACGTCTAGTCCGCCGCTCATTTAACCGGCCAATATGGCCTGGTCGGTCACTCTCTGTCGTGAGGTAGCACATCGATATTTGACACTGTCTGTGAACATCAATAAAGAAAGAAAGAAATCATCCTTGTTACGAACTTCCATTTATCAACCCCTGCTGACCAGGCAGGACTTAGAAAATATAGGTTTGAGCTCGATGGGTTTTCCCCATACCATGCTTCCCGACACTTACTCAGCCGTGAAATCGATGACTCCCCTTATTTATCGTTATCACAAGTAGGCATAATCCACTGTTACGTAACACCAATTACGGCAATCACTAGGCACACTGTAGGTTAACCTCAGGTCACGACACATGCCTACCTTCTCAACTCACAATGGTCCTTGCACAAAAATTGGTTTAATGTTGGGTCAAAGTTGGAAATACAGGCCAACGTTTAATCAGCGCTGGTGTAATTTCCTGAGTTAGTTGGGCTGGTGACAATGAACAGCGGTATTGTTATACAAACACATTACTGGTAGGCTAATTAGAAAAATGGTTCCAATCATCATCATCAATAGAAGGTGGGTACGGACTTGTATATCACTCAAATCGATTACCAATTTTAGATCATGATCACTAAATATACACATTGATGATTAAACTCTATTCCAGCGTTATTTTTTATTCACGCTCACACACCATCCCTAAGATATACATTGTTCTTGAGTCTTTATAGAGGTTGTAGTTAAAGAGTTAAAGCTCACAATAGTATTGGTCATTTTCGATGATACATGTAGTTCTTGCTATTATAATAATAATTTTCGCAAGATTCTTGAATTCGCGAATTTGTCCTCCTCGCGAAATTCGTGAAAATTAAAACCTCGCGAATATTACCAGATCTACAGTAGTGAAGGACTTCCCAAACACAGAAATCAACTGTAAACATACACAGACACATAATGTAAAACAATAATCAATAGGTTTGAAGGACAATTTGACCTGCCACATGTATTTAATAGGATTGTGGTATAAATTTCTCCTATACTGTCACAGGTAGGTGACTACTATAGCCCACATTATTTTGAATTTGTCAGGATTTATAAATATAGACTGTATAGTCAAGTGTTTTAATTTCGAAGTTAGAAACTTAACTGGAAGACATAAGGAAACTAACGTCCAAATAAAATATATCAAACGATAAAAATAAACGATATCAAGGAAAAAAGTCAAACAGACATTACAAAGGAGTTTACAATACAAGCAAACTTCAGAAAATATATCGACCTACGGTTTCAGTGAAGGTCTCCTGATCATTGCTATACTATTAATCAAAATATGTAAATGTTATTATTTGATGAAATAAATGAATCTGAGTCTGAGTCTATATATAGGGTACCGGTACATGTGTAGTACAGTTATAATGGGGGTACTGGGATGATTGCTAGTAGTAGTACTTTTTGCCCCAATCTGGGGAGGGTCATTAGGGATCTGTTCCGTCAGTTGCATGCTGTATGGCATGGTACGGAAGCACCAGTCTACAGCAATCATCCAAGGGAAGCTGCAGCCTCCTCGTATCTGGCCATAATCATTGGGCAGATTGCCAGTGGCATACCCCGGTTCCTCCGCTCAACTGCGGTGCTAATGCAGCTCTCGCATCAGTGCTGGCACTGGTGTAGGCTGTGGTAGCCTTAAATAACCGGCAAAAGCGTGTTTGACATTAGGTCTCTCATGTGGGATGAATGGAGTTACCCAGAGGGTGTTATTCTTCCTATTGTTACTACTACTACTATAGTTACAATGAGTCTGTTAGGCTACCCAGTGCCACGAATTATATCCTGGGCAGTGGCCTCACTGATCCTTACATCAGGTTGCTAACGGTCCCAAAAGGCATCAACCTGACTTCTGCTGCACTTCTCATGGGGTGCTACAGTAGAATACTGGTAATGGGTGCACAAATGAAGGCGCATTCGTACCACACCAAATTGCACCAAATTTGGCTGTAGGACACCGGATACAAGTGATGCACTTCTCAGCGGTGCTGAGCAATACTAGTATTGACTGTCTTGAAGTGCACCCACTTTATGATAAACCTACACAAGCGTATCGTCAAGTATCGGGTCTTTTTTGTGGATCGTGTGGTACCGGTATGTTTCCATTAATTCACTGTTTACAAAAAAAATAGTTTCTTCACCATTGACATTGTTTGCTAATATGGACAATATAGGCTAATGGAGAGTGATCTTTTACTAACTATAAATAGGCCTATCACATTGCTTTGTGTAGGCTTACAGCCCGGGGAATAGGCCTACTCGCCTTAGAAATAGGTAGGGGTGTGCCTCCGGCATTGTCAAAACCTAACCCTGTCACAATTTGCCTCATGATTCGCTGTCCTAATTTTGAAATAAACACTGAATTTAATTGATTGGTTTATGGTGTATTTACTACCTTACCTCAGGATACCTTAATTTTCTGGTCGCAGGCTCTCGTCTCAATGACCAGCTCTTCTTGGAACTCCTCTTCCGGTTCCGGTTCGTTGATGGCATGTTCTATATTATATGTTATGATTTTAATGGTATATTCATGGTCTGCAGCGTATTCCCACCTTAGTGGATGGTTTTTCTAGTACTTATCAAGTTTTTTTAAAGGTGTTTGTTGTTTTCGCAGTTACCACGGCCTCCGGGAGATTCCTCTAGTGCTCTTATTTCTATTTAATTGTATAATATAAACATATTTATTGTGCAATTGAAACAGATCCAAAATAGTAATACGAGGTTTTGTTCGCTGAGTGGTGACATGATGACTGGTTTCGTGCAGGGTACTGTAGTTGGTAGCTTCAGATGCTTTAATCTGTCTGAGTTTACTATATCTCTAAGGCCTGGAACATGTTTTGTTGCTCTCCTTTGAACCTGTTCTAATAGTTCGACATCTTTTCTGTATCTTGGGGCCCATGTAACATTATTACTTTCTAGGTGTGGTGTAAACAAAGCTTTGTATACAAGGCAAAACTCTTTCTCTGTCAAGTAAGAGTATGTTCTCCTTATGACTCCCATAATCCTATTTGCTTTTTAGCATATTTCTTCCATATGTAGTCAGAAATTTAGATTTGGGTCAAAGACTACCCCTATGTCTTTTTCCGTAGTTGTTTCCTCAAGATAAATCTTTTTATTATCAACCATCATATAATAGCGGTAGTCAATTTTCTCCCTTCCAATTGACAATAATTTGCATTTCTGGGGATGAAATCTTAGGAGCCACATGTCTGACTACCCTTGAAGGCTATGTAAGTCGTCTTGCACTTCTTTGGTATCCTTTTCCTTCCTAATTTATCTGGATACCTTGGTATCATCAGCAAATAACCGCACCCCCGATGTGATATTTTTCGGGAGGTCATTTTAAAGACCACAAAGAGGCATGGTCCCAGAACACTGCCCTGTGGAATACCGCTCGTGACTGGTCTCCATTCTGATGCCATTCCATTTACCATCACTCTTTGTCGTCTATCTCCCAGGACTGATGTAATCCATCTCTTTGTCTTAGATCGCTTACCATAGCTCTCCAGTTTTCCTATTAGGCGCCTATGAGGCACAGTATTAAATGCCTCCTGGAAGTCCATATGGACAACATCTATCTGCCCTTCTTCTGCTAGGACACTTGTCCACTCATCAATGACATAAAGTAGTTGTAGCCCTGTGGATCGCCCCGGGTAGGGGTGTGCCTCCGGCATGTTCAAAACCTGACCCTGTCCCAATATGCCTCGCGGCTAAAAAGACACCCTGTCCCAATTTGGAAATAAACACCGAATTTAATTGATCGGCTTATGGTGTAATTAATACCAATATATTTCATGTTGCATAGTGTTTTTTAGCTCTTTAAGATTTATTTATAAGATTTTGAGGCTATTAGGCTGAAAAATGTGATGGAATTCGGCTGATCATGGCCTGAAAAATCAGCAAAATGCATGCTAAGCGGATGCTCAGAGCTGGAGGCTCAAAAAAGGACCCTGTCCCAATTCCGGAAGCTCAAAAAAGACACCCTGTGCCAAAGCTGGAAGCTCAAAAAGGCACCCTGTCCAGCTGCACATATCCAGTACTCCCAAGTATGGAAGTGCCCCCCCCCCCCCCGGGGTGGATCGCCCAGATATGAAGGGTATTGTTAATTACTAAGCAAGTCGTTTTGTTCGAGACGTTGCATCATGCTGTCCCTTACAAACGATTCCATAACTTTGCACACCACCAAAGTCAGACTAACTTGTCTGTAGTTTCCTGCTTGCCAAAAGTTCCCCTTATTTTTAAATCCGGCTATAGCATTTGCTTCACTCCATATAGCCCGTACAATACCAGTGTCCATAGATGTTTTAAAAATGATGTGCAAAGGGTGTGCTAGGGCTTCGGCCAGCTTTTTTAATACTCTGGGATGTACCAGGTCTGGTCCAGGAGATTTCCCAGGATTTAATGTCTTTAGCTTTTTGCTGATGCTTTCTTCAGAGATAATTACATCATTTAAATTAGTGCTTCTGTAAAGTTCTGCTTTGGCAGGGTGGGTATATCTCCACTATCTTCCTTTGTGAAAACTCCGCTCAAAGTGTTTGAGAGTACATCAGCTTTCTCTTTGACCGATTTTGTCCTCGTCGGTTTTCCTTGACTGACTTGTCTGTTGTGTTTGGGATTTTAAGCTCAGATATTCCTTGCCGAGTTTTGGTCCGTGCAGCCACATAGTTCCAGAATTTTTTCGGGTTTGTTTTAACTTCTTGGGCAATTTTTCTTTCTCTATCTTTCTTAGCTTGTCGGGTCAGTTTTCTGACTTTGTTTCTTTGTTTTGTATATGCCAAGTGTGATTCTTCATCTATTTTCCTCATATATCTTGCCTACTTTCTATGTTCCAGGCGTATGTCTTCTCCTATCGCTTTATCGAGCGGTGTTGCATTTATTTGTCTTTCTATGATGGTCCACTATAGGCTAATGTCTTTTTGGAATGTAGGCCTACTTTTTTCAAGTTTTTTTTCAATTCTGTTAGGAATTACTACCAATTTAGGCCTACTTCATGTTTCAATGGTATTTTCAAGCTCTTTAATATCTTTTTCTGAAAAGTTGTGGCTATTTGCTGTGAAACTAGAAAATCGTGGTGAAATTTGACTGAAAATGGCCTGAGAAATCAGCAAAAAACATGCCAAAGCGGGTGCCAAAACTGGAAGCTCAAAAAGACACCCTGTCCAGCGGCACATCCCCATTACTCCCAAGTATAAGTTACAGTACACAGACAACAATGGGTCGAGGCTAATGTAGCCCCTGTTTTCAAAAAGGGAGATCGGCATACTGTTTCTAGCTACAGGCTGATCTCCTTGACATGTGTTTGTGCTAAATTTCTCGAACACATTATTTGCAAGAACATCATGACCCACTTTACCAAAAACAAAATTTTAACTTCTGTGCAACACGGTTTCCGTGCAGAGCACTCTTGTGAAAGCCAATTACTACTGACCACTGAAGATCTGGTCCAAAGTTATGAGGACAAAATTCAAACTGATTTAATTGTTTTAGATTTTAGTAAGGCTTTCGATGTAGTTCCCCACCAACGTTTACTACACAAACTTGATCATTACGGAATTAGGGGACCTACACTACTTTGGATTCAAAATTTTCTCACCACTCGGACACAAAAAGTAGTAGTAGATGGTAGCTTTTCAGACACTGCTTATGTAGGTTCTGGTGTACCACAGGGTACAGTACTTGGCTCGATCTTATTTCTATGCTATATTAATGACCTCCCATCCTGGGTCTCATGATGTTCGACTTTTTGCTGACGACTGCCTCCTTTATCGGCCCATAAAATCTAAGGACGATAAAAAAAAGCTACAGGAGGACTTAACAAAGTTGGAGCGCTGGGCAGACATTCGGGGGATGAAATTCAACCCATCCAAATGTTCTGTCCTCCGAGTGAAGACACCCCGGGCTAAAGAGATAGCATCAGACTACCAGCACAAAGGGGTCACACTGGGACAAGTAACAAATTCACCTTACTTGGGAGTCAGCATCAGTGAGAACCTGGAATGGGGGGATCACATCTCCAAAATTGAGGAGGAATTTAAAGGGATGTCCCTCAAAATTAAAAGAGATATTTTTCAATGGTTCGGTCACTTTTGGAATTCTCTTGTCCTGTACGGGATCCATACAGGCAAGGTGACATCGATAAATTAAACAAAATTCAAAAAGCTGCTGCACGTTTCGTAACAAACAACTCCCAGCGTAAATCAAGTGTAACAGTTCTTATCCAAGATCTAGGCTGGACTGACTTGCAAACTAGAAGAAAGAACTTCAGGCTGACAAGCCTGTACAAAATTTTAAACGGATTAATTACTGTACCTGTCAGTGACATTTTAACCCCAGCAGATGAAAGAACTCGTGGTGGACATAAAAAATCATTCAAACATATTAGAGCTAACACCACGCTGGGACAAAATTCTTTTTTTGTACAAAACCATACCCGATTGGAATCATCTTTGGCATCACGGAAAGCTGGTTAGATTCTACAATTTCGGACTCTGAAATTAATATTCCCGGCTACATAGTAGCTCGGCAGGACAGAAATCGTGAGGGGGGGGGGGGAGGAGTTTGTATTTTAAAAAAAAAAGATCTGGCATTTAATCACAGAAAATATTTATATCATGAAAAATTAGAAATGGTCTGGGTAGAAATTTTATTTCCACACTGTAAACCTCTTCTCATTGGATCCTGTTATAGGCCGCCTGACATGTCTGACTTTTATAGACTATTTGAAGAATGTTGCTATCATAAAGAAAAAAATTCAGATTTAGAAACAATTGTTTCAGGAGATTTTAACTCTAATGCACTTAAGAACAGAGTAACATGTTTTCTGCTGTAAAACACTTGATGTTGATTTTCAATTGGGTACAACTAATAAACACTCCTACCAGAATTACCCCCACGGGTGAATTTTGTCTTGACTTAATTTTTGTTTCCCATAGGGACAAAATTTCTCAGTCTGGTGTTATAAATAGAGGACTCGGTGATTATTTTCTTACGTATTGTACACGAAAGGTTCAAAGAGGTTCTTTTAACACTCCGTAAAATTGTAACACACCCGTAAAAATTTGCTCTATGAAAAACTATCCGTCTGAAAATTTTCTCATGAAGTTAAATAAAATAAACTGGTTTCAAGCTACTGACATAGAAGATGTTAATAAGGCTTGGGCCTTATTTCATAATCTTTTTATTAAGGCTCTCAACAGAGTGGCCCCTATCAAGCAGGTACGGTTGAAACTGAGATCAGAACCTTGTATGGACGGACATATTTTGGACTTAATCAATCAGAGAGATCAAGCTTTACATAATTTTCGAAAAAGTAAAATTGCTGATGATTTTAAACATTTCTCCAAATTGCGAAATAAAGTGCAATACTCTATTCGAAAAGCTAAAAGACATTTTTATAATAACAAAATTGAAGATCATAAAAATTCCTCATCAGACCTTTGGAAAACACTGAAATCACTTGGAACTTCATCCAAAATAAAATCTAGTTCAACCTCTATTGGCTTAGATGTTGATGGTTCAACAACTTTTGACAAACTAAAGGTAGCTGAAACTTTTAATGCGTTTTTACAACAGTGGCTAATAAACTGGTGTTTAAACTGCCGAAGGCAGTCAACATTTTCAACAGTAAATTTACTCATCAATATTATAAACAATGGCCTCTTTGCTCAGTGAAACCGAAGTGTGTAAAATGCTTAAAGGTTTATCACCTAGAAAGGCTACTGGTCTTGATGACCTACCTGCAAGATTTATTCGTGACGGTGCCGAAGGTATTGCCTACCCTATTTCATACATTATTAATCTATCATTAAAAACAGGTGATGTTCCAGATGAAATGAAAACTGCCAGAGTCGTTCCTTTTTACAAAAAGAATTCCAAATTAGAACCGGGTAACTATAGACCAGTATCCATTCTAAGCACTCTATCTAAAATTTTAGAAAGAGCTGTTCATATTCAACTTGAAATTTATTTGAAGGAAAATGATTTATTTTATAAATTTCAATCAGGTTTCCGTACTTCTTTTTCGACCGATACATGTTTGACTTATTTAACAGACTATATTTGGCATGGTATGGATAATGGCCTTTACACCGGCATGGTCATGATAGATCTACAGAAGGCCTTTGACACTGTAGACCATTCTTTATTATCAGATAAACTTCAAGCATTAGGGCTTAATAATGTTTCAGTTTCCTGGTTCGACTCATATTTAACGAATCGAACCCAGAAAGTAGATATAAACGGTACCTTTTCCAAGCCCAGGATAGTACCCTGTGGTGTACCACAGGGTTCCATCCTGGGTCCATTGCTTTTCCTAATATATGTTAATGACATGGAATCCGCAGTAAAATGTAAACTCATTTTATATGCGGATGACTCTGCTTTATTAGTTTCCGGGAAATACATCAAGGTCATACAGGAAACGCTTGGAAAGGAGCTCTGTGCTTTGAGTAGTTGGCTGGTTGATAATAAACTTTCTTTACATCTGGGTGAAACAGAATCTATTTTATTTGCATCATGTAAGAAAGTCTGCAACTCACCATCTTTAGATATTAAATGTGGGCATACGAAAATTTCTTCCAAAAAGTCTGTTCGGTACCTGGGGGTAGATCTAGAACAAACATTAAGCGGTAAATTGATTTTGGAAAATATTTTGAAAAAAGGAAATCCCCGTTTAAAATTTTTGAGAAGACAAGCCAAGTGTCTAAATTTAGCATCAAAAAGATTACTTTCGTCAGCATTAATTCAATGTCACATGGACTATGCATGCTCTTCATGGTACCATGGTTTGCAAAAGACCCTAAAGCACAAATTACAAATCCTTCAGAAGAAAACCATTAGATTTGTTCTAGATTTTACCCCACGTGGCCATATAGGGTACTCTGAATTTAATCGGGTAAATTGGCTCCCGGTTAGATTCAGAGTACAGCAAATTGTTCCAACTAACATGCATAGACTGATCCATGGAAATGCTCCTCTGTACTTAAGGGAGGGCATTTCCATGGTCCAGGAACGACACTCCTATAACACCAGAAATAGTGTTCTCTCTTTGGTCCTGCCTAGGGTCAACAGTTCGGGAAACAAATCGTTCTCATACATTGCTGCTAAGTTCTGGAACCAGCTACCAATCCCCATTCGAGCAACTGAAAACCTTTTACATTTTCGCTCATTAAAAAAAAACCACTTTATGTCATTGGTAAAAACTAAAGAAGAAAACATCTTTATTTAGACAGCTAATTTTTGTTCTAAAGGTTGGTAGCTGCGTCCAGGTCTGCCTTAGTCAGCTCAGTCTTGGACTAGTCCCGTGGCTGGGCTGCCTGAGGTAGGAATAAAGTAATTAGATCTACCTATATTATTGTAATTTATCACTGGATATATATTCTAGTCTATAATTTATTTTTCGCTAATTTATATTATGATAGGCCTATGCTTATTCATGTTTTTATTGAGCATCATCCTTTTAATGTGATAGGCCTATGTGACGCCTTTAATATTTATTTAGGGCGGAAATATTTCCATCCTCACTCTTGCCGCTGCCATCTGGCCAACAGGGACCACTGTGGAAATAAGATTTAGTCACTAGACTTTTTTCAGTGTTTTTATCCCTGGTGGCAAGTATGGTGGTACCCTGTATTTATATATGGTGATGTTTTACATGTACTCTTCACTGAATAAAGTTATCTATCTATCTATCTATATATCTTCCACCAGCTGCTATTGAATCCAGATCAATAGCAGCTTTCAAGAGCCAACTGAGCGATTAGTCTGGTCGGCCGCTCAGCACCAACCCTTCGCCTGATACTCCATTGAGGAGGACTGCGAAGTCACATATTCAAAGATTAAAGAACAAATTAATCCGAATAATATGTATTATTTGAAAAATATATAGTCTATATTCAACTTTTACGGTACATACTCAGGGGTGATAATATAAGAATTTGGTGATAGACGTTGGCTTTTAAAAAAAAAAAATAACTGGTAGGTCTACTGGCAGACTATAAAGATCTATAACATTAGCAGTCTAGATCAAATACGTAATTCCTTGTTAAAAAAATAACACTTAGATCCTAGGCTAATTCGAACGGAAGAAGTTTGTTATATTTTGCGTTTTTATTTAAGATTCCAGTCCGTGGCCGCTACCGGGCGATAATATAACGATTAGACCTTAGAGGCTAGGCCTACTAGACCTAGTCTATAACGTTAGTCAGATTCACATTGAATTCATCAACCAGGATTATTAAATTTCGTCGATTTCTCAGTAAATTCTCAAACAATTTTCATGAAATTTAACACACACTATTTCTATTCATGTCGTGACTACCCTGAACGTTTCGCAAAGTTTTGATAAGTTATTATAGTGGCATTCACATTAAAAATCGCATTTTAGGGGGATCATATGGTGTTACTGATTCACTATTTACGTGGAAAGTACTCACAATATCGACCTAAAACTGTGAGTCAGTATAAAACATATGTTCTACCTTAACACTAACTTATTTTAATTTGATTAGCTGAAATAATGCCACAGATTGAACTGGTTAAAATATTACTTGATATAGTTACGGTCCGCCACTCAACCAAATAAACAACTTATGTTCGCTGCACGTGTACACGTGGACAAGTCAATTAAGTCTGACGGGTTGAGCAGGTTGTTTTAATTGTTAGTTGTGCAGGTGCGTTGTATATCAATCAGGCTCTGTGATCCACTTAGCTTATTGTGTATGCAGGTATCCGCATGAGCTGATCAGCACGCCCGCCTTGCAGGTGAGGGGTGGCTGGAGCTCCTGATGGGTGGGAAACATTGCCACCATGTGCAATTTGATTTCAATTATCAGTTTTGACAAGTGAATGTTGTTGTAAAATAACATTTACCTATTTAGCGTCAATCACAGATGTATTATTACTCAATGTAGCCTAAACACGGTAAATGGGAAGTGAACATAGTCATTGATTTCATTTCACTTCCTTTCAAACAATAATAAGGCACCTTACATTATATTATAATGTAAGGTGCCTTACTTTTATGTACTTTTAAAATCACTGTATACGTTGATATGTTTGTATTTTGTTTGAATAAATTATATTGATTTGATTAGATTTAATAAAGTACATAACTGGTAAACAACAATAAGGAAAATGTTGAACAAGATAAGTGAATAGAATGAAATAAAATTTTCTACAACGGTGCAATATAGGCTACTGCCACTGGTAATGAAGTATCTCAGCAGGATACCTATTCAGGCCTACATCATAAACATAACAAAATAGCTCTAAACCAATTGAATTAAGATATCTAACCTACTTATAAATGCTGAATTCCATAACTTTTTTAAAAATATAAAAAACATATAAAAAACCTATTTGGTGATGAGGCATAGGCCCTATCCCAGCAAACATGAGACGTTACCCAACGTTGGTTTACTGTTTGCAACGCAGGTCCAGCAGTAAACCAGCGTTGCAAATTGGTCCAACGTCTCATAAGTTTGCTGGCCATATATCGCTAGAAATTCACCTAATAAGTGACCGACATAGCCTATATAGGCCTAATATGGGTGATTGATTGATGTTGACAATAAAAATTATTCATATATTGTGGCGCCAGGTTGGCTCATCGGCTAACTCAGGGGGTAGCAGGCTCGAGTCCCACGACGGCCGATATCTTTCCTTGGTACACACATATGCAGCGACCCAAACTGTTCAAATTCGTAGGATAATAACGACAGAAACATATTCATAACCGATTTGCGCCGCATCGAAAAACATATGAAGAAATAAAGAAAACAAAATGACCAATATGTCAAAGTTGACATGTAGCCTAAACGGTCAATAATAATAAAAAAATATATATAATGTCTTTGATTATTGGTGACCAAGCATAAATGGATATACGCCCAATAACTGAGCATTATAATCGCACCTCACATGGTTCACATCCTCTTTACTGCAGATAAAGAGGGCGATAATTCGGCGACGCATTTTTTTCAGTCACAAAGGGCTGGTAAGCGAAATAGAGAGTGAAGAAATACAAGAGAGCCAAGAAAAGCAGCAATTATGAAAAGCGAAAGCGAGAGAGACAATAAATACCAGAGAGCCTAGCCCTGAAACATTAAAAATAAAATGTTAAATATTAATCACAATGAAGTAGGGCTTGTGCAATCATAGTCATAAGGAACCATTGCCGTGTCGTCCTCTCTGAGGCCGTTGATAGATGTATTTGCTTTACCCGAAAATTCAACATGGCGGTGACTGAGAGCTATCTCGACCCCAAGGTCCGAAAAATCTCCATTATAACTTTAAAATGGTTACCCTTATAACCCCCATGACCCCCCTCGAACCCTCACAAACAAACCTCGACCTTCGACGCACAAGCCCCTCGACCCACAACCCCTCGACCCACAACAACAACAAAATATTTGTTACCCCTGATGGTAAACAAATAGCGATCACAGCCCGAAAATGGAAACAAAATGTCAGGCAGGCATCCCGTCTAGTAACCAAATATTTCTACTTCAAGTAGGCCTAATATATATCGGGACGCTACAAGTTTCCGAAGTTCCCACATTCAAAATTAGTTAACCCGTTCCGGGAACTTCAAGTCACCATGCATATGGGACCCACTGCAGGCTGTTAAATCAATTATGTAATTAATATATATAATTAAGCCTATTCTGTGAAACACAGGAATTCCTTTAATGGTTACTCAGTGAAAACAGTGCTACATAGACACCCCTCTCCCATACTTCATTGTATCAGCTAGCTCGGTGAGCGTGTGCTATTTATAGATTATGAGCCCAGTTTCAGGAACATGGGTGCTGTAGCGGGCATCAAAGCAAACACAAGCGGTGACACTGGGAATTCACCCAATGTTGTCTCAATACTGGGCCAGCATCTCCACACCTGACACAACATCGTCTGCACAGGGACGCTATGACTTGTAGACGCCGCACGCATATAGGAATAGGATATAGGTCTACCGACCCAGAATCTATTATGCCCTATTCATTGATTTTGGGCCTAATAAAAAAATTGGGCCTACGATATAAATGAAAAGGGCCCATCAATAGGCCTTACACGATAAGGCCTATAAATTAAACCAAAATAACCCATTTTTAACTTTGGTTGAGGTGTAATTCGGAAAGGTTGTGGGTCGAGGGGGTTGTGGGTCGAGGGGTTGTGGGTTGGAGGTAGAAGGTCAAGGGTTGTGGGTCGTGGGGTCGAGGGGGTAATGAAGGTAACCCTTTTTAATGACTGTACAGGCTGTGGGCTGAGCTATTTTCGACCTGATTATTCAAGGGCAAGTCCTTGATATGATCGTACAAAGAAATGTTACACGATTTTGTACGGGGTCAATCACCCTCGCTGACCAGGGCCTGTACGACATGTGCAGATGTCACAGAAAAAGACACTGAGCAGTCAGTATGGGGGTCAATCTGTGGCCGAAACCTGTTTCAGCCACTAAGGCTATAGGTAGTCCACCTACAGCCTCCTTCTCAGGGCCACACTAGCACTAGCTGACGCTAGTGGAAGAATAGTGGATTTGATGAATGAGAATGGTCCACCTACAAAAGTAGAAACTTGCCTGGTACATTAAAAGTTTGAATTGCTAAAATAGATTAAATCATTTCAACAATAAAAAATAACATAAACTGAAAGAATCTTGATAGGGCCTAATCCTTGCAATGTTTGAATTTGGCTAAAATTGGGTGGTGGGCTAGTTTTTTTAATTGATCAGTTAGTATGTACTAGATTGCGATG
The DNA here is from genome assembly GCA_964017125.1 of Flabesymbios commensalis. Classification (NCBI taxonomy): domain Eukaryota; kingdom Metazoa; phylum Annelida; class Polychaeta; order Terebellida; family Flabelligeridae; genus Flabesymbios; species Flabesymbios commensalis. The sequence continues at coordinate 74,857,710 of OZ024916.1, forward strand.
CTCTGTGCACAGGTTGTGTAGCCCCACCCCCATGAGGTAAATTAACCCCAGAAGTAAATATTTTGAATCAATGATTCGAAACATCGCCTGAAAAAAGGGGCTTTTTGGGCACACCCCCCCCCCCCACCCATTTTTTTCTGTAGGCCTTTTGAGCTGTAATCCCCGGGCTATGATCGTCAATTTTTTGCTGTACATAATCGCAGCTTGCAGAGAGCATGTATACACAATCAACCCAACACATGATTAAGATGACAAAATCCGAAAGTTCTGCAACTGAGAGAAAATTTGAAGTCTATTTCGTTGTTATTAGAGCCATGCTAAATAAAGCCTGATATTATATATCCTAATTTTCACAGATGACTGGGTGGAACTGTATACCCAAACAATCCAACCACACTTTAATGAATAGCCCTACAGAGTATTTTTTATTGCTCTATTATCATTGCCACAATTTCATGCTCCATAATATTTTTTTAAAACTCTCGCCTCAACATGAAATGGTAGCTACTACAACTCCAGCTTCATCACATATTTTACTCGTTTGAAACAATAATGTATTCACGAAATATAACATACAGTGCAAATGATTATCCACAAAACAACTATGGTCAACTATGTTGAATAGTTTCTCTAGAATTTCAAAAACATGAAATATTTCAATTGTATATTTCAATTAAGAAATGTGTGAATAATGATATCGCTACATGTTCAGAACTATACAAAAATGTGCAGGGGGAAATCATGGACATAATAATGTGGTATAAATCGCGTAGGCCACATCAATAAGTTATAAAATAGAACTGTGTAACCAGGGTTTCCACCAGAAATGTTTGATTGGGGGGGGGGGTCCACAAGGGTTGGTGGGTCTGGGGAGAGAAAAAGAATTGGAGGGTCTGGCGGAAAAAAGAATTGGAGTTTCAAATTTTAGTGCTTAAAATGGCCTATTTAAACTAAAATAACAGCAAAATGTAGAAAATACTTTCATTTTCTTTGCCACCTTAGGTGCTGAGTGGGAGGGGGTCCGTACCCCCACTGGCGGAAATCCTGGTACCTAATAATATTTTTTCTTTGAAATACGTCTACTTTTTATTTGATTTCAAATATTTTATTAATAAGATAACATTATTATAGGTCATATATAGATAACCATGATGTTGGCCTAATTGACAGCCACAAGTCACAACTCATAGTGGTGTCACTGCATGGGGGTCGCACCTGACATGTTGATTGTCCCATGTATCTTTTTTAAAGAGCAATTGACGATAACAACTCGATAATACAGTCACTTCTGGTGATATGCTGTTGCACTTTCACCACGTCAAGTATCAGACATTGGAATAACAACTATAAGTGACCTATATTGAGTAGACCTATACTACAATACATTAGGCCTATATAAAATATAAAGGCTTGAATTAGTGATTGATACCATTTTGGCTATTATTATTTGTTTTTTATCTGCTCCTTGATAATTCCGTCTCGCTTGTCAGTCATTTTGTATCTTATTTTTCGTCATTTGAGTTTCTGGAGTCTCTCTTGCAGGCCTACAGTGTCTCATCTTCAAGTGTCTCTCGCTTTCCAACACAGTGGTATTTGTAGCCACTCTGATATCTTGCTGTTTATCACGATCGGACCACCATATGCACATGATAAAAATTGAGTTTATATTGAAGGGAGTCAAGAAATGTAGGTGGGGGCCTAATAATTTATATAGGTGTAGGCCTATTATAATTCATATTTTCTCCTTAGGGCCTATCTTTTCCTTATAAACAATGTCAGCCCGAAAATTGTTTTATACATAGGGCCTCATAGCGGTAATGTTGTTATTCGTGTAGACTATTATAACAGTTTCTGATAGTTTCCATATTTTTACAGAAATATGAATTAAAGTCTGCTACTTTTCTCATAATCATAAAATGAGCTACATAAAAAAAAAGCTTTAACCTATTATAATGACAAAGGCACATAGCTGATACCGGATAGGCCTTATTCCCAAAATGTGCCTGAAAGTTTACAACGGGAACATTCACATTTTGGAGAGTGCATCACGGCACATATGCCTAGATGCCTTTATCTGATAAATTTCTACATGTCATACCATATATACTGTGTGTGCTACCATGCGTGCAAAACAAGCATTGATTGTCATAGTCTATTTACTTCTCCAAACTATTTCTATTTAGCTGCTAGCGTAGCATGAACATGGCCCGTTTGTTTAATAAGCCAATGGTATAGGAATTGATAATGTAGACCCCCGCGCCACCCAGCCGGGAGATAACCCCTATCGCCTTTCCCACCGAGTGGGCTGAGCCAAAGTACCAGGATGACATACAATGTGGACAAGAGGAAAGATCAACAAACATGATCGCCGGAATTTTGTGGAGATGTTTTTTTTTTTTCTCACTTCACAGCCAGTAACCTCACTCAATTCAATAATCGTCTGAAAATAAAATCGCCCCATCATACAAAGTAAGTGAATATGTAAAAAAAATCGACCAAAAACGGTAAATATCGATATGAGAGCGAAAAAGCATCCACCACGGTGAAAGGTGAATCCGGGTATAAGTAGGCCTATAGTATAGGCTAACGTTAGTAATACTAGCATACTACCGGATTAGCCCCACCAGGGGCTATAGGAATAGCCCCACCTCCCATATGTTATTCACTGAAGGTGGGGCTATACTTATAGCCCCACTTCAGTTACGCTATGAAATTAAAGTGGGGCTAATTTCCCATAGCTTAGTGAATGTGAATGGGGCTAATCCGGTAGTAGTATATAGATTCTATATTCTACTACCGGAATAGCCCCATTTTCCATCATTTATATATGAGAGGTGGTGCTATAGTTTTAGCCCCATTTCCCATATATTGTTGACTGTAAATGGGGCTTATCTGGTAGTAGTATATAGGAACTAACATTATATAATATTTAATTTTAATTTATAATATTTTTTTACGATCTTTAAAATAATTAATTATTGATTTGCCTTGGGGGGAAAAGACCCCCTGGGGTAAAGGGTTTCATTTGGGGCCCGAGAATAAGCAGCAAATGGGGGCTCGGAATTTTTTTGGGGTAAATGACAAATTAAGCATTTTTCAAATTAAATGCTCGATATTTTAAGCCCTATTTCCCATTAATAATACATATGGGGTGGGGCTATAACTTTAGCCCCATTTCCCATACCTTAGTGACTGTGAATGGGGCTAATCCGGTAGTAGTATATAGATTCTATATACAGTAGTCCCTCCAGATGCGACCCCCTTCAGATCCGACTTCTCCTTCTATGCGACTTTTTTTCTGAGCACCAATGTGCTTTACACTGTTAAGCACCCCTTAAATGCGAATTCCCCTCTCCCACGACATGCGACCTTCAAATCATGGCACTACCTAGCGACCTCCCTCTAAAGATAAGACTTTTTGAAATTAGCTGCTCAGTGGCACTGTCAGCCTGGCATGAGCTGCCGGTCTGAAGCTATTGCTTGTGTGCACATACCGTCGATTACAGCCCAGTAGATACGTATGCTAAGCCACTGTTGGCTTAAGGCTGGTACAGCGTCGTATGAAGTGGGCCAGCATTGACACAACCTTAGTCAATAAACTGTGAAGATTTGTACTGGTAGCTTCAAATCACCGTACCAGATAGCAATATCCTTCTAAAGATACGACTTTTTGAAATTAGCTGTTCCCAGACTGTGTCACGTCTGCAGATGTCTGGCAACCCTACACTGACAAGAGATGACTTTTTATAATAATGTTTCCAGCTGACTAAATGTATAACGACTTTAATATTCTAGTCACATCGTTGGGAACGCATTTCAGATTATAGTGGCTGAAAAATGCTTTCCGGTGATATAACTATTTTCACTGTATTTTGAATACTTTTTCTGTTATTAATTTAAAACCATGTTTAAATTGTATTTCATTGTAGATATGTATTTACATATGGTGCAGTTGACATCCAGTGCACCCTTGGCTATACAAGGTGCATTACAACACTAATTAGCAGTACTTCTGAATTACGTGTTTCCGTTAGAACAGGCAATTAACACAGACTGTCAACTGCGCTGATCGTGTCACAACGAAAATATAGGTGTTTAAAGGGGCTGTCTTAAACATCAAATTCCGCCCATTTTACTCTTTTTCTAGAGTTTTTTCACCCCTCCCAGATACGACTACCCCTTGGATGCGACTTTGGTTCTCTGGCAGTATGAAAGTCGTATCAGAGGGGGACTACTGTACTACTACCGGAATAGCCCCATTTCCCATCATTAATATATGAGAGGTGGGGCTAAAGTTTTAGCCCCATTTCCCATATATTAGTGACTGTAAATGGGGCTAATCCGGTAGTAGTATATAGGAACTAACATTATATAATATTTAATTTATAATATTTTTTTACGATCTTTAAAATAATTAATTATTGATTTGCCTTGGGGGAAAAGACCCCCTGGGGTAAAGGGTTTTCATTTGAGGCCCGGGAATAAGCAGCAAATAGGGGCTTGGAATTTTTTGGGGGTAAATGACAAATTAGGCATTCTTCAAATTAAATGCTCGATATTTTAAGCCCCATTTCCCATTAATAATATATGGGAGGTGGGGCTATAACTTTAGCCCCATTTCCTATACCTTAGTGACTGTGAACGGGGCTAATCCGGTAGTAGTATATAGATTCTATATACTACTACCGGAATAGTCCCATTACCCATCATAAATATATGGTAGGTGGGGCTATAGTTTTAGCCCCATTTTCCATATATTGGTGACTGTAAATGGGGCTAATCAGGTAGTAGTATATAGGAACTAACATTATATAATTTTTTTTTAAATTATTTTTTTACGATCTTTAAAAAGACCTCTTGGGGTAAAGTGTTTTCATTTGGGGCCCGGGAATATGCAACAAATAGGGGCTTGGATATTTTGGGGGGTAAATGACAATTTTAGGCATTTAAATAGTAGATATTTTAAGCCCCATTTCTCATTCATAAGACATCTGAGATGGGGCTAAAGCTTTAGCCCCACCTCCCATTAATAATATATGGGAGGTGGGGGCTATAGTTTTGGCCCCATTTGTAACATAGGCTGAATAGGCTGTATTTAATTGAAAATGGGGCAAAATTTAACTGAATGTCAGCATACAAACTAAAAGATAAAAGTTTAACTCAATGACGGCAAAATTGTAATGATGGAGTAGTCCTCACAGGTCAAAGGTCGGTTACAATCATGGTGCTAAAACTAAGTGACGCCATCATTCATGTTCGTCATTCAGTTACCTAAGGTGAATGACTTTAGGCTACTTACTGTGCATCTAAGTGACCATATGAGTTATATCCGTGATTTAGTTAACTAATTTGAATGCGCACATTTAACTAAATGACGACATCATTCATGTTCGTCATAGTGTTATAGCCGTCATTTAGTTAACTAATTAAAATAATACTTACAGACAAGTGTTCGTTATTTTTTGGGGTGTAGTCAAATTAAAATTAAAATTAGATAATTAATATTTATCAACTAAATGACGCCATAATTGATATGTACATAGCCGTCATTCAGTTATACATGTACTGCAACTATATAATTTTCTGCCGCTATCTGTAAAATAACACGGCTTAATCTAACTTGCTTATATATCTATCATGTCTATAGGTAGATGAAATCTAACTTAATGACGCCGTAACTGATCTATGCCTATGCCGTCACTCAGTTATTTACTTAAAATAATTTTATTGTCCTTCGTTCCTGTAATTTGTTCTAATTGTCTCTCAAATAATAATGAGCCTTTTCAATAAATTAGTGAAATAGCTTCATGTTGGACAAGATTTGTTTATAGACACTTTTATTTGAATGCAAACTAAATGAAGCCATACTTCTAAATAGCCGTCATTTAGTGATATAATGAAGAAATATATGTAAGTGTAGGACTTCTCACTAATAGGGGATTAGTGGGACAAGCCCCAACTCCCTTCACTTCAGTCTTCATTCCCGTCGGGACGACAGAACACAAATAACTTGGTTAATTCATTTTTCAGTTCATTCTTGTTTATTTAGTCTACACGTTGTAACAACTTTAGTGCACACATCTCCACGCAGAACGCGACAACCTAGCCAGCGGCTCGGCGCTTGAGTCTAGCGAGACGTCTGCTCGACTCGGCAGCCTGGGAGTAAGTGACGCGCATCGCTTGATGCAGCGCGATTCAAAATTGAGGCTAGGCGGGCTACCGCCTTTCGTCAAAGGTCGGAAACGCCCGAACCAGCCCGAACGGTGAGACGCAAGTTCCCACATATACTCCATTTCTGATATTAAACATGTTCACAATGGGGCTGAAGCATTAACCCCAGGTGGGGCTAAAGCAGGATTTTGCCAATAGTGCATACATTACATACATTTATCCGCTTGCTCTAGGATATTTCTGTAGCCGCCTGTAGAGGCCTGACATTTTAAGACATGACTATTTAAGAAGTTAGACTTAGACCATTTGAAATGTAGCCTAAGGCTAGGCCTAGTAAATAAATAAAAATGTTGCCCTCAAAAGCTCTATAAACGCATTATCTTCATCTCTGAATTTTAGTACATGTCAAATGGTCTAACTTCTAAAATACTTGTCAAAACTTCGCGAAATTTTCTGGGTAGTCACGACATAAATGGAAAATAGTGTGTGCAAAATTTCATGAAAATTGGTTGAGAATTGACTGAGAAATCTGTGAAATGCATTAATCCTGGTTGATGAATTTAATGTGAATCTGACTATAGTCCCCTATATAGTTTTTTGTTGATTTCTGTCAATTATAAACCAATTTTAATGAAATTTTCTACAGGCCATTTCCAAGTCGTGTCCCAACATCGGTAAACAAATTCGCAAAATGATATTGAATATTTCAAAAGCTAGACCTTTGGACATGTAGTAAATTGAATGTATGATGTCCCTTTATAAACCTATTACACTATTTCTAACGTTAGAACTTCTTTTACATATCAAATAGTTTAACTTTTGAAATATTAAATATAATTTCGCAAAACTGATGTTAGGACATGACTTGGTAATACCTTGCGCAAAATTTCATGGAAATCAGTTCAGAATTGACAAAAAATTGACGAAAAACATCCATAAATTTCCTGTTTTACTGTAGTCTAATGATGAAATGTGAGCTGTCATTTTGAAATTTTATAACATGCCAAATGGTCTAAATTCGACAATACGCAGCAAACTTGCACCAAATTTTCAGAAAATAGTTTCTACAATGTGTTTTATGGAGGCATATGCTTTCTTAAGGAACAATTATATGGTAGAAAGCTGATGATGTACAGATGATCATGGTGATATATTGAATTTTTTTACTTGTTTAGAAGAAGAAGTTATTCAACAAACAATGCCTAAAAACAAGGGAGGTGGGAGTGGTGGCAAAGGTGGAAAAGGAGCAAAGGGCGGAGCAGATGAGGGCGGTGGTGCCTCGAAGGAAAAGAAAGGAGGAACTGCAGTAAAGGTATGTATGAGGGAACTGGTGACTCGAAGGAAAAGAAAGAAAAACTGCAGTGAAAGTATTTAGTTACATAAAAACATGTATCAATGGGACATAGAGTAAAGAAAAGAGAAACTACAGTAAAGGTATTTAAATTGCATAATTACATGTATCAGGTAGTGCCCAGAAGGAAAAGAAAAGAGTAATGAATAAAATGAGATAGAAAAGCGGAACAGCAGGGAAGCTAGGTACTGTAAAGACATGTATATATGGGACATAGAGAAAAAAATCACAAAAATCTACTACTGAGTTATATAGAATAAAATAATACTGTAAAAAAACTAGTAAAATTTTCATGGAATTTTTTGTTTGTTTTCTTGTGACAAATAATATAGAGGTTCCCTTTTATCAAAGTCTAGATTAAGAAAATGCTGCAGATAAACCACATACTTTAGGTAACATGTTGTAACATGTAAGAGATTGTTTGGCAGTATATCCGATTAAAATCAATTTTGATGGTTTTTTATAAATTTTATTTAGTACTCAATTATATGTAATGTGAATAAAAACATAAATTGATAATAAAAGCTCATCTGTAATGTCTATATCCCTGGTGAGAAAGAATAAAAGCTTAAGGTTAAATACATGCAGGTACGTGTACCAAAGGTAGATTAAAGAACATGAAGAAAATAGAGTAAAAAAAGAAATGCAGAGCAGAAATAAAGGTTTGTTTATTTGTTTGTATACTGAGTACAACTTCCTAGTTTGGAAGGCTAACGGCTCAGGGTGCTATCGCACCACTGGTGCTATCGCACCACATTGCGGGTTTTCTGGGGTCTCGCTGGATTGAAACTGCGCCTACATCCATTGAGGTTTTTCTACGTCCAACTCTAGGTCAGTCAGACGAGCCATCTGATTTACGTGGTTCTCTGCGCCCCACGACACGACATCGCTGCACGCATGTCCTAGTGTATAAAGCACCTGGTGTATGCCAGGCGGTCACCCATCCCATTATGGACCGGGCCCGGCGTTGCTTAACTTCAGTGATCGAGTTGACACTGATGAGCTAACGCCGTATTCCGTATATATAAGGTGATGATTATTTATCATAATGTCAGATTCGTTGTCATTAAATTCTCCAATATATGTCTTTAAACAACAATGTGTACTTTTCTCTAAATTTACTAACACATGACAACCTAACCAGCTAACCCAATGTTGTTACTAACACATGACAACCTAACCAGCTAGCCCAATGTTGTTACTAACACATGACAACCCAACCAGCGAACCCAATGTTGTTACTAGCACATGACAACCCAACCAGCGAACCCAATGTTGTACTAACACATGACAACCTAACCAGCTAGCCCAATGTTGTTACTAACACATGACAACCTAACCAGCTAGCCCAATGTTGTTACTAACACATGACAACCTAACCAGCTAGCCCAATGTTGTTACTAACACATGACAACCTAACCAGCGAACCCAATGTTGTTACTAACACATGACAACCTAACCAGCGAACCCAATGTTGTTACTAACACATGACAACCTAACCAGCTAACCCAATGTTGTTACTAACACATGACAACCCAACCAGCGAACCCAATGTTGTTACTAGCACATGAAGACCCAACCAGCTAACCTAATGTTATTACTCACACATGATAGCCTAACCAGCTAACTCAATGTTGTTACTAACACATGACAACCTAACCAGCGAACCCAATGTTGTTACTAACACATGACAACCTAACCAGCGAACCCAATGTTGTTACTAACACATGACAACCTAACCAGCTAACCCAATGTTGTTACTAGCACATGACAACCTAACCAGCTAGCCCAATGTTGTTACTAACACATGACAACCCAACCAGCGAACCTAATGTTGTTACTAGCACATGAAGACCCAACAAGCTAACCTAATGTTATTACTCACACATGATAGCCTAACCAGCTAACTCAATGTTGTTTTCATTCTTTTTCCGCTGAGATATCTTATTAAAATATTTTCCTGTTTGAATTTGTGTCTCGTTATTGTGAAGATTACCCATATTCATTAAAATTAAGACCAAACATTTGCAAATCTTTATGATTTATACATAACACTCTTTTCCCTCCCAATAACTGTGATTTGATAAGTTTATCAAACAGAATAAAAATGACTATAGTCGTGCTTGGCGTTTTAGGAGTCCGAGGCTGGTCCAACGTTGGTTCAACATATTGTGTTTGCTGGGAGAAACTGTGAGGATAGATTGTGATAATTCTGTGAAACTCAATGACCTCAACCTCCTTTGTTTTTACCGAGCTGGCTAATACAATGAAGTATGGGGGAGGGTTCTTATATAACCTTGTTTTCACCGAGTGACGTCACTGCGTTTCACAGAATGAAGTATGGGGTATAGGGTGTTATATAACCTTGTTTTAACCGAGTGACGTCACTGCGATTCACAGAATAGTCTGTGTATGAATGAATGAGTGAAAGAATGAATGAATTAATAGTGAGTGACTGAGTTAGTGTGAATGAATGAGTAATGTGTGAGAGTGAGTGAGCGAATGAATGGGTAACAAGTGAGTGGGTGAGTGAATGAATGAATGATTGAGTGAATAAATGAATGAATGAATGAGAGAGTGATTGAGTGAGTGGGAGGCTCAGTAGGTGGTTGGGTGAGTGAGTATCACTGTGTGTATGTGAGTGACTCAGTGGGTGGGTGAGTGACTCAGTGGGTGGGTGGGTGGGTGAGTGAGTGAGTGAGTGAGTGAGTGAGTGAGTGAGTGAGTGAGTGAGTGAGTGAGTGAGTGAGTGAGTGAGTGAGTGAGTGAGTGAGTGAGTGAGTGAGTGAGTGAGTGAGTGAGTGAGTGAGTGAGTGAGTGAGTGAGTGAGTGAGTGAGAGATAATTGCTGACAACATAATTTCTGATCATTGAGGCTCCCCCCTACCAGGGGGAGGCTTTTAGTTTTTGTACGGTTTCGGCGGCGCCGCGCATGGACACCGCCTCTCATCCATGTCACCCTGATATCTACAAAACCGCTTTTTCAATTCAGTTCAACATACTGTATACAAGTATTAATACCAAGGCTGCTTCAATTTTTCAGAAAGTTCGGGGAAATATTCTGGTCATGGCGGCCATCTTTAAGCTTTTTTCGTCAAATTAGGACCTTGTCACCCTGATAACTTCAAAGCCGCTTCTCCGATATACTCAATATTCAAAATACTACATAGTAGTGATAATTCCTAGCCTGCATCAATTTTTCTGAAAGTTCGGGAAAATATTTGGGTTATGGCGGCCTTCTTTAATCTTTTTTCTTCAATTTAGGACCTTGTCACCCTGATAACTTCAAAGCCACTCATCCGATATACTCAATATTCAACATAGTGCATAGTAGTAGTATTTCCTAGACTGCATTAATTTTTTCAAAAAGTTTGGGAAAATATCCGGGTCATGGCAGCCATCTTTAGTCTTTTTTCGTCAAATTAGAACCTTATCACCCTAGCCTAAAGCTGCTAGCCTCTGCCTCATAAAATTACTTGATAATTACATGTACAAATTGATTATCTGCAAAAATTATAATTAATGTATAACTCTCATTTGAAAAGTGGGAGGGGGAGCCTTGTTGGGTGTTTACATGGTAAACACTTACATCTAGTTTTTATTTAGTTGTGGTTCACTGAATGCTCTTCTGATCTCACTGATTATGTGTATTCACAGGTACGACACATTCTATGTGAGAAGCATTCTAAGTCCATGGAGGCGATGGCAAAGCTGAAGGAAGGTGTGCGGTTTAATGAAGTAGCAACACAATACAGTGAAGATAAAGCTAGACAAGGAGTGAGTCTATCATTTTCATGAATGTTTTAAATTTTTTTCTGATTTCAGCTTGTTGATGATCCATCTTCTTTTATCTTTATTTTTTGTTGTTTGTTTTTTAAGTTTTTTTTTTAAGTTGTATGTTCCACACATTCTCTACGCAAAGATTAGTCATATCAGCCTCGCTGTATCTTGGTGGCCGCACAAAACTGTACATGGTTAACTGCCAGTCATGTTCAGAATTTGCATGCGTAGGTCATGTGTAGGACTTTAGTATTTAGTACAGGTACATTGCACTCAGCTCGAGTAACTAACCCATTACAAGACTGAGGATACTACTCCAATGAGACACTCACCCAATGCTGTTTTACTGTTTGACCAACTTCTGCGACACTGGCCCAACATTAAACCACCATTGGGTGGGTGTACAATGTTTGTTGGGAAAGCCCGCCTGGTAGCTTTCAAAGCTAATGCATTTGTGGAATTATTAACTCATAGATGTCTCTCAAGTATATGGACTTACTATGATTTGGGAACTTCCTCCCAATACAGCGTTGATTATGAAACACAGAATTATTATGGAATAACCACTGCACCATTGCATTCTGGTGAACCCATGTCCAACGTATTTTAACGGTTGACTACACCTTTAACACAGCCATTGACGAAACCACACTGTAAAGGTGTGAGCAGTGGATTGCTGTATTAGTTTTACCTGAGAAAATCATCGTTTAAACTTTTACAACATGCCAAACACAAGCAATTTTCCAACATGGTCACCAAATTGGTAATTTTTTACCAGATTGTTTGCTCAAAAATATTTGTTCAATCACCTTTTACCATATTATTGTTGGTTTGCTATATCACAGATCATGAACGCTGTGATCGAAATGCTTTTTGCAAATAATTGTATTTGTCTATGCAAAAATGTTCATCAAATCCCGATCAAAATAATAAAAGTGAGGCAACTGAGTAATTCATACAAAGATTTGTGACAACCCAGATCAGGCATTGGAAGGAGAACAAAATTTCCCTTAACCACAAACATAGCAATATCCAATCATGCATACATGATTGTATTCCAAGCGTGATCAACATCCTAAGCTGTAAATACTTTACCAAGGACTTCCACATATTCCAGTAGATGAAGATATCTTTTTAATCCAATTATTAGCTGAGGACCAGCTTTTTATTTATGCTGGTCGTGCTAGCTATTTTAGATTTTAGTAAGCCTACTGATTTTAATCCAGCCTTAAATTTATTAAGTAATCACATTTTCTATAACTGTGCCCAATGTTTAACTGATGCTTCATCATCAGATACTCTACCATCGCTCTCCTACTACGGCTGTAGAACCTTTCCCGTGTTTATCATCCCTCTTGACTAGGCATGATGACACTCAATATTTTATTTTATATTATAATGACTAGGATTGTATGCTGTATGCCTTGGTGCCTCACCTGAAGTTGTGTGCCTTGGTGCCTCACCAGCGGTTGTGTGGCTTGGTGCCTAACCAGCCGTTGTGTGCCTTGGTGCCTCACCAGCGGTTGTGTGGCTTGGTGCCTAACCAGCCGTTGTGTGCCTTGGTGCCTCACCAGCCGTTGTGTGCCTTGGTACCTCACCAGCGGTTGTGTGGCTTGGTGCCTAACCAGCCGTTGTGTGCCTTGGTGCCTCACCAGCCGTTGTGTGCCTTAGTGCCTCAACAGGGGTTGTGTGCCTTGGTGCCTCACCAGCCATTGTGTGGCTTGGTGCCTAACCAGCCGTTGTGTGCCTTGGCGCCTCACCAGCCGTTGTGTGCCTTGGTACCTCACCAGCAGTTGTGTGCCTTGGAGCCTCACCAGCCGTTGTGTGCCTTGGTGCCTCACCAGCCGTTGTGTGCCTTGGTGCCTCACCAGCCGTTGTGTGCCTTGGTGCCTCACCAGCTGTTGTGTGCCTTAGTGCCTCACCAGCCGTTGTGTGCCTTGGTGCCTCACCAGCCAATATGTGCCTTAGTGCCTCACCAGCCGTTGTGTGCCTTGGTGCCTCACCAGCCGTTGTGTGCCTTGGTGCCTCACCAGCCGTTGTGTGCCTTGGTGCCTCACCAGCCGTTGTGTGCCTTGGTGCCTCACCAGCCGTTGTGTGCCTTAGTGCCTCACCAGCCGTTGTGTGCCTTGGTGCCTCACCAGCCGTTGTGTGCCTTGGTGCCTCACCAGCCGTTGTGTCCCTTGGTGCCTCACCAGCCGTTGTGTGCCTTGGTGCCTCACCAGACGTTGTGTGCCTTGGTGCCTCACCACTCTAAAATCACTTCATGCGGACTTGAAATGATGGATCCTTCAACTTTAATTTTGAAAATCGAATGGTGACACCAGTGATCAGGCATCGATGTTTCTGTTGGAGATCTGAACTGGAGCTAGTTATACATGTAGACAGTTGTCACAAATTCACTAACAGTCTATCGTTGAATTTTAATATTTATCATTATTGTTAAAATATTTTAGTTTGATAATATTTCAACTATAACAAATTGAAATTAAGCAATGTCAAAGCAAGTTTGAACTTTTCGACCACCTTGACTAAAGCTAGCTACATGGTGGGCTATAATGAGATTATAATTTCTTCAAGTGATGAAATACAAGTGTTTTTTGTGCATAGATGATGTTATGATAAGTGTGTAATTTTTTACAGGGAGACCTTGGATGGATGACTCGGGGCAGCATGGTGGGACCATTTCAGGATGCGGCATTCGCATTGTCTAACAGCACCACAGCAAGTCCCATATACACAGACCCCCCTGTTAAAACAAAGTTTGGTTATCATATTATTATGGTTGAAGGAAAGAAATAGTATTATATTGATTTACCATGTATATGTTAATTTAATGTTGGGCCATCGTCTCATTAAACCAACATAGTAATGTTTATCACTTATGTGCTAAGTTATTTTATTCTGTCAATTGCTGATCTAGCACATTTTAATGTTGACTGGGTGATAATCAATCCACTATTAAATTTACTGAGAATATTCATATCTAAGATGGAGATAACTATTATCTAACCAATATTGTATGCTCAAAAATAAAATAAAATCCACCTTTTGTCATTTTTGTGAAAGACACCGACCTTGGTTTTATACAACTGAAGTCCAGCTATGAAATACTGTAGATCTGGTAATTTGCGTGTGTTTAACCCTTACAGTGCGGGGATAGACTTTAGTTGTCAGAATCTGACATCTACAGACGTCAGATTCTGACAACTAAAGTCTATCCCCGCACTGTAAGAGTAAAAATATTTCTAATGGCCATAGACCCATAACATAGTTATTCAAATGAATCAGAAAGAGCTAATGAAGACATTTATGATGATATCAAGGTGAAAAAAACCTTTGGTTGCGATGTTTTCTTACAAATTAATTCAGCGCTTTAAGGGTTGAATTTTCGCAAATTTGTGATTTTATGACTTTGCGAGGTCTAGAATTCACGAATTATCAATTTCGATGAGTAGCGCTAACATATAATTTTCGCGAGATTTCTAAATTTGTGAATATGTCATCCTCGCGAATATTACCAGATTAACAGTATGCTTAGACAAGTATCAAGGATATAGATACAGCAGAACATTACATGTTCTGTAGAAGAAAATTTTCTACAAATTAAGTTATCAAATGTCATCCCCACATGAATTATACTTGAATAAATTTCAGTACTCACAGCAGAATTGTATATATATATATATTTCCAATAAACTGCCATTTACTTTTATTTTTACATGGGTTATTTTAATTGTTGATCTGCTAGGTTCAGAATACTGTGCAAAGGTGAAGTGATCATTGTGTTAAGCCCTAAAGCACAAAATTATTTTTGTAAAACCATGGGAGTCCAAAGGGTTTTTCAGCCAAAATTTTGGCGGGTGCCTATTGTCGTCATCAGGCTTGTCCGTCGGCCCGTCCATCCATCTGTCCGCCACTTTTAACACTATAATTCGTTTCTCATAACTGGAATGCACAGGTTAATCATGAATAAAGCTTGACTGATTTCACATTCGACCTTTCTGTGACCCATATAACCTTGACCTTTTTTCGATCGACAATTCTTCTCGTTAATGCGATTCACTCAACATTTTTTTATGTATTGCTCCAAAATTCATAATATATATAAATTTCTCTAATAGCTCGGATGAGTTCGAAATTGTGAAGATTCGGACAGAAACTAGGACGTGGTAGCCAAAATGGCCGATTATCGGCCGTTATTTTTTTAATATGCGTAATATCTGGAAAACAGGACTAGATAGCTAGACCGTTACTATAGAACAAAATGTGCAGTTCCAGGTAGGGATATACCATGAAAAATTTCAACATGATAAAATTCAAAATGG
Source organism: Flabesymbios commensalis (assembly GCA_964017125.1). Lineage (NCBI taxonomy): Eukaryota > Metazoa > Annelida > Polychaeta > Terebellida > Flabelligeridae > Flabesymbios > Flabesymbios commensalis. Next base: position 74,873,336 of record OZ024916.1, read on the forward strand.
CCGACCTGCGGCCACTAACAATCTACAAATTTTCTCGTTAACGTGATTCACTCAACATTTTTTTATGTTCCGCTTCAAAATTTATACCATATATCCATTTCAGTAATAGCTCAGATGAGTTCGAATTTGGGAAAGATTCAGACAGAAACTAGGTCACGGTGGCCGAAATGCCCGAATATTGGCCATTATTTTTAGCTGCGACCTAGCAGCTCTATCAATGCCGCTGTCTGTCCATTGTCTGTAACACTTCGTTTCCGGGCAATATAGTGAAAGTTTCGCGACCAATCAACTTCTAACTTGGCACTAACACTCGTGGGGGTTAGGGCCAGACCTGATTAGTTTTTCATGAAAATCGGCCCTCTGGTGTCCAAAAAACAAGAAAATCAGTCAAAATTGAGGTTTCCGGATGCTAATATGAAGTTTTTGACCAATCAACTTTCAACCTGGCACTAACACTCATGGGGGTTGGGGCCAGACCTGATTAGTTTTTCATTATAATCGGCCCTCTGGTGGCCAAAAAACATGAAAAGCAGCCAAAATTGAGTTTTCCAGACGCTAATGTGAGAAGTTTTGATCAATCAACTCCTAACCTCGGATTAATACTCATTGGGGTCAGGGCCAGACCTGATTGTTTTTTCATGAAAATCGGCCCATTATCTACGGAAGCTTTGAAACGACATGACAAAAATATTTTTTATCTCGTTATAACGACTTATAAGGGGTGATGATGAAACCCGAAAGCAAGCCAATTGTCAAAAGCAAGATCACGCACTGAAAGCAAGCTTATACAGGCAGAGCTCAAAAGTGAAACATTATTTTTATATTGATTAATCATGCGCATATATCGTTAGTAAATAATGTATATTGAAATATATCTTTAGATCGGTATTTCGCAAAAAAAAACATTATAACTATTAACTATCCCCGCACCGAAAGCAAGCCGAAACAGACAAAATTCAGGTGATAAGCATATAATATTTGTGATGATTTACAACGACTAAATTATTGTAGAAAATAAAATGTATAGACTAAGTGAGAAATAATTGTATCCATTATTTTACAAAATGTAGTATTGTATTAAATAATACCGGCGACGAAATCAAGATCCCCGCACTGACAGCAAGCCTTTAATGGTAGAACTCGGAAGTAACATTCGAATTATTTTTCTATATATATGGAATTACTAGAAAGCATTGATAATGTAAGTTTATTAAAATTTTAAATTGCAGACAACAAAAATAAGATCCTTCCCCTGAGAGCAAACGTAGGCCTATATAAGTTATATATAACATATACACTTAACTGAGTGCACTGGGCGACGAAAGCAAGATCCTACTATGTAGCCCTACAGAAAGCAAGCGAGTGACATGTGTGACACCTGGCTACGAAAGCAAGATCCTAGCCTGTTACCGAAAGCAAGATCACCTCCCCCCCCCCTCCCCTCCGAAGTTATTGCTTGTAAAAGAATAAAATATTTTATGAATGAATGAAATCTTATATAGCGCATGTATCCAGCCGGCGACTGTTCAGAGCGCTGTACATCGAGAGTAACTTAGCAAGGCCTGTATCATTCAAATTCCAACTCAGTCTCCTGGGAGATATACAGCTGAGCTGCCATTGAGGCGCATCAAGCTATTTTCATTCCAAGCAAATTCGCCTTATGTGCCGAGTACTCACACATTGTGGATTTTCTGGGGTCTCGCTGGATGGAAACTGCGCTTACGTCCATTGTGGTTCTTTTACGTCCAACTCTAGGGCAGTCAGACGAGCCATCTGATTTACGTGGTTCTCTGAGCCCCACGAGTGTATACAGCACCTGGCAGTCGCCAGGCGGTCACCCATCCAATTATGAACCGGGCGCGACGTCGCTTAACTTCAGTGATAGAGCCAATCACGATGAGCGAACGCCGTATTCCGTATTATCAATTGTAATTACACATAGGCCATTAGGCGAGTGTTGTTATTTAAAGTTACTAGAACCGAAGAGCAAAAATAACTCTATAAAACCTATGCAATGCCAATGATAGGCCTAATACCTTTATTCAGTTTTATCGACAATTAAAAAAACCTGCGTATTACCCCTTAAACGGCAAAGTTTTTGAATTGGAATTTTCACCTACTTGTAGTTGCATGTGTCCCGCTGATTTTCAAATCTTCTGATTGATATATCGTTATATATCAAACATGCTTAAAATCTGCTATTCAATGTACTGAGCCTACAGAGCGACGAAAGCAAGATCCTAGCCTTCCGTTGAAAGCAAGCAAGCCGTGTGGGTGGGCTTCAGGGCGACGAAAGCAAGATCCCCCCTCCCCCACCCGGAAGAAAAGCTTCCAAACGAAACAAATGTTTTATTGTAATTTCAGATAGTATGTCATGTGTTGTAATTTGCAGCTCATGTGAAAAAGGTCCAGGTTGAGAATAGGTCTACTTTTAACAAAATAATTGTATACGACTCACCCTCCCCCCCCCCACTTCTATACAAGCCAAAGAAACATAAAGTGATGTTATATTTACCAATCAGGTACAAATACCTTGTCAGCTGAAACTGTCATTATAGGGCCTAAAACCAAAAGCGCTTTGCCGTTTATTGTTGATCTTTCAGGCTATTATTTATAATCTTACAATCTTATAAATATTATTATTTTCTTTTTTTTATAAAACGAAATATATTTTTTTTCGCAACCTCAGGGTCAAGCAGGTGGATACCGTGATATGATACTTCTTTGTTAGTTTTTAGCGGCTTCTCCTTGACGAAAATACCACGGCTAACGTGCTGCTCTTGTTGATGATATGCTCCACGTAATTCACGTGATTAACACGCCTAACAGTCATCAAGTGTATAATATCACAGGTATGACACTTCTTTGTTATTTTTTCGCGGCTTCTCCTGACATGCTGCTCCTGTTAATGATATGCTCCACCTATATCCCGTGACTAAAACGCGTAACGGTTATCACGCCAATCACACACAGCCACATTCATGATATGAGAAAAGAAATTTCACCAGAACAAGGACAACGAAAACGCACAGCTACAACAAAAACACACACCAAAAACAAAAAAACACAAGAAATAGGCATGTCATTGTGTGTCGTTGACAAAGGGTGCGCCCTAAAAACTTCTTCGCATACAGCTGTACTATAATGTAGTATATATTTTTTTTTATTGTGTCATTGACAAAGGGTGCGCCCTAAAGACTATCTTCGGATAAAGCTGTAACGGTACTATAATGTACCATAGTGATTCACATTAATGTATATTTAATGTATTTAACATTCATTCATTCACTTATTCACTATAATGTACTATAATGCTGCTAATAAAAGATTACTATGAATTGCTTTTGTTTGTCTTCTTTTTCATACTTGTTTATTTTTCTTTGTGCTTCTTTGTTTCTTTGTATTTTTCTTTGTGTGTATACTATATAGTATAATAGATTATTCGTGTTAGTGTAAGTCGCGATTTAACCTCCTGGGTTGAGAAAGGAGCGATCAGTTATAACAATATTCTACTTAGTGTTACGTCATCAAAGTGACACACCCCTCTCTCAAATGCTGTCACAACACTGCAATCTCTCAATTGCTCACAGAGTGATGCAGCTACTGTTTGGCGTGTTTGTCACGCGTCAATGCGTGGCGCATATCTTGCATGAGTTGCCAAAAAATAAATATTGCTTGTCACAAACGCAAATGATAATCTACAGATTGTAAAATAATAAATACCATTTGTAGCCTAGCCGCATTTTTAGAAGGCGCTGGGTAGTACAGATGACGGTCACAGATGACGATAGTACAGTAGACTCTCACCTTTCGGTCAGATCACCAATGCGGTCAGATCGTCATTACGGTCGTTTTTTTTCGGCCCAAATTCGTTCTCGGTCAAAGCCATATCAAAGGCGATCACCAGTGCGCTCAATCCACCATTCCGGACTACGGTCACATTTTTGTGGCAAAATGGCAAGTTCACTCTCGTCATTGCGGTCAAATGAGTATTTTCAATATATCGTTATGACCATTTTAGGAGGGGATTTTTTATATTGAAAAACTGTCACCTATGCTTTCCACACATGTACAATGCGTACATTACAAACATGGCGAATAACTTTATTATCATTTGGTGATGATAACATCAAATCACGCATTGCTATATGGGAAATAAAATGAAATGTTCTGCATTGAAATATACGATTGTTCCGTTAGTTATATAGAAGTTTAAAGGGTAATTGTTTGTTGATAAAGCGTCTCGCTACTTCTGACCATACACTGTCTGCGTATCTTCAATAAGTATAATTAAACATGTTAACTAACGCAAGCACAATACAATTAAAAAAATTGATTTATGACAAGGTGGCAATAACTGGCAACTATATAGAAATAGTGAATATTTTTAAAACTAGTTGGTATTTAAAAAAAATATCTGCGTTAGTTATATAGAAGTTTAAGGGTTATTTGTTTGCTGATAAAGCGCCCCGCTACTTATGGCCTTGCACTGTCTGCGTGCTGCAGTAACTATTTTATTCCAAGCGTTAATTATCTGGTATCGTCCATAATTAAAGCATAATTAAACATGTTAGATAATACAAGCACAACACAATTTCAAAAATAAATTTATGACAAGGTATTATTAACCGACAATAATGCAATAGGGAATATTTTTAAAATTATATGTTATTTTCAGAAGCTGAGTGCGTTAGGTGTATAGCAGATTATTTCTTGATAAAGCATCTCGCTACAGCAAATAGTATTCATGTAGTGCTGAGGTAATGATGGGCCATTATCGCAGACGGTTGGCCAACATTAAAACAGCGTTGGTTTAACCGCCCGTAATTATAATAATTAAAGACGTGGGAATGTCGTAATTACACAACACAAAACTGTTCATTTAAGATAGTGTCTATATAGATTTTACAATTCAACAAATTGTATGTAATTATCATTACATGTTAAGTTTTATTACAAATAATAGACGTAGATTATTTTATATTGGGACGCATAGGGTTAACCCTTTCAAGCCTGAATTTATCATTGTCATCTTCATCCACTACAAGCCGCGAATTGCTGTTGCAATTCTCGACTTGTGGTGGATGATGATGATTTGAAGTGTGTGAAAAAGTAAAGAAAATTGCCATGTATTGGTAAACCACTTTTATGGAAATTTTCGTTTTAAAACCCTTGGTTGTGGGAAAATTAAATCTGTTTTCAGGGATTTAAAATGATGTTCTATTGCATCAGTGGGCTTAAAGGGTTAATGATCCGCTAAGTCTGCGCTCGCACCTGCCGCGAACTGTCAGCAGTGATGGGCCACATATTACCACCTAATTCTAGTACAAACACTTAAAACAATGCGACTAAGTAGACAATGGTAGACTGTTAGTTTCTTATCGGAACACTTTATTGAACTTGCATCCCCAGTTACCTTACATGATTAGCTTCATAAGATGGAGTAAATTTTAACTCCGCGAACATGCCATCTTAACTCGGAGTTGTTACTCCATCACGGTGACCAATAAACATTAGGAAGCGATGAACATGGATCACAGGCCGATATAAGAATACGCTTTTGAATAAGAATACGCGTAAGCGTGTATAACTTACCCTAAGGAATAAAGTGAGAATGCTAGTGCCGGCAAATCTCATCGTCAAAAAGTGACAGTCTGTCAGTGAATAAAAAATACTCATTTCATGAGACTATGGCAGCGGTTTCTGTCCTCAAAGACTGTACAGCGAACCGTGGCCTAGATGGCATCCTACATTCTATGTTCAATATTGAGGATAAATTACAAGACTCTAATGTGAAAATAGAATCAACAATTCTCCATCAATTCATTTTTCAAACTGCAGTAAGCTGTTTTGTGACATTCATTTAAAAAAAATGTTTTTAATAAAATACTTTTTTATTTAATTGTGCATAATTATATAATCACTTTTAACTTTGCACTAAATAAAACACTGTTTTTCTAAACAGCTCGGTTTATATATGTCTTTATTCACCTCCATATTGAAGTACATGTGTTATACATGGTATACAGTAGAGACAATACAAATACAATTCTACATAGTAATATAACCGATAGATAAATAATTAATTGCGTAGCTAATTTTAATTATAAATGTTATTAAATCTTCTTTTTTTATTTGACATTACATAAATGCGTCAGAACTTCTATTGAAAAACGTACCAAATACACACATTATTAACATTATGTACAGAGGGTGAAACATTGCAGCATGTGTTTATGAAAGTACAAACGAAAAAGTACAGCCGAAATTGGCACAAGGCTGGTACACCGCCTGAAACCACCCAGCCGGCACAAATGTTATTAAATCTTCTTTTTTTATTTGACATTACAAAAATGCGTCAGAACTTCTATTGAAAAACGTACCAAATACACACATTATTAACATTATGTACAGAGGGTGAAACATTGCAGCATGTGTTTATGAAAGTACAAACGAAACAGTACAGCCGAAATTGGCACAAGGCTGGTACACCGCCTGAAACCACCCAGCCGGCACAATACGTCGGTCCCATATCGATCCAATGCTGGTCCAGCGTCTACGACGTTGGCCCAAGATCAGATCAACACAGGGCCAACGCACTGGGCCGGCCGGGGTGGGTCCAACTCTAATCCCAAAATGGCTCAAATTCGTATGATTACTGTGACATTTCAAGGTATTGTGAACAGCTCGTGGAAAATCACAGTCGATCTAAATTCGCCTTGAACTTGGTGTACATCGTGGCGAGAAAAGTGATAATGTCCTCATATATAACCTGCCACTCTGTAATGTAAGGACAATTCAATCCGCTCAATAACATAATCATTTTCTCATTGTCACAAAGCGAGCCTATCGACTCAGCCAGGGGACCTGGCATAGACTGAGTAGCGGCGGCCCAGCTGACACTTCTAAGAGGTTCAAGACTCGCACAGCTCAACAACGCGTGAGCAACAGTTAAAGAATGATTCAACTGCAAGACGCGCATGCCTGGGACGGTCAAGTATAGGCCAACAGTAGCCTATTGAGTACAGATTGACGGCATTAATATAGCCACTGAACTGATTACAAGATACTACTTAAACGGGACATTGATCCAATGCTGTTTTAATGCTAGGCCAACGTCTGCGACGCTGGCCCAACATTGAACCAACATTGAATAAATGTACAATGTTTGAGAAAAAGTCCGCCTGCCCAGCAAACACAAGACATTTGTATAACATTTATGCAACGTCGGCCCAACGTCTTCGACGTTGGTCCAACATTGCATAAAGTCATACAAATGTTTTGTGTTTACTGGGCATGTCAATACAAGCTTGGGTTAAGCAGTTTCAACATCCCCTCAGTAATACAGTCAGTTTGTTTGCAAGCAAGCGACCAAGTAGGGCTAAGGGCCAAGATCTTTAAATTATAAACTCATAGATGTCGCTCAAGTATATATGAACTTGCTGTGATTTGAGAACTTGCTCTTAATGAGGCTTTAGTTATGAAACGCATATTTAGTATTATTATGGAATAGGGACTTGGCCTACCCACGGGCACTATTGCCTTCTGGGGGACCTTTGTCCCGTGAATTTTAACAGTTGACTACACCTTTAATCTGTCATAAGAATCGCACAGAGAGCATATTTGTAAATGTCGGACATTATCACCTTAAAAACTATAAAAGATACATCCGCTACCGATTAAAAACCTAGCAACAGCTTTACATTTACTTAAAAAAGCCTGATTACGTTTTGCAACCTTCCAAATCCATAAACAGTTCACAGATTTCACACATTTGTTAAACAAATATAAACTTGTGTACATTATGCGGGACATATTCCAACGCGCAATATGCTGTTGACTTACAGAGTTATAAACACATTTTTTCCAACGTGTAGATGACATGGGAGTTGCACTAAAAAATAATTCATTGTACACGATATCCATTAGATTATATTTCCTACAAGTTTTATATAAAACAGCAATGGGTCCCTCATATGTAGAAATATCTTTATCTATATACATTTGCATAAAAACATGAACAGTCAATTTACGGGCTATGGAGCGAGGTTCAGCACAAATTAACCTGTGTACATAACATAACCGTTTTATGTCAATGTGTGACTCAATACTCAGCCATCCAAGTGAAGCAGTGACCGCTAGACATGAGCTGTGATTTGGCAGACTCTGCAGGGCGCGTGCTGCCCATACATGAGCCTGCTCCATCATTAATACACTCTGTTCACTCATTGACCACACCTCACACCCGTATAGTAATTTAGGCACTGCCACAGCCCAGTACAGTTTACTACCACTGATAGGATTAATCCCACCAGTACTGCTACCCATACTTAAAATCATATTTACAAGCTTTTTGTGACAGGTAATCCTTTCATTACAAAAGACTTTATCTGCTTTTTTTGTGCTGCATAGTGGGATACCTACATGAAGGTGACTGTCAACCTGTTTTAGTAACTGGTTTCTTATTGTGATATTAACAATACGCACTCTGTTATTTTTACAGAAAACAAGTATTCGAATTTTGTCCAAATTAAAAATATATCTCCATTTAATACTGTGTTCAACAGCCTCGTCAACTATATATTGTAAAGTAGATTCTGACTTGGCAGCAACAGCGATATCATCAGCAAAGGCTGGACATGTAAGTATTGTATGAGCAATAGAAATAGGACAGGCTATGCTAACCAGTTCATTTAACAAGTCATTGTTGCATATGCAAAAAAGGTACATAGACATGACATCACCTTGATGTACTCCCTGTTGGGGACAAAACCAATTGGATAGGCCTCCAGCTATCTTAACAGAACATTTGAACCCATTGTAGCTATTATATATAACGGACCACAGCCGTTTATCCATTCCTAGATTAATAAGTTTATACATAAGTCCCTTTATCCAGACACTATCAAACGCTTTCTTTACATCAAGGAGTGCTACATAGGTGTTTTCAGTATGGGCAATAGCTTCGTGTAGTAACAAAGCAGTATTTATACTGGAGCCACCCTTCTCCGCTACCCCTTGCAGATTAGATAATGTGGTTATGAACCAATTCTCATATCTCTTTAGTAGGATTTTATCATATACCTTACTAAGTGTACTAAGGAGGGTTATACCTCTGTAGTTATTCGGATCACTATGATCTTTTTTACCTTTGGGTATAGGAATGATAATACCACGTTTCATACATTTAGGTCTGTATCCATTTAAAAACATTGCGGAGAAAACTCTGCTAAGCACAAAGTAAGTAGTTTTATCTGCGTGCCGGAGATTTTCTGCACGAATACCATCGTAACCACAAGCTTTTTCAAGCTTTAATTGTTTACACACAATTTCAACTTCACCTGGCATTATAACATCATTACAAACGTGTATCTCACGATCAGTGTTTATATTAGCAGAGAAATCAGCTACCACCTGTTTTACATGCTCGTCAAACTTTTTGTCTTGGTTATTTGAATTTGGTGTATAAATTTGCTCGAAATAACTACGCCACTCATCTCTAATGGTTATAGGGTCGGTTACGTATTGGCCATCGGGCCTTTTAAAAGCACATTCGTTACCTGCCCTAGGTTTGAGTCTCCGGTTTATCAGGTGCCAAAACAGTTTTTGGTCGATATTATCAGCTTTGTCAAGTTTATTAATGTAGTTAAGCTCATATTGATAATGTAGCTGTCTCTGTCTGGCCATCAATTCTCTTCTAGTCAGCTTGTAGCGGAGCCATAATGGGCTATCATCATTTCGCGGCCTGTCAGCTTTCACCCACTCACGCCAGGCCTGCTTTTTAGCGCGACACAGAACAGTCAACTCTGGACACCAATATGGTCGAGCATGACCCTTTGGTTTCTGACGGGGAAGTAATTTGCTGGCTAAACACATCATATTTTTGATATCGTTAATACACTTGTCAATATCATTTTTAGAATGCGTTGATATTTCAGTAGTAAACATGCAATTTTTCAAAATATAATCAGACATGAAGCTCTCTAATGTATCAGTGTACTTAGATCTAATATCTGTTTCGCTTAATTTTTGCCAGGTTATATCGTCTCGCATATATTTTCGACCATTATTATTATTTTCAAAACAGATGTCTATTACTGCAAACACAGGTAGGTGATCTGAAGTATTTTCAGTCGCTTCCTCCATAACGCCACACATCCGAACTTGATCTACTAATGAGCGTGATATGACACAATAATCTGCAATAAACTTAATAAATTTACTATTGTTATTATTCATTACATTATTTGGAGCATATGGACATAATTGATTTGATATCAAATTGCAGGACGCCATGTAGTATTCATTGCCCGATCACTAATGCGGTCAGACCGCCATTACGGTAAAAAAATTCTGGCCCGTACTTGACCGCATTGGCGGGAGTCTACTGTATATGGCCTATAATAAAATATACACAGAGTTTCTCAGTAGGCCTTATCTTAATGGTAGGCTATATTTAATATAATTATTTTTATTGCTGTTTTTTATGCTGCTTGTTTGTAGTGGGAGGATTTTGTATACCTGTAGTTTAAAAAAAACAATGATTTTTTATGCGCAACTTCAATTTGGATTTGGCTTTTGTCACGGTAAATCGCAACACGTGTCATAATAGCCTATGTGTAGGCCTAATTCCAATATATAAAACATTTAATTCTTTTACAAGCTTCATCTATTTACCGTTAAAATAAACAGTATAATTGATGCTTTACCGCAAGATATTTAAAAATCATTATATGTTGATGATCTGGCTGTTTACTGCCAGTCAAGCAATATGGCAATAATTGAGCGGCGCCTGCAAGGCTGCCTCGATAAGTTGGTGACTTGTGCGGATGAGAACGGCTTTAAATTTTCTCCCACAAAAACTTTATGTTTACATTTTTGTAAAAAAAATGGTTTACAGCCTGAGCCTAATCTCAAACTGTATGGACAACAGCTTCCTGTTGAAGAGCAGGTCAAATTTCTTGGTCTTTTTTTCGACAAGAAGCTCAGTTTTATTCCACACATCAAATATATGAAAGATAAGTGTAGGAAAGCATTACAATTACTACGAGTTATATCCAGCAAGGATTGGGGTGGTGACCGGACAACCTTACTGAGGATTTACCGGTCTCACATCAGATCCAAACTGGATTATGGTTGTATAGTTTATGGTTCAGCGAGACGATCGTACTGAGCAGTACTTGATCCAATCGCGAATCAAGGTTTGAGATTATGATCAGGGGCATTTCGAACATCACCCATCGAAAGTCTTCAGGTGGAGACCGGTGAGCCCTCTTTAGAGACTCGCCGGTTGAAGCTGAGCCTGCAATACTATATGAAAATGAAAGCAAATCCTGAGAACCTGGCATACTCGTGTGTTGTCAACCCTGAATACAAGAGATTGTTTAATAACAAGCCAGGGACTATACCTACTTTGGGGATAAGACTCCAACCCCATCTGGAGGACATGGAGGTGGAGCTCGACGCAATTGGCGTTGTACGCTCACCAGAATGTCCACCTTGGCTTCTTCAACAACCTAATATACTTTTTAACCTCTCGGATCTCAGGAAGGGAGACACCTGTCCCCTTGTCTTCCAGAGCATGTTGCCAGAGCTATTTTGTATATTTCCGAGGCACCGGAAGGTGTATACTGACGGATCAAAGGAAGACAAGAAGACAGCTATGTCCTTTGTCTGTGATGATCATGAATTTAACTGCCGCATCAACGATGAGGCTTAAATTTGCACAGCAGAGCTGTTAGCTATTGAAGCTGCCATCGAATACATCTGGGATAGTAGTGACGAAGAGTTCATGATCATCACAGACTCGCTATCTTCATTGCAGGCTCTTAAGAGTCAAAAACTCAACAACCCAATTGTTTCCAATATTTTGCATATGTGTCACTACTTGTCTGGGCACAAGGACATTGTTTTCTGCTGGGTACCCAGCCATATTGGAATACAGGGTAATGAACGGGCTGATGTTTTGGCCAAGGCTGCCCTGGATAAGACAAAACAGTTTTATTATATACCATATACTGTTTTCAAGTATAACATCTCGGTCTACCTTGATGACATTTTGCAAGGTGAATGGAACATCGATGTCACCAGCAAATTGTTCGAGGTACAACCAATCATTAAGCGATCTTTTACACCAATGGAACGCCGAAGAGATGACGTTGTCTTATGCAGGGCCATGCCTATTTCACAAACGGCTATTTATTGAGAGGAGAATTGCGACCTATGTGCTGCAATTCTCGTCTTACTGTAAGACATGTCCTTCTAAGTTGTGCGAAATATGCGCACATCAGAAGGAAGTATTTTGCATTTAATTCCTTATTTGAGCTATTCAGGGACACCCCTGCTGGTTTTATTATTCAGTTCCTTCGGGAATGTAACCTATATTACATGTTTTAATTATTAGACATAGACTTTTTACACAATCACTCCAATTTCATGGAGATATAGTGACTTGATAAGTCGTTCATTTTATAATCACTTCATATTTTACATTATTTATACTGATATTTTTATACCCATTAAACTGTGTTGTAGTGCAGGCGCTACAACATGTCATCAGACTCATTACATATAGGTGCCAGGAGCATCGTCATCTTATCACATCAAACACTTTAAAATGAATATTTTAGTACGAACATGCTTTTATTAGCTTTGTCTTTCCTTTACTACTTTAACTATACAATATGGGATATTGTAATACCTGGAATTTTTACTTAAATGGCCATACTGGCCGAAAAGTGAAGTAAAGCAAATATTTTACTTACTTACTTTTACAAGCTTCAACTTCAGAGAATCAGATGGAGGGGGGAGGGGTGATCTTCCTTTCGTCGTCCAGGCATAGACACGCCACTTTCATGCTTTCGGTGACGGGCTACGATCCTGCTTTCGTCACCCAGCCCCAGGTGTTGTAACATGATAGTAGGATCTTGCTTTCGTGGCAGGTAATAGTTAATATACGTTATATTTTTTCGTGAATAACCGGTCCAAATATGCTTTAATCTATATTATTTTTTAACTATATGTACACACAATAAATCAATAGAAAAATAAGAAATATTAGCCTATGATTATCACCTGAATTCTGCTTAGGTTATAGGCTTGCTTTCGGTGGGGGGATCTTGCTTTCGTTGCCGGTAATAGTTATTATACTTTTTTTCCGGTAAATACCGATCTAAATATATATTTGAATATACATTATTTACTAACGATATATGCGCATGATAAATCAATATAAAAATAATGTTTAAGTTTTGAACATTGCCTATAAACGCTTGCTTTCGGTGCGGGGATCTTGCTTTCGCTTGCTTTCGGCAATTAGCTTGCTTTCGGGTTTCATCATTACCGCTTATATGTCGTTAAATCGACTTAGCATAAATCTTTATAACGACTTATAAGTCGTCAAATCTACTTATGCTGAGTCGTTATAACGACTTCGTTAAATCGACTTATTAAGCTGTTAAATCGACTTAGTATATTAAGTTGTTAAATCGACTTATGAGTCGTTAAATCGACTTAGCATAAGTCGGTATAACGACTTAGAAGTCGTTAAATCGACTTAGTAAGTCGTTGAATCGACTTAGAAGTCGTTAAATCGACTTAGCATAAAATGTTATATCAACTTATAAGTCGTTAAATAGACTTAGCATAAGTCGTTATTAAGACTTAGAAGTCGTTAAATCGACTTTGTATAAGTCTTTGTAACTATTTATAAGTCGATCAAATAATCTACATTTGTGCCTCATGTGTTTGGGCAAAGGGATTCACTGACTATAGCCATCTCTGACAGTGCGCCCCCGACGGGCTGCTAGCAGCTTAGCACCATCTCATCCACTGCCATATACATCAGCTGGCGGGTCAGCGGTGGGCCACCGGATATTGTCTGGCTGTCCACTGATGATACACTGACGGCAGTGGCTGTAGTCAGTGGGTTGGTAGTGGCCCATCGGACAAACACCCAGAGGTCTGCTGAAGGCTTCACTAGTGGACCGCCGACAGCCCACTGAATTTCTGCTGAGCTGATTCGACATCTTTGTATTTATATAACACTAAACTATTAAAAATGTTTCTATGATATTTTTGGAATGTTTCATTTGAAAAAATATTTTCAAACATTTTTAAAACATTTTCATAAAACCTAGTGTCCACATTTACAAAACTATTTTGCAACATTCTCAACATTTCAGTAAAATGTTTTGATAATGTTTTAAAAATGTTTTTCCAAAACGTTATGGGTAGGCCTAAAATCTTTTTGATTTTTTCAAATGTTTTAATAACGTTTTGAAAATGTTTTTTATTGCGAAATTTATGGGTAAAAGCTTTTTGAAACCTTCTTGAAATGTTTTAAAACGTTTTGTGTCAGCTTCTATCGCACCTCCAGTAGTGGAGCAAATCACAGAAGCTGCTTTTTTTTTATACCCATTAAACTGTGTTGTAGTGCAGGCGCTACAACATGTCATCAGACTCATTACATATAGGTGCCAGGAGCATCGTCATCTTATCACATCAAACACTTTAAAATGAATATTTTAGTACGAACATGCTTTTATTAGCTTTGTCTTTCCTTTACTACTTTAACTATACAATATGGGATATTGTAATACCTGGAATTTTTACTTAAATGGCCATACTGGCCGAAAAGTGAAGTAAAGCAAATATTTTACTTACTTACTTTTACAAGCTTCAACTTCAGAGAATCAGATGGAGGGGGGAGGGGTGATCTTCCTTTCGTCGTCCAGGCATAGACACGCCACTTTCATGCTTTCGGTGACGGGCTACGATCCTGCTTTCGTCACCCAGCCCCAGGTGTTGTAACATGATAGTAGGATCTTGCTTTCGTGGCAGGTAATAGTTAATATACGTTATATTTTTTCGTGAATAACCGGTCCAAATATGCTTTAATCTATATTATTTTTTAACTATATGTACACACAATAAATCAATAGAAAAATAAGAAATATTAGCCTATGATTATCACCTGAATTCTGCTTAGGTTATAGGCTTGCTTTCGGTGGGGGGATCTTGCTTTCGTTGCCGGTAATAGTTATTATACTTTTTTTCCGGTAAATACCGATCTAAATATATATTTGAATATACATTATTTACTAACGATATATGCGCATGATAAATCAATATAAAAATAATGTTTAAGTTTTGAACATTGCCTATAAACGCTTGCTTTCGGTGCGGGGATCTTGCTTTCGCTTGCTTTCGGCAATTAGCTTGCTTTCGGGTTTCATCATTACCGCTTATATGTCGTTAAATCGACTTAGCATAAATCTTTATAACGACTTATAAGTCGTCAAATCTACTTATGCTGAGTCGTTATAACGACTTCGTTAAATCGACTTATTAAGCTGTTAAATCGACTTAGTATATTAAGTTGTTAAATCGACTTATGAGTCGTTAAATCGACTTAGCATAAGTCGGTATAACGACTTAGAAGTCGTTAAATCGACTTAGTAAGTCGTTGAATCAACTTAGAAGTCGTTAAATCGATTTAGCATAAGATGTTATATCAACTTATAAGTCGTTAAATAGACTTAGCATAAGTCGTTATTAAGACTTAGAAGTCGTTAAATCGACTTTGTATAAGTCTTTGTAACTACTTATAAGTCGATCAAATAATCTACATTTGTGCCTCATGTGTTTGGGCAAAGGGATTCACTGACTATAGCCATCTCTGACAGTGCGCCCCCGACGGGCTGCTAGCAGCTTAGCACCATCTCATCCACTGCCATATACATCAGCTGGCGGGTCAGCGGTGGGCCACCGGATATTGTCTGGCTGTCCACTGATGATACACTGACGGCAGTGGCTGTAGTCAGTGGGTTGGTAGTGGCCCATCGGACAAACACCCAGAGGTCTGCTGAAGGCTTCACTAGTGGACCGCCGACAGCCCACTGAATTTCTGCTGAGCTGATTCGACATCTTTGTATTTATATAACACTAAACTATTAAAAATGTTTCT
This sequence comes from Flabesymbios commensalis, assembly GCA_964017125.1. Lineage (NCBI taxonomy): Eukaryota > Metazoa > Annelida > Polychaeta > Terebellida > Flabelligeridae > Flabesymbios > Flabesymbios commensalis. Next base: position 74,889,303 of record OZ024916.1, read on the forward strand.
ATGATATTTTTGGAATGTTTCATTTGGAAAAATATTTTCAAACATTTTTAAAACATTTTCATAAAACCTAGTGTCCACATTTACAAAACTATTTTGCAACATTCTCAACATTTCAGTAAAATGTTTTGATAATGTTTTAAAAATGTTTTTCCAAAACGTTATGGGTAGGCCTAAAATCTTTTTGATTTTTTTTAATGTTTTAATAACGTTTTGAAAATGTTTTTTATTGCGAAATTTATGGGTAAAAGCTTTTTGAAACCTTCTTGAAATGTTTTAAAACGTTTTGTGTCAGCTTCTATCGCACCTCCAGTAGTGGAGCAAATCACAGAAGCTGCTTTTTTAGATAGATCATATACCGGCGCCGTTGTATAACATCTGCAAAAGTAGCACTTCCTATTTTAATCGGTGTTGTGTTTTTTTAAAGTTCGGACGTGATGAACATCAACCATGTATTGTATGTGCTATGTATTAGGGCCTAGACTCATCTGGGCTACCGTATTTGTTTTTATTTTTTAATATATATTTTTCTTAAACGTTGTTTCAAGCATGGAGATAGGCCTAATGCATGAGCGATAGATATAAGCCCATTATAGCAAGGCACAGCTAGGTCGCAAACACGCATCATCGATGTACGAAATACATAATAAAAAAACATAATTAGATTAAGACATACCGGTACTAATGAAATATATAATTTCGACCATAGCCTAAAGTCGAAATTAGCGCTCGCCTGTGACTGAACAGCCGCTGTGACGCTGTCACTCGGGCTGGAAGGCCTTGAGCCAATGTTGGAACAACATTGGCTCTGGGTCCTCTGGCGGTGTGAGTGATTGGTTGAAGTTTTTATTTGTTATAAGAACGCTGACGTGCGATTGGCCGTGATCGAAGCCTTCCGTTCTGAGTGAGCAGACAGCTTCGAAATAAATGAAATGAATCGGGCTTTAGGCCACCTTTGTGCACATATAGGCTGAACTGGGCCAGGAGAACCTCCTGAGGATGGTGGGATGATTGAGATGACACTGTCCTCAAGACACAGGATTCGAAATTCGAGCCCTGGCGGTCTGAGGCCGAGCACGCTACCTCTCGGTCACACAGGCTCCCCACAATACTGACTTTCACACATGGATGGGGAAGAAACATTTTGTTTCTTTGAAACCGCCGAGACCGGGAACCGAACCCCGAACTCTGGCGTGACGGCTTCGAAAACGGCACTCGTACAAGAGACAGCTAAGGAGAAGGTTGTAGAGTCAAGCACGGTATGAATGAGCACTGCACAAAATGTATGTTAAACACAATTGAATTGATCTGACAGCACCCTGACGAACCTTGTATGGATATGGAATAAAGAATATTTATGGAACGGCGCTACTAGTTGTTCTTTGTGGGGAGAGGTTCTGCAAAGTTGTGAACTTTCACATGGTGCCCAGATCGCGGGTTTCCAATAACTAATTGGTGTAGCAAAGGATCGTTTGCCAATGCGCGATTGCAATCCTTTAATGACAAAATTTCGGGTTCTGATGTGTTAAAGGTTCTGGGGTTGTCCTGGAATGCTTCAACTGACGAGTTCCTTGTTGCCAGTAAAGATTTTGCAGTTGGACTCTGTATGTGATTCTTGTTTTACCTTCAAGGAGTGTTTATTATATTAACAAAATCTGTGTATTTACTTTACTTTATTCAAAGACACATATTTCGCTTTGATATTGTTGATTTTTTAAAGCTACAAATCGGGGGAATAGCCTTTGGCCAATGTTGTATTGTTCACAAAAACCGATTTTAAATAAATTTGATTTGATTTGATAGGTTAGGCCTACACATGCCTTGAGGGCGGGGGCCCTAGGGTAGTGGTTAGCACAGCTGCCTTTTACGAGTTCGGGGTTCATTTCCCGGTATTGACGGTTTGAAAAAAACAACGATATCTCTTCTCCATCCACTTTTAAAACTCAGCATGTGGGGAGCCTCTGTGATCGAGAGGTAGCGTGCTCGGCCTCAGATCTTCAGGGTTTGAATTTCAGGGCAGTGTCATCTCATCATCCTCAGGAGGTTCTCCTGGCCCAATTTAGCCAGTATGTGCCTTGAGGTATCACCGCCATTTTTTCTGCTGAAAAAGAACAGATCAAATGCATTCCATAGGAGCTCCAGGCCTCATAGGCCTATGTGTATCAAATCTGTGGTTTGATAAAATGGTGATGTTTTGTTGTTGAACGCGACAAACTTTTATATATAATATTTTATTGATATAATGTGTATATTTTTTTTTGTATCTGTTTTAAATATATATATGTATTTTTCCAAAGATTCGACAGCGAGGTCGTTGGATGTTTCTGATGCTAACGTAGGTGTTGGCAGTTGACCAACGAACACCGTGTCTGACTTTTATTGGTATACATGTATACATTGTGTTTCGGTAGCGCGACGGCTTTATGAGCTGACGCCAGCCGATGGTTTTTAGACTAATCGTAATAATTTTATATAGGTATGTATATGTTAAAAGCCTGACAATTATTATAACTTGCTTATTTTGATTATAAAAATATTCTAGTTGTATTTATTTTATAGGTTTCTACGGTCTCCAGAGTGTGTTTTTTGCTACTATTTATAATAATATGTAGTTATTTTATCTCTGGTTTTGGTGCGAGAAACTCATATTATTATGTCTATTACTTTTTTATACTTTTTTTATACTTTTTGTACATAGATGAATATAAATATAATTGCTGCCTAGCTTGCAGAGGCTTCTATAAGCCTGTCTAGCGCAGCACGACCAATGTTGTATATAATATTTCATTGATATAATGTGTATATTTTTTTTTGTTTCTGTTTTAAATATATATATGTATTGGTCAAAAGCTAAATAAAATAAACGTCATGCAACATTTTTTTTGAATTTAGTGTGTTTATTTTATCAATATCACGACTGATATAAATGGATAATTAAAGGATTATCATCCTCTTGTCACAGCTCGACCTTGACTGATGCTGAAAATATCCCAATATTAAGCTAACGTTAGTCATGTCGGACTGTATTAGGCCTATTTCATCTGAGACACCACCTGGGGTAACTTGAGACACCATATATTAGGTACCTGAAGACAACGTCGGTCTAGCTAAAATCAATATTTGAATACTACATATATATACTTGTAGCTAAAGCCTGCAGTTGGCTAATGCTAGATGTTGCAGTAACAATACGTGCCTGAGAAAGGGGGGGGCACCTTGAAACACAATCGGGGCACCTTGAGATAGATTCGGGGCACCTTGAGACAGTTTTGGGGCACATTCCCAGCTAACACGCAACGTTACTGCAACGTTGCAGAAATGTTGTTTTTTATTACAAATTAACGTTGGTACAACGTTGTAGGGACGTTTTCGTCTGGGTCAGAAATTTCATTATCGATATTAATTCTAATCCCAATCTTAATACATATGGCTAATGAAGGAATTTGTTGCGATTAAGAGCAAAAGTTACCACCAAACCCCTTTATGAACCATGACCAAGCATACGTTCCAACCAAACGTTGTCGCAACGTTACTGCAACGTTGCAGAAAATTGTATGGTTTGTTCACAAATTAACATTGCGAAATAACGTCGGTACAATGTTGTAGTGAAGTGCAGAAAATGGTGTGGCTTGGTTACAAAGCAACGTTGTGACGTTGCAGAAAATGGTATGGTATACCTGAAGACAACGTCGATCTAGCTAAAATCAAGATTTGAATACTACATATATATACCTGTAGCTAAAGCCTGCAGTTGGCTATTGCTAGATGTTGCAGTAACAATACGTGCCTGAGAAAGGGGGGGCACCTTGAAACACTTTCGGGGCACCTTAAGATAGATTTGGGGCACCTTGAGACAGTTTTGGGGCACATTCCTAGCTAACACGCAACGTTACTGCAACGTTGCAGAAATGTTGTTTTTTTATTACAAATTAACGTTGCGAAATAACATTGGTACAACGTTGTAGTGACGTTTTTGTCTGGGTCAGAAATTTCATTATTGATATTAATTCTAATCCCAATCTTAATACATATGGCTAATGAAGGAATTTGTTGCGATTAAGAGCAAAATTGACCACCAAACACCTTTATGAACCATGACCAAGCATACGTTTCAACCAAACGTTGTCGCAACGTTACTGAAACGTTGCAGAAAATTGTATGGTTTGTTTACAAATTAACATTGCGAAATAACGTCGGTACAACGTTGTAGTGACGTGCAGAAAATGGTGTGGCTTGGTTACAAAGCAACGTTGTGAAATAACCTTGGTACAGCCTCGTAGTGACATTAAATTTTCACCTGGATGAGAAATTGTATTATCAATATTAATTCTAACCTTAAAGCAGCTCCTTGGGATGACATTAATTTTCGTTTTTAATTCCGTACTGAAGTAGTGTATCCCACGAATCATGTTTTTATTTTTTTCAGAATTTTCATATTTTTACAAATATTTTAAATTAACATTTCTATGAAACCAGAAGTAACCCAAATAAACTATTTGTATACCTGAAGGACGATTGAATGTTTCCACAGCATTGGGCCACATGCTGATGGCATCGGCCCAGCGTTGGGTAGACAATCAGTGCTGCAGGTGTGTCCTCCTGTGTCCTGACTATAAGACACCAATTAGCGGTGACTGCTCTGATCTTACCGTCCGATACGTGGAAATATGTGATGTAAGGTGCTGAATATTGCTGACTTGTTTTGTTTACATGGCAATATACGACCTGGAAATACAACTATTTCACTCTTTTTCGATACTTTAAAATAGTTTTTTGTCTTTTTCGTATTTTCAGTTGAGATCAGTAGGCTATATAGCTTCATATTAATAAAATTTTCAAAATTGACAACAACGAAAATGTCTCATCCCAAGGAGTCCCTTTAACCCTAAAACATCTAGGCTGATAGAAGAATTGGTGGTGATCATAAGATCAAAATCCACCACCAAAAACCTTTTTGAACCATGACCAATCACACATGCCGACCAAACGGTGTCGCAACATTAAGGCAACGTTGCGGGAATGTGGTGGTTTGAATTCAAATTAACCCAATAAAGCCCACTGGTGAGTTGTTTTACTAGTGACGTTTTTGTGTGACGTCACAATAATTTTTTTTTTAAAGGCTAAACGAGTTGAACCCATTGTAAACTCCTTTGTTATGTTGGTTAACTACATTTTATGCAATTGATAGTTGATACCAACGTTTAACAATGCTTAAGTTTGCTGGAAAATAGTAATTCAAGAATGCTACTTCCTTGTCGTGGAAAAGACCAATAAGTAGTTTATTACATATCTCTCAGTATGTAAGTCAATATTCATAAAGAAACTGTCATGTGTGGTGATTTTCACCATGTAATTGTAGTGCTGAAAAAAAAATCATACCTGTGCATAAAAAGACTAATAATTTACATAGCAAAAAAATTTGCCAATGAGTCTGTAGTAATAAACCATTCTGTAAAATAATGCAATGAAATACATTATGTTTTATGTTTTCACCTGGATCAGAAATTTTATTATCGATCTCAATCTTAAAACATATGCTAATAGAGATAAGAGGAATTTGTTGTGATACTTGAGAGTAGGCCCAAACTCAGTGGAGGATACAAGCGGGGGTTTGGAGGGGAGGGGTTAAAACCCTTCCTTTAGAAAAAAATTATCACCTTATTTAGGGGTTTCCTTGTGATTTGGTGATATACTAAGTGAGAAGCAGTGCCTAGTATGCCTTAGATTGCATGAGAAAGCCTTTGGAAATCAAAAATTCCCCCGGGGCGGGCCCCTTGAACCCTTTACAGCAAAATATTTTTTTTGTCAAATTTAACCCCCTCTCACTGAAAAGCTAGATCCGCCCCAGAAACTGGGGTTTTGTCGCTGGACTTCCAGCTTTGGCACAGGCCTGCCAACAGCCAATTACCATTGTTTATGACAGGATTATTTTATAATGCAGATGTTTATGACTGTCAAAACAATGCACGCTTTAATTTGTTTGCTGTAATCAAGACGGGGTTAGGGTAAGGGTAACCCTAGCTCGGATTAATCTGAGAGGTCAGACGGACAAATAACATATTTATATATAAACGAAACGAGTTGTAAGCATTGACACAGTGTTGGGCCAACGTCTTATTCATAATGCGAACTAATAGCGTTGGTCCGGCATTGAACCAGCGCTGTGGTCCTATTACAGGACGCAGCGTTCAGTGATTGTTGGAATTGGGTCAAAGTACAGGTAGCATAGCGGGTCTTCCGCACAATCGTTGGTGCGACGCTGGACCAGCATCTGGAGATGGTGGACCAGCGTTGTACCAACACGGGACACCGAAGCATTGATGTGGGCTGTATTCAGATGGTACAATAATTGGGCCAACACTGTGTCTTGCTTGTTGTAGTTGGCGCGATGCCGGTCCAGCATCCTAAGGTGGTGGACCGGCATCGTGCCAACGCCTGGTTCAGATGGTAATGTGACATTTACTGATGAGAGGTGAAAGAAGGTATAAAGCCACTAGGTTTGGGTGCGATACTTCTCTATCACTTCTCACCTAGCACAGTGATTATGACTTGGCTTAAGAGCGGTAACTGGTTACTAGAGTCGTGGCTAGTTACCGCTTTTTGCCTGGTGATAGTGGAGACTCTCTCTGAGCGATGGTTGGCTCTGTGGATGACCATGTGAGTGGACGCAGGCCATTGATTCGCTCAGAGAGAGTCAACAAATTCTTTCAGCTTATAGTGTGAGGCTGAGGGGTTTGGAGACACTGCTTCAGTCAAACCCCAGTTGAGGAGGTCGTTTTCATTTTCTGTACATATTGTAAAACAGCTGTCTGTCTCTGTGTCTTAATAAACTTGTAGCCAGCTTCAAGTGTTGTGGACTCTTGACTTGCATCTCTGCCAAACTCCGAAAGTCATTGTGAGTCCCCATGACTTTTAATAATGACAAGTCACTGCAGGCACCACTTATTTATTTCCCTAATGTGGCCTAAATATGGCCAAACATTTGAGACTGACTGGTTTATTGATAGATATAGTGGGTAGACCTACCCCCCCCCCCCCCACCTACCCTATAAAAAATAATATTGGCACAGGGTAGGCCTATCATTTATTTGGGACAGGGTGTATTTTAAGCCATGACCCTGCAAACAATGTAGGCCTACGAATTTCGAATATAATATACTAACTGTTATAGCCCACTAGGCCTATTATAAAAATGCAGACAGGCCTCGGAGATCCGTCCTCCGATGTTCCTTCTTCTTCTACATCCGTCTTGGTTTTGATGGGAACAGATCTGCCCAATGTATTTTTGCTTCTATGTTCCGTCATTCCGATGTCTGCCTCCTTCATCAAATTTCGGGGACGAAAGGGTTAAATCAATGAATAAGTGTCCCGTTGTTCCGTCACGTTGTCAGCCTCAGTCATCAAATCTCGGTGACGAAAAGATTTAATCAATGCATGACGTAAGGGTCTCATTGTTCTGTCGCGGTCAGTCACGCTAATTGTGTGAACGCCACTTGTTTGTATAGTGATTGTGGCATTGCTTATGTCCTTTTCAAAACATCTCCCCAACGCTGGCTAAATGCACCTAACGTGTAAGGGATTAGTGGGGGGCTAATGAGCGAATAAAACCCGGCAAACACATGTTCACGATGTGAGCATTTGTTTAATGCTGGGCCAGTGCCTTTGACACCGTACCCCCAACAAACGAGGAACCGCTCGTTCTACATAACACTTCTTGACGGCAGTAATATGATACAGCCCAGCAAACACGAGATGTTCACCCAATGCTGGTACAATATTGGGCCAGTGTCTGAGACTATGGGTTCACATTGTACAAACATTGGGTGAATGTTTCCTGGGTCAAAGCCAACGTCTCGCACAGTCATAGGCCTGATTGTTTAATTTCGTGTGTATATAGCCGCTAGTTAAGCCGATAAAGATTAATTAATTTGACCTTCAATATGTCTGGTGTAGATATCAGTACCGAAATGTTTGATTTTGTTAACTAAATCTATAGATATCTAACAATTTTTGTGAACAGATCGTAATTATTCATGCCGTCATCTACGTTGAGGACATCAATTTCATAGATTGGGCCTATTCTCTAAGCAGTGAATACCTTGTGTTTAGGTTAGCAGGAAGTGTCAACACCTATTTGAGCGTTGAATGGTTTACCATTGTCAAAATAACAGTATGAAAAGCCCTACAATAACAGGAAGACAATAGTCGCACCTCGGCAACATGAAAGTCGGAGTAGTAAGCCACCTGCCCGAGTAATGACATGCAAGGTGCTATACACAGTGAAATGTGTTAGATGTGATCACGGCCATCTGTCAACACCTGTGTTGAGTGATATTGCTTGGAGTCATTTTGACTACCAAATGAAAACATTATTATTCGGTTAAATTAACAATTGAAACAGATTAAAGCAATTAATACTCCTTTGTTCTTTTACTGTGATGATCAGATTAAGTGTATAAAAGACACAATAGGCTTATAGTGGTCATTCAGTTTCACCATGGCTTTGAATCCATGCAAAAGACGACGCACTGACCTCAATGGAGATAAAAAACGAGAAATTTGTGTTTACAAAAACGCTCATCCTAAAGCTACGTGCTCTGATATTGCCGCTCATTTTGCCAAAGAGTGGGACGTGACAGTGGATCGCACAACAGTGGGTGATATTTTACGCAGCAAAGAAAAGTGGATGTCTCATGAGCGCTATGGTAGAGCAGCAAAATATGGCAAGCTTGAAGAAGCACTTATGTTGTGGTTTAATTAAAAAATTAATTAAAAAAAATTATGTAACTATATATTTTAAATAATAAAATCATGCAAATATATATTTGAAATAATAAAATTATATTTGTACCATCTTTATGTTGTTATATTGTTCGCACAACCAATACACGTACTAATATAATAACATTACAGTATGAATTAGATATATAATATCCTCGATTCCAACACAGCTTAGAGGGGGTGGGGAGCTGCTCCGGAACTCTGCCATATTCGAAGTTCCGTCATATTTCTTGGGAACAGATGATGACGGAACATCGAGGTCTCTCTGTATATTATCTATATGCCTAGATGGTGTTATCTGCTTACTTTTAAAATCATGGAAAAACAAAAATATCATGCTCTTGAGAGGAATTGTTTATTTCAAGGAGCAAAAGCCTTATTTTGAAAACAAAATACGCTCGCTTGATCAGATGTTTTCTTTTACATTTGTATTTGTTCATGTCTTACTATGATTAATGATGGTTTAATTTTATTCAATTGTTTTCGATGCCGGCATAGCATTAATTCAGCATTAGCCCAACTTCTGGTTTGCTCGATACTTGTCAAAGTCTAGAAAGTCAACAGCCACCTCCCCTCTCTAGACTGGGACGGTGCTCATGCTCATGCACTGTAACATATTTGAATCATTCTGGATCATTCCTCCACGCGCGATTACAAGATCTACACACATTCCAAATATTTTACACTTCACACTCACAGCCCACTACTCTTCAAGGTAAGATATAAACATATTATATTAAACTATATTTAACATACTTACAAAGAGAACGGTTGTACCTGACCAAGAAGTTTATATTTAAAAAAAGTTTTCAAAGGAGATTGGTCTATACCCAGTAAACACAAAACATTTGTATAACATTTATACAACGTCAGGCCAAGGCCTTCGACGTTAGTCCAACAATGTTTAAATGTTATACAAATGTTTTGTGTTAACCGGGTAGGCCCTGTCAATATATATATTATCATAATTTCTTTTTTTTAGTGTAAAAGTGAGTTAATGCTGGCTTAATGTTTAATTCTAGGCTAACGTCGAAGATGGTGGGCGAGCATTAAGCCAGAAAAACTTGTTGGTTATAGCAATTCAGTCGCTGATTCATAATACCTACTTCTGACTTACTTCTGACGTAACCTACTCATAAGAACGTTGAACATGCTGCACATGCGTGTGAGCCTATCGTTCCCACAGGCCTACAACCAATGCTGAATGGAATTTGACGAACCACCAATTTTAACTTTAACATTAAATGCCCATTGATCATAATCTGCGTCAAGGCAAACTATGAAGCTGATCCATCAATGACAATTAAAGTAGTTTGCGTAATCTACTATGTGGGGCCAGCATTGAATCAACATTGGTTCAACGTTTAGTTTTGCAAAATAATTGACATTAAATTTTGCATTAATTTTGTATAATGCTAAATTTTTAAACAACCAAATTATGTAATCATGGTAATGCTCTAGTTATAATAATACTCCTCACTGGGATATCTAATTGCAGTATAACATGTAAATTAAAAACAGTTTATCTCCACCAAAGTAACACTTTGTCAAAGTCAATAGTATATATCTAATCATTTATGCACAAAAGTCATATAGGACTGGAATTGTTCACACTTTTTATTTACTTCATGCTCTATAACCATGATAACTGCGTCCTTTAAAAAAAAGCATTGACAGGGTTTCCTGAAAACCCTTTTGGTGTGGGAACCTCTACCTACAAGTTGTTTTAATGGTCAGCACCTTTTTAATGGAGCTATTCACGAAGACTCGGGGTTTAAAATGTTTATCAAACATACCGACTAATATATTATTTAAAGGTGATTAAAATATATATTATTTATTTTTATAAAGATCTAAGAGACATTATATAAATAAATAAATTTAAAAATGCATATCTTATAGTTCTTCTGTTAAATTTATGTAAATTAAAGTTAGTAAAGGATACAGTCTTTCTATATTCCTTGGTATATTTAACGAAACAAGCCTGTTTCACCAAATAATTGCAAGGAGATGTGAATACAAAGCGAATACACCTCCCCTTAATAACAGATTTGTTTTTCGGTATCACTTTTATTTTATTATTATTGGTGTAGGTTCAGGAATGTAATATTTACTATATTAAAATTAAACTATATCATCAGTTTAGTACGTTGAAGCGACTGTTACCTTTTTAAAACACAATATATAAATAAGCATTAAAATGTTCCAATAATAGTATTTTTATTTTTACAAATAAGGCTTATGTATTTTTCATTTTACAAAATCGAGCATTATTAAAGGAGCTGGCCCAGGCTAAAATCATCAAAAAATCGGTGATTTTATTTCGGGTTCTTAATATGACCATATGATGTAAACATGTACATAGACTAGAACTGCAAATTTTTATAATTTTTGTGCTGCGCATTCATCAGTTAGACTAGATATAGAGACGAAATTCCCGCATTTCCTATTTTTGACATGGTTGTCAATAATTAGAAATCAGGAATTTTGTTTCTATATCTAGCCTAACTGGTGAATGCGCAGCACAAAAATTATAAAAAATTGCAGTTCTAGTCTATGTACATGTTTACATCATATGGTCCTATTAAGAACCCGAAATAAAATCACCGATTTTTTGATGATTTTAGCGTGGGCCAGTCCCTTTAATATATATATATATATATACAACTAAACGAATAATAGAGTCACCACCAAGCAAACATGAGACGTTGGCCCAGCGTTGGTTTGTTGTTGGGCCAACGTGATGCGTGATGTTGTTGCTAGGCCCCCATGACGCACAAAGAGGTCCATATCTGACAGGTGTTGAGTTGTGTAATCAAGTGTAATACGCATGAATATGTTACACTGCCCGCCACTGGACACTGCTCTGCCGCATGTTAAAATTTGCAGACAGCTGACGTCATATCTCCCCCCACTCTCAATTTCAAGTATTGTAGTAAGCTTGTGATTGGCCGGCTGTCCTGCTAAAAGTACCCTGATTAGCTGCCGAACATATAATGGAGGGGGAGAGGCGGGTGTAGACAGACACCTGTGTGGAGCTCAGCCAACATGAGGATTTGACCCAATGTTGTTTCAATATTGACCCACCGCCAACGGATCTGGACCAACATTGAAACAACATTGGGTCAAGTCCTCGTGTTTGCTGGGAGAGCTGTCGGCGTTTTGAAACGTGCGGGCCGTCTGTGTCTGGCTGGAACAGGCTACAGAGTGATCTGTGTAGGATATGTAGGCCTACACCAATGATCCACGTGAAAAAACCCCACGTGGAATACACATCAGAAGGAAATCCAGGCTTAACCATCACATATATCCACCAGATATGCACGTGGATAGGTACACCAATAATCCATGTAAAAAAAACACGTGGAAAACAAGTGAAAAAAATCGGGTGGCATACTTCACATGATATCCATCTGATATCCGCGTGAACGGGTACACCATTAATCCACCTAAAACAATTCACGTGGAATACACCTGAAAATGTACACCTATAATCCACATGAGAAATGCAACGTGAATTACACGCGAAGAAAAAAAATAAGGCTTAAACCTCACTTGATATCCACCAGATATACACGTCGATAGGTACACCAATAATTCATGTGAAAAATACACGTGGAAAACATTTGAAACAAAAAAGGGTGGCATTCTTCACATAATATCCATCAGATATCCACGTGAACGGGTACACCATTACTCGATGTGAAACAATTCACGTGGAATACACATGAAAGAAAAATAAGGCCCAAACTTCACTTGATATCCACGTGTAAATCAGCACCAATAATACACATGGAGGAATCCACGTGGAATACACCTAGATTTTTAGTGGACCACGTGTCCACCAATTTTCAACCCCAATCCACGTGGTGTGCCTGCTGGGATAGGCTTACTGGTCTGTAGTTCAGTGGTCTGTAGTTCAGTCTTTTTTTCTTTTTTTATATATGGCATTTATATGGGCCTCCTTCCATATATCGGGTAATTCTCCTGCTTCTAATGTGTTATTGGATATTATATTTAGGGGCGTTTTTAACTCTTGGTGTAGGGATGTTTAGGAGGTATGGTGCAATCCATCTGGTCCACATGACTTGTTTATTTTCTGTTGGCTTAGTAGTTTCCCTATTTCGTCTTCATGGATGCGGATTTTGTACATTGTATGTTCTCAATCTCTGGTAGCGAACCCTTGGGTTATTTAGAGAAAACACTGCAGAAATTGGAGTATCTGCTTTCTCCTTGTCTGCTTTTGTATGCTCTAATATTAATCAAGGATGCGGAAAATCCTAAGTAGTCACAAGAAAACCTGCTTGAACACTATATTGTTAGACATATTAGGGAACATTTAGATATACATAGCATTTTGACAGATCGTCAGTATGGTTTCAGATATCGTCATTCTTGCGAGACTCAATTAATAACCACGGTAGATGACTTACTAGCAGCTGAGGACGAGAACGTCCGTATCGATATGGCTATATACTAGATTTTTCAAAAGCCTTTGACATAGTGTTCCATATACGATTGATGCATAAGCTGCAACACTATGGTATTTCTGGTAACACCCACAGTTGGATTACCAGTTTCCTCACTAATAGGAACCAGCAAGTAGTTATTGATGGAGAGTGTTCGACTAAAGTATCAGTTACTTCAGGCATCCCACAGGGTTCAGTATTAGGGCCCACCCTGTTTCTCCTTTTCATAAATGACTTGCCCGACCATCTCAAGTCAGAAACTAGGCTACTTGCAGACGATTGTCTGATTTACAGACATGACTGTCTCTTTTGCCATGCAACAAGACCTACTATGCAGCATTGTCCAATGGGCCAGAGACTGCATGAGGCATGGAGTTCAATGAGAAAAAATGTTACATTATTAGTACTGAAGGATAGTCACATTTACTTTTACCAGGTAAATGGACATGTACTGAAAGGTGTATCACTAAGTCCTCATCTTAAGGTCCTCCTTTCAGAAGACCTAACATTTTCATCTCATATAAGTAACATAACAAAAAAGGCTAGTAGAATGCTACGCTTTTTGTGCAAAAACCTTAGCGGATGCCCTGTTGCCTTAAAAGAAATGGCTTTTTTCTCACTTGTTCGTTCCAACCTTGAATAAGCATCAGCTGTGTGGGACCCCTTCCGACAGAGTGATATCAACAACCTACAAAAAATACAGAGAAGAGCAGCCAGATTTGTACAAGGTAGAGGAAGATGGAGCCCGATTAGGGACGCACCATTTGATATCTGGGGGGGGGGGGGCTAGAAAAAAATTGAAATAAATAGTTTGTCGCCACAAAAGTCAGAAAAAAAGTTTGTTGAAAATGTGGGCAAAAAAAAAAAGTTTGTTGTCGAAATTATTGAGAAATATGTTGACCACAAAAAACATAAAAAGGTAGCGTACTTAATAGGGGAAGCATATGACAAAATATTTCTTTGACGAAACATAAAAAAAAAATTGTCAGACGTTGATCGCCAACAGAGGTGAAAAAAAAAGTTTGCAAGCAACAAAAACTCTAGGCCCGCCCCCATATATCAAATGGTGCGTCCCTTAACACCAGTCCCCATCCTACAGTAAGCCTACCTGAGATCAGCTGGGACTCACTAAACAACAGACGGAAGCTAATAATTTTTATAATAACAAAATTGAAGATCATACAAATTCCTCATCAGACCTTTGGAAAACACTGAAATCACTTGGAACTTCATCCAAAATGAAATCTGGTTCAACCTCTATTGGCTTAGATGTTTATGGTTCAACAACTTTTGGCAAACTAAAAGTAGCTGATACTTTTAATGCGTTTTTTACAAAAGTGGCTAATAAACTGTCGAAAGCAGTCAACATTTTCAACAGTAAATTTATTCATCAATATTATAAACAGAAAGGAGTTGTTCAAAATACTTTCTCTTTCTCTTTGCTCAGTGAAACCGAAGTGTGTAAAATGCTTAAAGGTTTATCACCTAGAAAGGCTACTGGTCTTGATGACCTACCTGCAAGATTTATTCGTGATGGTGCCGAAGGTATTGCCTACCCTATTTCATACATTATTAATCTATCGATAAAAACAGGTGTTGTTCCAGATGAAATGAAAACTGCCAGAGTCATTCCTTTGTACAAAAAGAATTCCAAATTAGAACCGGGTAACTATAGACCAGTATCCATTCTAAGCACTCTATCTAAAATTTTAGAAAGAGCTGTTCATATTCAACTTGAAATTTATTTGAAGGAAAATGATTTATTTTAAAAATTTCAATCAGGTTTCCAAACTTCTTTTTCGACCGATACATGTTTGACTTATTTAACAGACTATATTCGGCATGGTATGGATAATGGCCTTTACAACGGCATGGTCATGATAGATCTACAGAAGGCCTTTGACACTGTAAAACATTCTTTATTATCAGATAAACTTCAAGCTTAGGGCTTAATAATGTTTCAGTTTCCTGGTTCGACTCGTATTTAACGAATCGAACCCAGAAAGTAGATATAAATGGTACCTTTTCCAAACCCAGGATGGTACCCTGTGGTGTACCACAGGGTTCCATCCTGGGTCCATTGCTTTTCCTAGTATATGTTAATGACATGGAATCCGCAGTAAAATGTAAACTCATTTTATATGCGGATGACTCTGCTCTATTAGTTTCCGGGAAAGACATCAAGGTCATACAGGAAACGCTTGGAAACAGAGCTCTGTGCTTTGAGTAGTTGGCTGGTTGATAATAATCTTTCTTTACATCTGGGTGAAACAGAATCTATTTTATTTGGATCATGCAAGAAAATCTGCAACTCACCATCTTTAGATATTAAATGTGGGGATACGAAAATTTTTTCAAAAAATCTGTTTGGTACCTGGGGGTAGATCTAGAACAAACATTAAGCGGTAAATTAATTTTGGAAAATATTTTGAAAAAAGGAAATTCCCGTTTAAAATTTTTTTGAGAATACAAGCCAAATGTCTAAATTAAGCATCAAAAAGATTACTTTCGTAAGCATTAATTCAATGTCACATGGACTATGCATGCTCTTCATGGCACCATGGTTTGAAAAAGAACCTAAAGCACAAATTACAAATCCTTCAGAATAAAACCATTAGATTTCTTCTAGATCTTACCCCACGTAGCCATATAGGGTACTCTGAATTTAATCGGGTAAATTGGCTCCCGGTTAGATTCAGAGTACAACAAATTGTTTCAACTAACATTCATAGACTGATCCATGGAAATGCTCCTCTGTACTTAAGGGAGGGCATTTCCATGGTCCAGGAACGACACTCCCATAACACCAGAAATAGTGTTCTCTCTTTGGTCCTGCCTAGGGTCAACAGTTCGGGAAACAAATCGTTCTCATACATTGCTGCTGAGTTCTGGAACCAGCTACCAATCCCCATTCGAGCAACTGAAAACCCTTTACATTTTCGCTCATTAATAAAAAAACACTTTATGTCATTGGTAAAAACTGAAGAAGAAAACATCTTTATTTAGCCAGCTAATTTTTGTTCTAATGGTTGGTAGCTGCGTACAGGTCTGCCTTAGTCAGCTCAGTCTTGGACCAGTCCCGTGGCTGAGCTGCCTGAGGTAAGAATAAAGTAATTACTTATATTATTGTAATTTATCACTGGATATATATTCTAGTCTATAATTTATTTTTCGCTAATTTATATTATGATATGCTTATTCATGTTTTTATTGGGCATCATCCTTTTAATGTGATAGGCCTATGTGACGCCTTTAATATTTACTTAGGTTGGAAATATTTCCATCCTCACTCTTGCCGCTGCCATCTTGCCAACAGGGACCACTGTGGAAATGAAATTTTGTCACTAGACTTCCTTCAGTGTTTTTATCCCTGGTTGCAAGTATGGTGGCACCCTGTATTTATATGGTGATGTTTACATGTACTCTTCACTGAATGAAGCTATCTATCTATCTATCTATCTGAGAAGACCAAGGAAGCAGCATCTATTCTATAGGCATCTTAAAGATGTGTCTGGTTACATGCTCCGCCCACTAAATCCACATGCGCGCACACCGCCCGTGGCGTTGATGACCTACCCAGGTCCCTGCCACGTACAAGATACAGATACAGATACAAAACGGCCCCAGGCTGGACAGACTGATTTATCCCTGTGGAGTTGCAGTGGGGGATAATCCACTAATCCACGTGGTTTTGTTTATTTCATAGACCGGAAAACACCATAACCTTGCGCACGCGCCATAATTGAACAGACCATATGAAAAATGGCTTCCGCTCTGGTTAGAGGTGCCAGGCTTCTGGAGAAAATCTCCTTCAGAACCGGTTATAAAGTAAGTATTCAAATACAAGTTATAGTTTATTTATTAAACGATACCTTTAGTTTTTAAATGAAATATTTTTTGTGCTCCAGTCTTTGACAGATTGTTTGCATGTCCCCTTTTCATTGAAGGTCATCTTCACAATAACAAAATTTTGTCAAGTCGGCAAGACGAGTCAACTTGTGACTTGTCAGTCAAAATCGTAATCAGCCCTTTTTTGCTCAGGATTTCAGGCGTGTCAGGTGGCACACCCTGAATATTGTATTGTTCAAAAGTTAGACCATTTGACATGTAGTAAATGTCTATTTATGACGCTCCTCTATGACATGTATAAACCTATTACCAGGGGAAAAAATTCATCATTTTTATCCACTCGCCAGCCGGGCTAGTGGAACTAGAAATCCACTAGCCCTTATGATTTTTTAATCGCCCTTACTAGTTTAATGTTCTTATAAAAAAAAATTGCCGGATTATGCGCGATATGGCTGAATCACTGGTTAATGTTTTTTTCCCCTTTTGACCCATCTTCCGTAAGCTTAGCCTGAGCATTTTTGCTGCAGGTGGACATTTTAGCTTTAATTAGCACATCTGCAGCTGTTTGAGCTCTAGTGAAGTCAGAGTAAATGGGCCAGTGAAATATGTCCAGCCACCCCACCTGAAAAATGTCTCTGTCCACCTTTATCTTTATATAAAGTCACGTTATTGAACCAGCATTTCTCTATTATAGTTTTCTTTATTTTATTAGCCGGTGGCACCCCACCTTCCATAATTCATTTAAATTTAATTGACTATTCATAATTATTACATGTACAGAAAATTATTTTAATCCGACATTGGCTCACTAGTGTTCATTCCAACGTGGAGAAAGAAGGGGCTATGTTGCCCACTTCGATGAAAAAAGGGGGCCATCTCAAAAAAACATAAACCGTTCTGCAAATATAATAAAGTCAGTCATTTTAAACATAAAAATGATGTCAAATAAGCGTACCTGAAAAAATATATATATATCTTCTTTCATATCGTTTAGGGGCTATTCGAGGTAACTGAACTTGATATGTAGTCCTATCAACAAAGAAGTAGGGAAGTCTATGGAGCTATAGCCTCTATGGCATCATAACACAGCAAGGCACAAAATAACTGGGATAAAAAGGTTATCTCAGGTGTATTTTTTAGGCCTTTTCTGGGGATGTAATTTAGTTTGTGTTAGGCCTATTAGCATGGTTAGACCTTCTTAGTCTCAACACCCTTATGTCCATTTATTCACATCGTTTCTGCGCCGATATACATGCGCCAGCGGCAGCCCTATGTGCGACTGAAACTGGAGTTTTAGCCACAGCTTGTGTTCACACAAAATTGCAAGACGTTTTTGCAGACGTTTTTTATGTGGGATTAATGCTTGATTTATCAGGCCAATAATGCATGAGTCTTTTAGAATCAGCAACAATTAAAGACAGCATCTATTCACCCACAGCTCGTTGGGCAATAAAATGTTGTCAGCATGCATGTATGTCAGCGAACTAGATAAATGATCTTCTTGATCAGCGCCATTTTGAACTGTGAAATATCAGGTGAAACGAATGTTGGGAACCACGACGCAATAAGTGACGCTGTGGGCTGTCATAGCTACCGCAGATCGGGCCACATGTAATACACGCGCCCACGCACCGCTGATTGACCAGGCCGTAGGCCTACTGGTCAGTAGTTTCTTTAACAACTTGGTGAACGTGATTTTTATGTCCACGTGTGTCAGCATCAAACATGATTCAGTTGCTCACTTTTTAGTGTACCAAATCTTGAATTATGTGCGCTTCAGTGCTCCTTAAACGTAATGGTCTCTGATACACATAATCACATGTGAGCCGAAACAACGCTCTGTAGCGTGCCACGACGACGACGCCTGTACATGCTGTGCGGCGCTCTGCAGTTACGCGTAAATAGCCACACATGATCTGCGGATCGCACAGGGAATCAGTCGCCAGCAGGGCTAGTGACATGCTGATTCACAATCGCCCTTACATAATTCTTGTCGCCACGGGCGACCGGGCGTATGTGAATTTGCACCCCTGATTACACTCAGAATTGCGTAACATGTCAAATGGTCTAACTTTTGAAATGCTCAATGGAATTACGCGAAATTTTCAGGGTTGTTGCCAAATGACAAGATAATGGTTTCAAAATTTCGTGACAATCGCTTTACTGACTGGATACCGAAAAGCTAACTTTCATTTTGGACCATCCACCATCGTCGACGTCGGACAGACTATATAGTCTACCCAAAGTCACAATAAAAGTGATCAACCAGGATCGCATGTTTTTCATTGATTTCTCGGTCAATTGTCAACCGATTTTCATGAAATTTTGTAACAATCATATTTCAACAGAATCCTAATATCCCTGAAAATTTCGTAAAATTATATAGATCTATCGTATTTCAAAAGTTAGACCATTTGACATGTAATCAATTGAAATTACAACGTCCCTCTATAAACCCGTTAAACTAATTCTAGTATTTTATTACATGTCAAATGGTCTAACTTTTGAAATAATTAATATAATTATGCGTAATTTTCACCACTGTTAGGATTTGAATAGAAAATTGCCTTTGCAAAATTTCAAGAAAATCGGTTTAGAATTGACGGGGAATTCGCAGAAAATCATGCGATCCTGGTTAATTTAACTCTGCTTTAGCCTTTAGACTATTAATCTTATTCTGCAGCCTAGGCCTACAGGGTCTTACGTCACGATTATAAAAAGTCCTAATTTTTTTTAAAATCGGATTTAAGGAATATACCTAATTGTTGGGGCAAAAATTGTATTATGAACAGTTTTTTTTTGTGTCTGATAACATAGGGCCTAAGACTAAGTCTAAGAGACACATTGAAATACAATTGTGATTTTTGATTGATTTTTTTTATGGTCAGCACTGTACTGAAATGCTGTACAACTGCTCAAAAAATGTTCAAATTCAGCACAGTGATAGCTATAAAAAACAGAAACAATAGTCTATATGCTTTAAATTTTTTTTAAATATCTCAAGTAGTTTTTGAGTTAATTGTCATTTTCACCTAGATGCAAATTTGCCTTTTCTCCGGTATGATGTTTTTTTTGAAGGAAAAAGGCTCTTTTTGAATAAAAACAAAAAAACACAATTTTACTTATAATCATGATAATTAGATCTAACAATATTTTGTCAAATTTTAATATATAGTAACCCCACATGTTAAGGTGTACGCTAAATAATATGGAACGTGATTGCACATTAAATTATTTTTTTCAGCGACCTTGACCTTCGATAATGTCACTGAAAGGTCAAGGTTAAATGGAAAAAAAATGCAAAATTTCACTTTACGCCAATTTTTTGTGGCATTGAAAAAAGCATCTGCTACCCTTTAAGGGTTTGCACTGGTCCTGGAAATCCTGGAAAAACATTGAGTTTAAAAAGAAAAAATCCAGACCAGGCCTTGAAAGTCCTGAAATTTTGTTAAAAGTGTTGGAAAGTCTTGGAATTTTAAATACTGAGAAAAGAGATTGCAAAAATGATGTGTTGCTAGAGTCTAATACTTAATAGTAGGAACAATTTTTTTAGTATGTAAATTGCCTTTTAAAAGATATAGAAATTGTAGTTTCAAGTTGTAATTGGCAAATAAATATATTGTGTTATTGTGTACACTTGAGTCCTTGAAAAATCTGATTAGGTCCTGGAATTCTGTGTCTTTATGGGAGTATGAACCCTGCCTTTTGATTTTCTTAAAATTTTACAGGAATATACGCAAATATATATACTTTAACTGTACATACCAATAGGGCGATTCCACGATGTGTTGTACGGGACAATTGTACAGGTTTTTCGAATGATTCCCTACTTCTTCAAAAGAAAATCTGAGATTAATTTTGGTATAGATAACTGTTGAGGAAAATGAGAACTTAATATTGTAGTAATAATTGCCAAAAGTATATGGTGTTGTACGGGACATCAGAAAAGACACCAAAAATGACATTTGACTACTTGTTTGAAAAAGTCTGTGAATTGATCATTACAATGTCATTCAAATGCCCATTGAAATATCATAGGAAGGTTCTCAAAGCTGACTAGGGACCCCCTTTTATTATATTCAGTTATGAATTTCAGATAAGCCCAGTAATATGGGTGTTGTACGGGACAGATGAAAATGTGTTGTACAGGACACATTTGTCCTTATCCCTAACCATGCTACTAATCCAATGAAAACCCTTCTTCTGATAAAAATTACTGGTAGCGTAAGCAGGGGCAGACACCCTAATATTTTAAGGTTGGGCACAAGCCATGGTAGAGGGTAGCAAGCCATGGAAGAAGGTGACACAAGCCATGAGGGGCGAGGGAGGGGGCAAAATCTGAGGATACTTCCCGTGAAAATTTTACAGATGATTGAGGCTCAAAATACTAATAGAGGTAGGCAGTAAAATCAATGTTCTCCAATTTCCCGGGTCACTGGCTTATTCTAAAGCCCTTGCGCTCCTGATTATTTTAAGACCAATTTTAGGAAAATCCGTCAAAAATTGAGCAGGTGCCGCCTATTTTAGTGTTTTTGTCAATTTGGCGATAGGAGCCGAGAAAATAGCTGAAATTCTCCGATATAGATTAAGGCAAACAATTACATAACCTGTATATCTGCTGTTCTGGCGGACCAATTGTCTTCAAATTTGGTCCACTTGTTAAAACTATCATCCCACACAAGGCAAGTACACATCTGGTAATTTTTAGGTCATTCTAGGGTCATTTTGGGGTCATTTGAGGTCATTTTGGGGTCAGAAACTCGAAATATCCGTTCCCACAATAAATTTTGCTGTATCAGTGAACAAATTTCTCCTTTTCTATTTCTTTGATTGTCATCACCATGCTTCATCATAGCCACGGAGTATTTTAAGACCAATTTGACAGAAACCAATCCACTTTAGATTGAGTAGGTGCCGCCTTTTTAATGTTTCTTGGCGATAGGAGCCAAGAAAATACATACCGGTAGCTGAAATTCACCGATCAATTCCGGCAAGCAATTACATAACCTGTATATATCTGCTGTTCTGGTAGACCAATTATCTTCATATTTGGTCCACTTATTGAGATTATTATCCCACACAAGACAAGTACACATTTGGGGTCAACAGGGTTAATTTTAGGTCATTCCAGGGTCATTTTAAGTCATTTAAGGTCATTTTAAGGTCAGAAAATCGAAATAACCGTTTCCAAAATGAAGTTTGCCGTATCAGTGAACAAATTTCTCCTTTTTCATTTTTTTGATTGACATCACAATGCTTTATCATACAAAAGGAGTATTTTAAGACCGATTTGAAAGGAAGCAATACACTTTAAATTCAGTAGGCGCCTGTTTTAATGTTTTTGGCAGTTTTGTTGTTAGTAAAGAAAATAACTGCAATTCACCAATCGATTCCGGCATATTCTATATATCGGCCATTTTGCTGGATCAATTTTCTTCATATTTGGTTCACTTGTTAAGAATATCATCCCAAAAGACAAATACAGATTTGGGGTCAACATGGTTATTTTTAGGTCATTCTAAGGTCATTTTGAAGTCATTTGAAGTCATTTTGGGGTCAGAAACTCAAAATATCAGCTAGCTTCTTTAATAAAGTTTCCTGTATTGATCAGTGAACTAATTTATCGTTTTTCATTTCTATGATTGACATCATCAAAATGATCATGTTTTACTATATATATAGCTATTGCACATTTTAACACCTATTTGAAAGGAGCTGATCCAATTCGATTGAGCTGGTGACACCTGTTTTAGTATTTTAGCTGAATTCAGATAAAAGTTGAGAAAATGGCTGAAAATGCAGGTTATTTTATTGTACTAAGTCCCAGAACAAAATATTTAGTTCTAGAAGTATAAACACATTTTCAGAAATCTGTGTAGTGGGCGATAATAGGCCTACAGGTTTCGCTGTTATTTCTCTTCCAGACCCTAGTTCTAAGTTTGAACCATCATAAAGTTGTTTTTTTTAAATAAATAGAACACATTTTAATGCCTTCAGACACTGTAACATTAGCCTTTTTTTACATATAAGAAAAAATACCAAAAAAACGACGCCATAAATTTGATTTTTTTTAAACCCCAGTTTCATGTTTACACAAGTGCCTAACCATGGTGGCCAACGACATTTTCAAAGTTGTCTGATTAAGATTTAGATCTATAGTACAGACCCCCTACTCGCCGTCAGATTAACTTGTATCATATGTTTTTCGCTCATTTCTCAGTCATTACTCAATCAAATTTCATAATATTTTGCACAGACTATTTTCGAGTGACCCGCCAAATAAACCTGCCTCGAAATTTTCATAAAAAAATAATAGATCTATAATATAGGCCTAGTCTAGTTCAAAAGTTAGACCATTTGACTTTGTAAATTTGTAATTACAACGTCCCTCTATGAACCCATTAAACTGCTTAAATTAACCCTTACGCTGCTATGGGCGACTATAGTCGCCCAAAATAAACCAAGCGCAGCCTTTTTTTTAAATTTTATTCTAGTCTACCGCCGACCCGCTTTTTATAAATATATATATATTGAAATAATAGTCCAATTAATCAGGGGGGGGCCAACGAAATTTTCAAAGTTGTCTTCGCCTAAGAGTAAGACTGAGTCACAAACAAACTCTTCTACAAAAGATGCGTCTTGTGCCCCTGATGTGTTTTATGATAGCAGTCAGGATCAAAGCCTTATTTATTCATCATATAGCAGCCCTGCTGATTTTTGTCACCCCAATTTTTTTAGCTGCGACGTAGCAGCTTTATAAACGCCGTTGTCTGTCTGTCGTCTGTAACACTTCGTTCCCGGGCAATATAGTCAAAGTTTCTCGACCAATCAGCTTGTTACCTGGCACTAACACTCATGATTAGTTTTTCACAAAAATCAGCTCATTATCGGCCTTCTGGTGGCCAAAAAACATATAAAAATCAGCCAAAATTGATGTTTCCGGACGCTAGTGTGAAAAGTTTTTGACCAATGAACTTCTTACCTGGCACTAACACTCTGGGGGTTAGGGCCAGACCTGATTAGTCTTTCACGGGAATCGGCCCATTATCCCCACTCTGGTGGCCAAAAAACATGAAAAAATCAGCCAAAATTGACGGTTTCCGGAAGCTAATGTAAAAAGTTTTTGACCAATCAACTTCTAACCTGGCACTTACACTGATGGGGGTTAGGGCCAGACCTGATTAGTTTTTCACAAAAATCGGCCCATTATCTGCCCTCTGGTGGTCAAAAAACATCTGAAAATCAGCTAAAATTGACTGTTTCCGGACCCCAATATAAAAAGTTTTTGACTAAAGGACTTCTAACTTTACTATTGCATTTATGGCATGATCTGCAGAACTGATTAACTTTTTGAGGATATCGGGCCATTTTTGAACTGATTTGTTTCTCAGGAAAATCGTCGCAGAGCTCTACCAACTCCCTCCGATTTGCACTTGTTTTAATTTTACACCATGATATCTTTAAATGATTACAATTTTATTATTATTATTTATCGTCCATCTAAGAAATTTGGCACATGCATTCAGAAGATTTGCAGGTATGAACTGGCCTAAATTTTAGAAATTTTTTCAATGTTATAAAAGGTTACATTCCATCCTAAAAGGCAAATTTAGTGTTTTTTGTCTTTTTCTGTTTTATTTTTTGCACACCTTTTTAGGCCTCAGCCAAAATTTTGGCGGATGCCTATTGTCTTCACCAGGCGCGTCCGTCCGGCCGTCCGTCTGTCTGCCACTTTTTAGAACTATAACTTGTTTCACATAACTGGAATGCACATTAAACTTCACATACAGGTTAATCTTGACTACCGTATATCCCCGTGTATAATGCGATGTTTTTTCTTAGCTATTCATGTCGCAAAAAGGCACCTCGTATTATACATAGATGTAGAATTTAATACAATTTTTTAGCTCTCTAGCGGTAAGTTCAGCGGTAAGTTTTCTAGCGGTAGAACGTATAGGCCAGTCAGCGTGTTTGGTAAGCAGGCCTATACACACGATACAACAAGACTGTGCCTTTCCATTTAGTAGCAAACAAGAGACGTTCACCCAATGCTGGTACATTGTTGGGCCACCGTCTGCGACGCTGACACAACATTGTACCAGCATTGGGTGAATGTGTCGTGTTTGCTGGGAGTCCCCGTCTCACATTCCCGCCGACGCGCGTGGCACCTTTGACAACCACGGGCAGATAAATGACGCCGTTAGTCTGCAACCAATTCACACTCCTGACCTGTTCATTTATATTAATAATGATTTAATCTAAGATCGCCTTTCATATGGGAGTGTTCTATTGTGTACGCCAAATCTAAACATGATATTTTCATATTGGAATGAGAGAATGCGTTGACGAAATATAACAAGATATCACTGATTATATCTTCTATCGTAAATTCTATACATGTAGACCTCAGAATGTCCATATTGCTGGGATAACATTACCGCCTACCGCTGTTGCCGCGGCTGATACGGTATTGAGCAAATAGTGGTATCTGTTAGCTGTAGTTCGTGGAGCGCTGCTGTGTTATTGCACCCTGACACTTATACAACACCTCTTGTGTCTAGACAATGCCGCTAGTCTGCAAATGTTTTACAATCACATTTCATCTTGGAATGTTCTTATTTGAGCACGACGATATAAAAATATGGTCTTTGTAATAGATAAATTAAAATAATAATATAATATAAATACGGGTATTTTAAAATCTGTGTGTATATATGTAGCCTATGCAGGCCTCAGAATGTCTGCCGATCGAGACAGTCCCGATGACATCCACTCTGCCGTGGAAAATGAAAATACAGTATCTGCTTACTTTATAAGTATGCAGATACTGCCCTTTGGTTTTGCAGAGCTGTACTGTTGCGCTGTTCCCGTCATTGAGCATCGTCTATGCAGGTGTCACGGCGCTATGTAGTAGAATAAGATAATATCCATGCCTCACATTCAGATGGCCCGGAACGCTGCCGACCGGGATGCTGCTGACATCCAAAATTTGAGGTCGTATTATACAGAGGGGTAGACGTTTTTCAGGTCATCCGAGGCCTCAAATCTTAACTCGTATTATACATGGCGTCGCACTATACGTGGGGATATACGGTAATTGCACATTTGACCTTTCGTAACCCCTTTGAACCTTGACTTTTTTCGGATCGACTAGTATTCTCGTTAACGCGATTCACTCAACATTTTTTTATGTATCGCTCCAAAATTTATAGCATATATCAATTTCTCTAATAGCTCAGACGAGTTCGAAATTTGGCAAGATTAGGACAGAAACTAGGTCATGGCGGGCAAAGTGGCCGATTATCGGCCATTATTTTTTTGATATGGGTAATATCTGGAAAACCGGACCAGATAGCTAGACCATTACTATAGAACAAAATGTGCAGTTCCAGGTAGGGATATACCATAAAAAAATGAACTTTATCAAATTCAACATGGCCAACAGACAATTTCAATAATCCCAACAGGCTATTGTCGAATTAGC
This sequence comes from Flabesymbios commensalis, assembly GCA_964017125.1. Taxonomy (NCBI): domain Eukaryota; kingdom Metazoa; phylum Annelida; class Polychaeta; order Terebellida; family Flabelligeridae; genus Flabesymbios; species Flabesymbios commensalis. The sequence continues at coordinate 74,915,883 of OZ024916.1, forward strand.
TCTTGTTTCAAATGATTTTCACTTTTAAACGATGATTAGAGGCTGAGGCCTTTTTCCGTTGCCGATGGGCCTTGTTAAGTCTCCACCCACAATGTGGTGTCCAAAAACTTATTGTGTTAGTGCTGTCTATTGCTGTTATTATTATTATTATTCTTATTCTTTAACAATTTGACGAAGTAAACGCTCTCCAGTCGCCAATATTCATCCATTAATGCCATCATTACACGGTTGGTTTCAGGTTGCGGGATCCCCCCTTAGCAGCATGAAACCCCCCCCCCCCCTTAAAATTAAGTAGCCTGCGCACCCTGGCAGTGTTCCCAAGTTTATAATCCCTGTAATAATATGTCATGTTGCGTTATTCGCGTATGAGTCCTTGAAATTGGAGATTGAGTACACATTATTGGTATTTGGTATTTTTAGATCTCCCTTATTTCAATAATGACCTAATTGGGAACAAACAATAAAATATGCCTGAAAAAATAAAATGGTTGAGTTGTTCACCCACAGATAGCCTGCAGCATTATAGACGCGTGGCGACAATGAACTGGTTTACATACACTGACTGGTTTACGGACGAGCGTGTTTTGTCTGACAGGAATCTATAGGTGATATTCCTTGATTCCTTCATCTGACTGAACACGCGCACGTTCAGCACAGTTGTTCTAGCCTAGCCCAGCAAACACGGGACATTTAACCAATGCTGTTTCAATTTTGAGCCGGCGTCGAAGATGGTAGGCCAACATTGAAACAGCTTAGGATGAATGTCCCGTGTTTGTTGGGGCTACTGTCTCAGACGTTGGTACTCCAGCAATGGCCAATGTACGGTAGTTCCTACTGTAAGTTTTATCCATAAATCTCTATGGTATTAATCATGTTAATAGCTGTGTAAACCTAGTTCTATGGGCATAATCTCAGCAGGCTGCTGAAACCCTGGAAAGTTTACCAGATGTAGGCCGGCTCAGTACTGGCCATCGTGTGCGACCTCAAACCAGCATTGAACGAACCATGAGTCAACATGCATGTAAATAGCGTCGCGAATATTGGACCTATCGTTAGTGGCAGTGAGAATCAGTGAGAGTGGCAATGGATATATTCAAAAAATTAAAAATCATAGAACACTAGACATTTATATATAGGCTCATGCATGATGTGTTTTGTGTTGTAGCCCCCCCTATTCCTTTAAAAAAATTAGAATTCATAAAATAATTTATATACTTTTTGAACAAATTAAATAGGTGAAATATATTCTAGATATCCCCAGTAAGCACCAAAAGACACCTTATATTAAAAAAAAATATTGGGATTTACCAAATACCAAAATGATAGCAATTGTGGTCTTTTTCCAAATATATTCTTCGTTTTTAAATAACATAATAATTGGAGGTGCATGGGCACTACGACGTGAAGGCGTGAATTATGACTCAAAATAATAGCACCCTCAAAAAACACTAAATATGACTGTTTCAAAAGCTTGCAACTTTGTCAATATTTTTTTTTTGTCCCAAATTTTCGATTTAGATCATTAAAATGTTGCTTAGTAAACATGCAAAGAAATTAGTAATATGACAAAATTTGGAATGCCAGGGAAGTCTAGACAAAACAGCCAAAAACACACATTTTAGGGCCTTTTCAAACTTGTTTGTGATGCTGACCTTTTGGCCACCATAGTCTAATGCAGGGTTTCCCCCAGAAATAAATGTTGTGGCGTGGTGGCTTTTGAGAATAATATGAAAATTTGAGAGCGCGAATTACGAAAGCTATTGTGTTTGCCTGAAAGGCGAACACAAAATAGGGGGGTAATTCCCGCCAAGAATTTTTTTAAATATAAGGTGTCTTTTGGTGCTTTCTGAGGATATCTAAAATAGATTTCACATATTTTTTTTTGTTGAAAAAATTAATAAATTGGAAATATTTCATGTATAATTTCATGAATTATATTTTTTTTAAAGTAATGGGGGACCTACAAAATAAAACACATTATTTTGAATGGGCCAATATTTCTAGTGCTATATTATTATTTTTTTTTTTTTTTATATGTTCATTGCCACTGAGGGGCACTCTTACTGATTTTTACTGCCACTTACATTTGGTGCTTTTTGGGATATCTAGAATAGCTTTCTCGTTTTTTTGTTGAAAAAATAAATAAATTGAAAATATTTTATGTATAATTTCATGAATTATAATGTCAGGTCTAATAATTTCCGCTATTTACATGCATACATGTTGACTCATGGTTGATTCAATTCTGGCTTGACGTCGCACACGATGGCCAGTACTGAGCCGGCATACATGCGGTATACTCCCAGGGTTTTCTAGGATTATGCCTATAGAACAAAAGTTAAGTAGCTAACACCATAGAGATGCATGGATAACACGTACAATAGGAACTACTAGTACAGTACATTGGCCACTGTTGATTTTGTGTTGGGCGACGTCATAGACAGTAGAGCAACTGTGCTGAACGTGCGCGTGTTTAGTCACACTAAGGAATAGCGATTCCTGGTCAGACAAGATACGCTCGTCTCTAAACCATTCAGTATCCAAAAACCAGTTCATAATTCTGCGGGCCATCTATGGGTGAACTTAACTATTTTATTAATCAAGCATATTTCATTGTATGTTCCTAATTATGTCTTTATTGCAATAAGGGATATTTGAAAATACAAAATAATAAAAATGTGAACTCGATCTCCCAATTTCCAAGATTCAATATCATACACGAAAAACGCAACAGGAAAATTATTATTAGCGGGATTATTGTGTATAGGACAGGGCCAGGGTGCACAAGCTACTTAATTTCAGGGGATATCTATTGTTGGCAAGGGAGGATCCTGCAACCTGACACCAACCCTGTAATGATGGCATTGAAACCCGCGTTATATTCCTCACAAGGTAACTTTCTATTAATGTCAGCTTCTGTGGCATATCATGCATTATGTCTCAATCTATTATGTAACTTAATTTCATCACTCACCATGTGGGCCTACACTTTTTTTAAATGTACAGATGAAAAATAAAAAAAATTAAAAATCAAATATGGTTTTCTTAAATATCATTAATAAATTACGGACAATGACTGTACTAGACATATTAAAATGATCTTGTAAAACAGTTGTTGGAAAAGTACCGCACTCATGGATAGCCCTGCTTATCCTCGGAACACTCAGCACGCGGCGGGCAGGCGATATTACAGATACACTTATTCACCACAACAATGTTGGGCCAGCGCGTAATTGGTGGCACAACATTGTTTCAACATTGGGTCAATGTCTCATGTTTGTTGCGGTCACAGTACATGCAGTAGACAGCGTGCTGACCAGGACCACGTGTGATAACCCCTGATAACCATTGCGCGCGCTCAGAAAGCCATTCACTATACACCTCTCTGCTAAGGCTTACCCAGCGCTGGTTCTAGTGGCTGCCGTCTGTAGTTTTACGGCAAGCTTAGCGGCAACTATTAAAGCGTATCGGTAAATCAATAAAGCGTAGCGGCTTTTGTAAGCGTATCGGCAAAAAAGTAAAGCGTAGTGGGGCCGCTACGCTATAACGCTTTGGGGGAAACCCTGTAATGTAAATTATGTATTTTTAGGTCTCCACCTACTATGTGGTGGTGGAGACTTATTGTTTTTGCCGAGTCCTCCGCCGCCTTCGTTGCATTTTTTTTCTGCTCTCACTCGTAAACCTCTACTCGGATTATTTCCAAATATTTGCAGTATGCATACTGGCCCTGGGGAATTAGCCTGGTAAATTTTTTTTGGCGTTTTTTCAGTTTTTTTAGCAAAATCCAAGATGGCCGCCAAAATTTTATGGCGCACGCTAGAGCTTGAACTGCTTCATTAATTTGTTTACCGTTACAAAATAAAAATAAGTTTTAAATTTTTTTCAGACTGTCTGCTCTGAATCTTGAATAGAAAATCTTGAGAACCAATTAATAAAAACATGTTCATCAAAAAATGAAATAAAAATGCCTCCACATTTTAATCTTTTACATCAATAGACTTATGTAGGGTTAATATTCCAAACTTTTTTTCACTTGAATGTTCTTACCGTGAAATTTGTAATTGTAGCCGCATCTCCATTAGAAGGCGCCCCCCCGAAAAAATTTAAAAGAATAAAAAATCGACAATAGTTTCCTAGTTTGAAAACCTCCAATTGAAACCACAGGGCGAGTTTTTAGAATTCCCAAGGACCAAAACTTTTTTCAACATGAAACTTTGAAAGGACAAATCACTGAAAACCTTGTTGTCCAAAAGTCATGGACATGGTGCCAGGAGTAATCAAATATAAAGGTGCAGGTTTATAGTCTGATATCAAGGCGTATTCACGGCAATATTAGAGATTTGATAAATTAGTGCGATGACGCTGTAGTTTGTACATAGTCTACATGTGAATGCATCACTGATCCGGTACGCATGCACTAAGCATGCACTACATGTGCCTGGTCTGATACTGCTAAAAAGTACACAGAAAATTTTTTCCCCTGCTTTAACCACATTTTCAGGGAAGTTGGAGAATAAAAAAATGATCCCATAAAAATTTTGCTCAAAAATTTTAAACAGCACCGAGCAAATTAAAAAAAGGCTACTCTGGTGAGACAGACTGTAGTCAAGTTTATACCCAACCAAAAATTTATCATCATTTATTGACTGTCAAATATAGTTAATAATTGTGGTCGAGATCAAAATTATACCTACTTCTGTTCTCATTTTTGGAATTGTGGCGGACAACCAAAATATTCATATTGGTTGTCCAACATTTTGAACCTTATTCCCAGCCCTGGGTGTTATATACAGGTCACCATGGTCACAGACTGATTTCTTGTTAGATTATTATAAACATATTTTTATTTACCAATTGTTAGATTGTGTATTTAATCACAGAACTGTATTCCAGTTCTGTGATTTAATCTACCTGGATATTTTAGATGTTGAGGGAGACACAAACTGACAGCCATTATTAACTACATGTTGATTGTGTTGGGTTGACTGATTTCTTATTATCTCTTTGGTGGGTCACAGACTGATGTTTTGATATTGTGTGTTTCAGGTGTTGAGCGGGTCACAAGCTGGGAACCAGCATGAGTCACGTCGTAATCTCTCTATCCATGAAGCGGATGCTATGGGCGTGCTCCTAAAGCATGATGTAGCTGTACCTCATTTCCGTGTGGCGGAGACCGGTGACCAAGCACATGATGCCGCTCAGGAGCTCGGTAATCAATTACTCATGATGAATTGTCAGCTGGTATTTTTCATTCATTTGAAGCTAGAATTGCTGATGCAATTTCCAGCTTTAAATGTAAAACATAGCTAGAGCAGCTCTATGAAAAATAGGCAACTCCCCAATCAATTTGTTAGATTAACTGCACAGGACTTATGAGGGAAATTTTTAGAACATCCATTTTTTACATTTATCTGAAGCAAAATCCAAGATGGTGTGGTGGAAGCCATTTCTTGATATGACTTGGCATGTAGGGCCAGTACTTTCCCGTTTCAAAAAAATGTATTCTTGATTAATAATAATTATTGTATGTTCATACAGAATAGTTCTAATTGCATTCTGTTTTGTTTTTATGTTTTCTTGACTATTCTAAACTACATTGTCATTAATAGATTTGTATTGTAAATGGTGAAGTTTTTATTTGTTTTGCAGCTAAGCTCTCAGGGACGAAGGATGTGGTTGTGAAGGCACAAGTTCTCGCTGGAGGGAGGGGAAAGGGACATTTCTCATCTGGTCTCAAAGGAGGTGTCAAAATAGCTTTCGAGTAAATTAATTTCACTTATCATTTTTACTTCTAGTTATGTTACTTGTAACTTATTTTCTTGCCAGGGTTGTGCCCACAGTGGTCGGCAGTGGCCGGGTTGAACCACCACTGAGAATGTCCAACCATTACTATGTCTGTGTGACCAGCACTAAATATCTATTTTCCAAATATGTCAAATTTATCAATCTAAAAGGCTTGATTCCTTGAAAGAAGTTTTCTCGACCACCACTCATCGAGCACCCTGGGCACAACCCTGTCTTGCTTATGCTTGAATTAGTGATTATGTATTGTACCTGACATAGCTTCTTCATAATTATGTGTATGTCTCATATTCACATAAATTTGTAATTGAAGAGGCTTCAGATAAATTTCCAAAAATTTGATGCCGGTTTCATAAGCTGCCTTGAAAACATTGATTTTTAACCCTTTCTTTCCAAGGCCTTGAGACACATTCAAAATCACAATATGTATTTTTTTGCCTTCAAAATCATTGAATTTTTCATTTGGATTCTGTGCATGTAATATGTTGATATGTATAACAGATTCCATAGCCTGCGATTGGTTAGTTTAATATTACACATTGTACTATATATATGTATCTTTTGGTTGACTTGACATATATTTTTCTTAAAAAGGCTTTCACAGCACATAAAATAGTAAATGTTTTGCCAATATAACTTCTGGAAGCGAGCACATATAGCTCTCATATTTGCAACATTTCTGCATAATCTTTATACCATACACTATAATAAACAAATACAATACAATACATACTAAGCTTTAAAAAGGCTATTTGATATATTACATTCCAGTGAAGAAACATTAATTATTTTTGTACAGTAAAGTGTTTTTCAATAACAAATTTTAGAAGCAGTTAGATTGATTGATATACTTCCGGCTGCATTTTCTATTTTTATTAAAATGTTAAATGATCAGTTATTCAACTAATTTGACCTTTTTAATCCCATGTTAAGCTATTGATCATGTGGCACGAGTGTAATTGTTTGATACCATTTTAATCCTTCTGCTGGTGAATTAATTGTCATAATTTTTTTCATTTAAAGCTGGAATTGCGAATGTAATTCCCACCTTCAAATGACAACAATATGATTAGTTGTGAAAATAGACATATCACAAATTTAGTTATTTGAATAAACATAAAAATCTGTCTCAAACTTTTAGTGGCGTATTATTTGTTTTTAATATTCAATGACCTCCATCTCTGAGAGGATAGTTTATTCGTATAAAAAAATTGTTTGCAGTGCAGATTTGGCGAAAGATTATGCGTCTAAGATGATTGGCAGTAAGATATTCACCAAGCAGACAGGAGAATCTGGTAGAATATGTAACAAAGTGATGGTCTGTGAGCGGCTCTACAGTCGACGAGAGTATTACTTCGCCATTACACTCGACAGAATATTTGCTGTGAGTTTCACAAATAAATCTTTTTTATCATTTTTGTCATATCCTGTGAGGTGATGTTAGTTTTAACCCTCTCAGCTGCCGGCCAAGATTAGATTCATTTAAAAGACCCCAGTTATTTCCAAATAAAATACCAGCTTTCAAAGGTATAAGGATAATACGTGACAGCAAGATTTCAAAATTGTTGACCTTCATTTTGTCAAATCTGTAGCATTTTCATTCACATGAAATTGTGAATCTCGTCAGCAAGACACAACTTCAAGTGAGTAAAATTTCCAATAAACCACCTTGGCGGTTAACCCTTTCAGCGCGGGGGTGGCTTACAACCCCTTCAGCGCGTGGGTGGCAGTTAACCCTTTCAGCGCAGGGGTGGCGGTTAACCCTTTCAGCCCGGGGGTGGCAGTTAATCCTTTCAGCCCGGGGGTGGCGGTTAACCCTTTCAGCACGGGGGTGGCGGTAAGCCCTTTCAGCCCGGGGGTGGCGGTTAGCCCTTTCAGTATACCTGGTATAGGGGTGGCGGTTAACCCTTCTCAGCACGGGGGTGGCGGTTAACCCTTTCAGCGCAGGGGTGGCGGTAAACCCTTTCAGCGCAGGGGTGGCTGTTCACCCTTTCAGCGCAGGGGTGGCGGTAAACCCTTTCAGCGCAGGGGTGGCTGTTCACCCTTTCAGCACGGGGGTGGCAGTTAACCCTTTCAGCCCGGGGGTGGCGGTTAACCCTTTCAGCGCGGGGGTGGCGGTTAACCCTTTCGATCCATCCAATGATTGAATAAAATATTTATAACTTACCGGAAAATTGGAAAAACCTCTTGGTCTCTATGGCTAATACAAACTTATTTTGGCGCTGTTAAGGTCAAAGGGTTGAGCCTCCTAGCACTCAATATGTCTTCTCTATTTCATTCACCTTAAGAACTCAAGATGAAATCTAGACCTGATTTTTCACATGATATCAACAGAACAATTCAAATACCTAACGCAACATTTTGTATAGGCCCACAGGACTTAGCCTACTACTGCATTGTTGTATCATATAGTGTGATATTATGGTATTATTCTCTATGCAGGGTCCAGTGATGCTCGCCAGCTCCCAAGGTGGTATGGACATAGAAAAGGTTGCCAAGGAATCTCCCGAGTCTATCGTCACAGAACCAGTGGATATATTTGTAGGAATCAAACCGGAGCAATGTGAACGAGTGGCCACAGCTATGGGGTTTGAAGGCGACGCCGTTCCACAGGTGAATTAACTTCTTATGAGAGGTGTCTTTATAATGTGTGACTTTAAGTGTGCTTATGTATGTATTATTATGTTGAGCACTATGATAGGGTGATAAAGGTTAGATGTTTCCCGTCTCGAGTAGTTGTAACTGCTAAGATTAATAAATAAAGGTTAGAGGGTTCCTGTCTTGAGTAGTTATAACTGCTAAGATTAATAATTAACAGTAATCTCTTCTGACCTTTGACACCAGTGATGCAGACTTGACCTTTGACACCGGTAATACAGACTTATCACTGCCACCTTTACAACTATAGCTCATAAGTTGGCTACTGATATATTTAGGTCTATATACATGTATTCAGTATGTTATGTATCTCTATATATGTAGTACAGTACAAGGACGGTTAACCACTAAACCGCAAATTTGGAGTTATAATTTAAATTTACAGTCACTTAAGTTGTGTCTCGCTGCCACAACCCACTTGGTGAAAATTGATCATATTTGTTTAATTTAAGACCGAACAATTGCAAATCTTGACTTTTAAGCAGACACTTCATTCCCCCAAAACTGTAATTTAGTCTTTGTAATAAAACAAGACACTATAGTCATGCTTAGAGCTTTATTGGGTTACCTTTTAAATTACCAGAGTGTAATAAATAAAATTCAGGCTCCAAACACCCTGATTTGTACGTTTGACCTGCTAAATTCAATAATTTAATTTTTCACCCAGTTGAAATTGTGTCTCACTGCGGAATGTTTAACACACCTTTTTTTTTCAATAATCATTATTTAACCTGCTAATAAAAAAGATTAAAAACAAGTTTAGTTGTGCTTAGTGATTGTGATTTAACCTGCTACTAAAATAGATTAAAAACAACTTTAGTTGTGCTTAGTCTTAAAGGGTTAATGGTGGTAATGACAGTGTATTTAACCTTAAAGTGCTAAATTAAATAATTTGAATTTTTACCCACATAAAGTTGTGTCTCGCTACCACGACCCACAATTTCAAGTGGGTGAAAATTACTCATATTTGTTTAATTTGAGACTGAACTTTTGCAAATATTGATGTTTAACGACTATAGTCATATTTCGCGGAGAAAGAATTAATGTATCCATCTTGAGTGATATTTAAGTATTATATTTTGTTGTGTTGGTCGTTTGAACACAAAGGGTTTAATCAAGTGCCTAACAAGGGAAAGTCACACACGCTTGCTTGTTATCTATGCCGGGTATAACCCTTCAACACAGTGCTATATATTTGTTGTCCTTTTAATTCACCACGAGCTGTGAATTTCTACTACAATTCTCATTTCAAGGGGATGAAAATGTCCTGATAAAAAAAATTCTCAAATGAACTGTTGAAATGACCTTATTGGTGCCTAAATGTGATTAATGGGTTTAAAGGGTTAAGCTTGTTTACATTGATAGCAGTCGCTCGGCCTGATATCATCTACCTCTCATTTCTTCTTTATCTTTTTCATTTATTGCTTCATCTTTCAGCTAAATTTCCACTGCCAACTGATAAATGTCGCTGACATAGATGCCAAGTAATGGTACAGGCTTATTTTATAATATCTGATATAAAATAAATACCCTTGACATCAGTAAGATTCCCTGTAATATAATAGCACAGGCTAACCCTTTTAGCATAAAATAAATATCCAGGTGGAATTAATAGGATTCACAGTTATCTAATAGCACAGGCTTATTCTATTACCGTATATCCCCGTGTATGATGCGATGTTTTTTCTTAGCTATTCATGTCACAAAAAGGCACCTCGTGCTATACATAGATGTAGACTTTAATACATTTTTTTAGCTCTAGCGGTAAGTTTAGCGGCGAGTTCTCTAGCGGTAAAACATATCTTTAAACATAGGCCAGTCAGCGTGTTTGGTAAGCAGGCCTATACACACGATACAACAAGACTGTGCCTTTCCAAATAGTAGCAAACAAGAGACGTTCACCTAATGCTGGTACATTGTTGGGCCACCGTCTGCGACGCTGACACAACATTGTACCAGCATTGGCTGAATGTGTCGTGTTTGCTGGGCGCCCCCGTCTCACATTCCCGCTGACGCGCGTGGCACCTTTGACAACTACGGGCAGATAAATGACGCCGTTAGTCTGCAACCAATTCACACTCCTGACCTGTTCATTTATATTAATAATGATTTAATCTAAGATCGCCTTTTATATGGGAGTGTTCTATTGTGTACGACAAATGTGAACATGATATTTTCATATTGGAATGAGAGAATGTGTTGACGAAATATAACAAGATATCACTGATTATATCTCCTATCGCAAATTCTATACATGTAGGCCTCAGAATGTCCATATTGCTGGGATATCATTAACGCCTACTGCTGTTGCCGCGGCTGATACGGTATTGAGCAAATGGTGGTATCTGTTAGCTGTAGTTCATGGAGGGCTGCTGTGTTATTGCACCCTGACACTTATACAACCAAGCACCTCTTGTGTCCAGACAATGCGGCTAGTCTGCAAATGTTTTACAATCACATTTCATTTGGAATGTTCTTATTTGAGCACGATGATATGAAAATATTGTCTTTGTAATAGATAAATTAAACAATATAAATTTGTCGGCGAAATATAAATACGTGTATTTTAAAATCTGTGTGTATATATATGTAGCCTATGCAGGCCTCAGAATGTCTGCCGATCGAGACAGTCCCGATGACATCTTTGACTTTGTACTCCAGCAGCACCTCCTTCTTGGATTATCAGGCTGGAGGGGGGAAAGTGCTGGTAGACTTAGTCAACCAGCTGACTCTTGAACGCTGCCACAGTTTTTGATTCTATGGCAGCTGCCAGAAGAGAATTCCAATCAGGGATAGTTCGATGCCAAAAAGAATTTTGTCCCAGTGTGGTGTTAGCTCTAAGATGTTTATAGGCCTGATTGTGCCCACCACGTGTTCTTCTGTCTGCTGGGATTAAGCGGTCATTGATAGGAATTTCGACTAGCTCATTTTAAATTTCGAACATGCTTACAAGTCTAGAATTTTTACGTCTTGTTTTCAAGTCAGTCCAGCCCAGGTTCTGAATGAGAGATGTCACATTGCCATGGAAAATGTATATAAGTAAGCAGATACTGCCCTTTGGTTTTGCTGAGCTGTACTGTTGCCGCTGTTCCCGTCATTGAGCATCGTCTATGCAGGTGTCACTGCGTTATTTAGTAGAATAAGATAAAATCCATGCCTCACATTTAGTTTGCCCGGAACGCTGTCGATCGAGACGCTGCCGACATACAAAATTTGAGGTCGTATTATACAGAGGGGTAGACGTTTTTCAGGTCATCCGAGACCTCAAATCCCAACTTATACATGGCGTCGCACTATACGCGGGGATATACGGTAGTATACTCTTTCTGGATCCTCATTAATTTCTGATAAGGTCTGAGTAATGGCATATATCCATTCATTAACCCTTCAAACACCAATCTTCACTATAACCTATTTTTGTTGGCATACCAAAATTCAAATACAAGTTCCTAAGATTAGAGTGATGTAAACTTTTTAATATTAGCAAATTCAAACTTCAGCGGTTTGAGAAACAAATAGCACTGTTTAATATTGGTGGATTTTCTCTAGTGACACTGGTGCATCAATAGGATTACTCTATTTGGCGCAGAGAAACATTGTTCTTTATCAATCCGCCTAGACCTCCTTATATGAAGCACGTACCGTACCAATATGTTCCAGTTTAAATTATTTCAAATACATGCTTTGCTATCCATCATATACTGTTAGTTGTGGACTGGGTAGAGAGATACAACTCCTGGTCACTGGTGGATAAAATTTCATTTAGATAACTTAACTTAGCAGCCCTGAAATATTTTTGTAAAAACCGTGGAGACAAAAGATTTTTTTAAATTTGAAACCATCATACACATTTTAGTTAGCTCTTTCCGAGCTTCATTTGAATACCTATGTTATGTGTCTACAGCCATTTTATATATTTCACTCTTTCAGTGCGGGGACTGACTTTAGACGTCAGAATCTGCCGTCTGTAGAAGTGATAAAGCACTAATGAAATATTTTCAATTTTCACCCAATTGAAGTTGTGTCTCGTTACCGCGCCTTACAAATTCTAAAATCACGTGAGTGAAAATTACTCATATTTGTTTGATTATAATAATAATAATACACCTTTATAGCGCCAAATTCGTCAGCGATCAGAGCTTAGAGGCATGACAAACATTATCGTAATCAAATTCGTAGTCCAAAAACCGTTTGTGTTTGTCATCTTGGCCAGCAGACCACCGACGAGCTAAGTCGACAAACCTGACCTTAAAAAATATGTTTTCATTTCCTTCTGGAAAACTAATACGTGTTTTCGATGATCAATAATCAAAGATGTTGCAGACTCGTGGAACATTTGCAAATCTTGATGTTTAAACACACATTTCATTCTTAATAACTGATTTAACCCTGTAATAAATATATTATAAATGACCATAGTCGCACTTAGCGGTTTAAGGGTTCATAGTCAAGAAGGTGCTCTTCATTTGATGCACAGGGCTATAGACAGGGGCACACAGGGACAGTCCTGTTTTATAGCCGGGCAGAGCAAACTTTGCAACAGGCTGTCCCATCAATAAATATACCTGGCCACTGATCTGCGTGTTAAATTTGTTGTTGGGCGGGACATTTTTTGCTTGGGCTAGTGCATTTTTAACACATTTATTGCGGTGGGCAAAGGTATATTTCTACAAATTTAGTAGCCCTGATGCATTTAGCAAAGTTGTCGCCCTGAATTGCTAATTTTGTCCTGTGTCTTGGAAATCATATTATGTGACTAAAATTGGAGTTAATGAATCAGCAGGCTTCAGGTCATTTCTGTGGACAGAAACTGTAAGCCTAGCGCTCAACACACATAGCTGAGTTAACCCTTTCAGCGCAGGGACCGTCTTTATACGTCAAAATCTGACGTCTGTCCTAAGTCATCAGATTTTGACGTATAAAGACGGTCCCCGCACTTTAGCCCCATAACATAGCTATTCAAATGTAGCGGAAAGAGCTAAATACATGTATAACATTTATGATAATTTCAAATTGAAAAAAACACCTTTGGTCTGAATAGTTTATACAAAATAATTCAGCGTTGTAAGGCCTAACCTATCTCTGCGCACAGATGAGCTAAATAAATCAAATGAGAGCCACACATGAAGCCATTTAATACACTGCTGGGCTTATTAATTAATAGTAATAATGTCTAGCTATCCATTGTGCAGAGAATGCACTGGCCCAATCAAAAAATGTTCTGCCCAACCTCAAATTCAATGCAGTATGAGTGTCCTGATATTCAATGACAGAGCCAGGCAGGTCTGCTCTGCCTGGGTTTCAAGCAGAACTCTCACGGGCAGCTGGGCATGACAACTGATAAGTCCTGCACTATATTCATATACTGAATTAAAGGCCACATACAGCTAAACCCAAAAATATATTTATTTTGTAATTTGTGCTGCCAGGTCTGAATTTTTAACCACGTCCAGTCAAGCATCCCCGATAATATCAGGATGCTTTTAGTGTTTAGCATTATTCTGTATCCACCATCTCCGCCGCAGGCGAATCAGGAATATAGCTCTCACTACAAAGTTGACTGATGAATTTAGTTTATTTTTTACAGACATGACCTATATGCCTGAGCAATTCTTCCCATATATTTTTGGGGGGCACAAAGCATATAAGCGGCCATTAATTTTTTCCAAGATGGCCACCTAAAAAGCTTGTGGGCACGATATCTTAATAACCACTGGATGGATCTCATTCAAATTTTATTGTCCTGCTCTCCGTGGGCTTGCGGGCGCTCTTATGAACCTCAGGTTGGATGGCATTTCAACTTGATGTTGTGGTTCACTGGGTATTTTTGATGATCTGATTAGCTTTTGGGAAAAATTCATATAAAACAAGATGGCCACCTGAAAAGCTTGTGGGCGCGATATCTCATGAACCTTTGGTTGGATTACATTCAAATTTTATGCAGTGGTTCTTCAGGAATTTATAATGTTCTGATTAAGTTTTTGGGAAAAAAAAAAAAAAAGACAGCTGGCGAAAGACATTTTGCAAAGAAAAACCACCTAAAAAGCTTTTGTGTAGTGATAATCTTGGGTCGCATTCACATTTGATGCAGTTGTTCTCAAGGCATTTCTAATGATCTGATTAGCTTTTTCAAATAATTCATAAAACAAGATGGCTGATGGGAGACATCTTGAAAAAAAATTATTGAGTCATGTGACGGGGATGCTTTCGTGTCGAAAACAGTCGCATCTAATTTGCTCCTATTTCAGAATTTGTTGTTGTTTATCTCCTTGTGAAGTTTTTACTGATGTATTTTCAGGCAGCAGATTACATAGGAAAATTGTACAATATCTTTGTTGAGCATGACTGTACATTGATCGAGATTAATCCTATGGCTGAAGATGCATCAGGGAAAGGTGAGAATCAGTAATAAAGCTCATCATATAAAAAATCTGGAATAAAGTTCATCATGTTAAGAATCAGGAATAAAGCTTATCATATAGAATAAGGAATAAAGCTCATCATATAAAGAATCAGGAATAAAGCTAGGTATTACAAATGTATGTAATGTATGTACCGTAACTAATAAAAAGCATTAATGAGATTGTGAGCCATAACACAATAATTAGCTCCCGCCGTCACCGTAGGTGAGACGGAGGGGGCTATGGATTCTATCTCCGTTTTTTTTTTGCCTCTTCTTTTGCCTATAACTTTGTAAGAAAATAAGCTAGGATAACAATTTTTGGTATGTGGGTTACTTCCAGGTGGCTAATGGACAGGTTAAAATATTTTTAATTTGAATTCAATACTCAAGGTCGCAGAGGAGAAAATGATGATGTTACGGCGTTGGGCCGTTGGGCCGTCCGTAAACAATTCGTTTCCAGAGCATATCTCTGAAAGTACTTGTCTGATTGTCTTCAAATTTTACACACAACACCCCTAGGGGGTCTAGTTGTGCCTTTTGGGGTATTTGAACTTTGACCTACTTCTGGTTCAGAACTATGACCTATTTAGACGTTTTGACGCGCACTTCGTTTCCAGAGCAGATCTCGAAAAGTACTGGGCCGATGACAGTCATATTGCACATACATGTTCTCTAAGGTCCCTAGTTGTGCCTTTTCAGGTTTTTGGACCTTGACCTGGAAGTTGACCCAGCACTTTGACCTAATTTATAACATCGGTAAATCCGACTGAAACATTTTGCGGAATATCATGAAAACCGCTCAAGATAGCTACACCATTACTATAAAACAAATTGTGAGGTTTTAGGAGAGGATGCATCTTGAAAAATTTCAAGTTGATAAAATTAAAAATGGCTGCCTATCGGCCATTATTCACCTCGACAGGCCTGATATTGCGGAATATCATGAACACCGCTCAAGATAGCTACACCATTAATATCAAATAAATTGTAAGGTTTCAAGAGAGGATGCATCTTGAAAAATTTCAAGTTGATAAAATTCAAAATGGCCGCCTATCGGCCATTATTCACCTCGACAGGCCTGATATTGTGGAATATCATGAAAACCGCTCAAGATATCTACACCATTACTATAAAACAAATTGTAAGGTTTCAGGAGAGGATGCATTTTGAAAAAATTCAACTTGTCCAAGTTCAAAATGGCCGCCGATCGGCCATTATTCACTTTCACATGGCCGTTATTTGGTAAACCGTGCTAGATGGCTAGACCATTACTATAAAACAAAATGTGTGATTTCAGGAGAGGATGCATCTTGAAAAAATTTGACCAGATAAAATTCAAAATGGCCGCTTATCGGCCATTATTCACTTTCACATGCCCGATATTCGGTCAACCGTGCTAGATGGCTGGACCATTACTATAAATCGAAATATGAGATTTCAGATGAGGATGCATCTTGAAAAAATTTGACTTGATCAAATTTGAATTGGCCGCCTTTTCGCCATTATTCATTTTCACATGGCTGATATTTGGTAAACCGTGCTAGATGGCTAGACCATTACCTGATTACTATAAAACAAAGTGTGAGTTTTCGGGGGAGGATGCACCCTGAAAATTTTTAACTTACGAATTCAAAATGGCCGACAATCGGCATTATTTACCCCGATAGGCCTGATATCAGGTAAGCCGTGCTAGATAGCTAGACCATTACTATAAAACAAAATGTGACGTTTCGAGAGAGAATGCCTTTCAAAAACTTTCGACTCAATCGTATTCAAAATGGCCGCCTATCGCCACTATTTACTTTCACATTGCTGATATTTGGTAAACCGTGTTAGATAGCTGGACTATTACTATAAAACAAAATGTGAGATTACAAGAGAGGATGCATCTTGAAAAAAATTGACTAGATCAAATTCAAAATGGCTGCCTTTAGGCCATTATTCACTTTCACATGGCCGATATTTGGTAAACCGTGCTAGATAGCTAGACGATTACTATAGAATGAAATGTGAGATTTCAGCTGAGGATGCATCTTGAAAATTCTGACTCGATCAGATTCAAAATGGCCCCCTATCGGCCATTATTTACTTTCACATGCCCAATATTTTGCAAACTGTGTTAGATGTTAGTCCATTACTATAAAACAAAATTTGAGGTTTCAGGGGAGGATGCACCCTAAGTTTTCGACTAATTTATATCGAATTCAAAATGACCGTAAATCAGTTATTTGTTACCTCGATTGGCCTGATATTGGGGAAACCGTGCCAGATAGGTAGACCATTACTGGGATACTGATTAGGATCATTAATTTCAATGGAGGTCTGCAATCTCTGACAGACTGTCTAGTTCTTATCTTACTCTTAGACAGACATTGTCTCTGTATCTATCAATGTGTTTTGTGTATGTTACAGTTTTCTGCATGGATTGCAAGATGAACTTTGATGATAATGCAGCGCCTCGTCAAAAAGAGATCTTCAATATGAAGGATTGGTCACAGGAAGATGAACGAGACGTCAAAGCAGCAGAACTAGATATCAACTATATTGGGCTGGAGGGTACCATAGGATGTCTAGGTGATTGTCTCTATATCAGATCAATGAGCCAGCAGGGCTAGTAGAAAAAATAATTCACTTGAGGTGGCTCCCACGCCAGCGACAATTTTTTTTTTTAATTTTTTTATATTGGTCCATGAACCTTTAGAAATTATCTCAAGATTCTGCCAGAATGCACCATTTCAAAAATTAACTTCGGGCGGGGGGGGGGGGGGGCATACCTCCTAGATCCCCCTAGAACCGCGCGTCTTTGGCGCACGCGTTTGGGGCATCACTGGTTCTCAATTTGTCTATATCTGTGTATTATATTGGCCTACAATTTTTGGTATGTGGGTTACTTCTAGGTGGATAATGGACAGATTAAAATATTTTTAATTTGAATTCAATGCTCAAGGTCGCAGTGGAGAAATGATGTTACGGCATTGGGATGTTGGGCTGTTGGGCCATCGTGAACATTTTGTTTCCGGAGCATATCTCAGAAAGTACTTGTCCGATTGTCTTCAAATTTTACAGACAACACCTCCAGGGGGTGTAGTTGTGCCTTTTGGGGTATTATACTATATGAGATTTGACCTACTTTTGGTTCAGAACTATGACCTATTTAGACGTTTTGACGCACACTAAATGAAATATTTTGCGCACTGCAGGCCCACACGAGATGTTGACCCAGCCGACGCTGTCTCAATGCACGCGCTCTTTCAAACAAAATTGAAATCGGATGAGAACTGAGAGAGGAGAAGCATTTCTTGTGAATTGGGGACAGACAACAGACGCAACACGATGGCATTTAGCTCATCTATAGGCCCAATAAAGGCCAGATGAGCTGATAAAGCAAAATAAAAAGATCGTAACATTAGTTTTTTTTTATTATTGATACTAGTATAATGTTTCAGTGTGGGGGGGGATCTGAAAGAGATGCAGGGTCTGTTTTCTTTGCCAACAAGTTCAGACCCCCACCCCACCTGGCGGCAACTCTGATTTATTTATTTTATGATATTGGAAGTGGTATATATACATATTACAATATGTTAGTAGTGTAAATACCAGTTTTTCGCACCAATAATCAAAGATAAAAAAAAAACATTTTTGTAAGATGTAGATCTTATTGTTAGTGATTGGTGCTGGTCCAGCTATGTTGACCATGGACATTATTAATGTAGATTTTATTGTTTTTTGTTTGTTTAGTGAATGGTGCTGGTTTGGCTATGTCGACAATGGACATTATTAAGCTTCACGGCGGTTCTCCAGCTAACTTCCTCGATGTAGGAGGTGGCGCCACCTCAGAGCAGGTCACGGAAGCATTCAGACTCATCACATCAGATACCAATGTAAGTCAATATACATCATACCTGTACCCTATCCCCGATTCGAATGTAAGTCAATAAACATGATAACCTTGCCCTATTCCAGATTCTAATGTAAGTCAACATGCATGATAGGGTTTATCCTAACCTCACCCTATTTCTGATTCCAATGTTGTAAGTCAATATACATGGTAGACTTAGTGTATAACCTAACCTTACTCTATCCCCGATTCTAATGTAAGTCAATAAACATGATAATCTTACCCTATCCCTGATTCTGATGTATGTCAACATACATGATAACCTTGCCCTATTCCCGATTCTAATGTAAGTCAACATGCATGATAGGGTTTATCCTAACCTTACCCTATTTCTGATTCCAATGTAAGTCAATATACATGGTAGACTTAGCGTATAACCTAACCTTACTCTATCCCCGATTCTAATGTAAGTCAATAAACATGATAATCTTACCCTATCCCTGATTCTGATGTAAGTCAACATACATGATAACCTTGCCCTATTCCCAATTCTATGTAAGTCAACATACATGATCGGCTTAGGGTATATCCCAACCTTGCCCTATTCCTGATTCCAATGTAAGTCAATATACATGTTAGACTTAGGGTATAACCTAACCTTGCCCTATTCCAGATTTCAATGTGAGTCAATAAACATGATAGGCCCAGGGTATAACCTAACCTTACCTTATTCCTGATTCCAATGTAAGTCAATATACATGATAGGCCCAGGGTATAACCTAACCTTGCCTTATTATTGATTCCAATGTAAGTCTATATACATGATAGGCCCAGGGTGTATCCCAACCTTGCCCTATTCCTGATTTCAATGTGAGTCAATATACATGATAGGCCCAGGGTATAACCTAACCTTACCTTATTCCTGATTCCAATGTAAGTCAATAAACATGATAGGCCCAGGGTGTAACCTAACCTTACCTTATTCCTGATTCCAATGTGAGTCAATAAACATGATAGGCCCAGGGTATAACCTAACCTTGCCTTATTATTGATTCCAATGTAAGTCTATATACATGATAGGCCCAGGGTGTATCCCAACCTTGCCCTATTCCTGATTTCAATGTGAGTCAATATACATGATAGGCCCAGGGTATAACCTAACCTTACCTTATTCCTGATTCCAATGTCAGTCAATATACATGATAGGCCTAGGGTATAACCTAACCTTACCTTATTCCTGATTCCAATGTAAGTCAATATACATGATAGGCCCAGGGTATAACCTAATCTTACCTTATTCCTGATTCCAATGTAAGTCAATATACATGATAGGCCCAGGGTATAACCTAACCTTACCTTATTCCTGATTCCAATGTAAGTCAATAAACATGATAGGCCCAGGGTATAACCTAACCTTGCCTTATTATTGATTCCAATGTAAGTCTATATACATGATAGGCCCAGGGTGTATCCCAACCTTGCCCTATTCCTGATTTCAATGTGAGTCAATATACATGATAGGCCCAGGGTATAACCTAACCTTACCTTATTCCTGATTCCAATGTAAGTCAATATACATGATAGGCCTAGGGTATAACCTAACCTTACCTTATTCCTGATTCCAATGTAAGTCAATATACATGATAGGCCCAGGGTATAACCTAATCTTACCTTATTCCTGATTCCAATGTAAGTCAATATACATGATAGGCCCAGGGTATAACCTAACCTTACCTTATTCCTGATTCCAATGTAAGTCAATATACATGATAGGCCCAGGGTATAACCTAACCGTGCCTTGTTATTGATTCCAATGTAAGTCAATATACATGATAGGCCTAGGGTATAGCCTAACCTTTCCATAATCCAAATATTTGCACTCTTCAATTTGGGATCTCGTTGTTTATTATTTCGTTTTTTTTTTATTTGAACCCTCAGCAGTGTCCTTCGTGAGAACCATGAACGGTATGCTTACCTTGGTGAGCGCCATGTTACCATTCATGAGCGGCATGCTGCCCTTCGTGTGCGCCATGTTACCCTTCATGAGTGGCATGCTGCCCTTCGTGTGCGCCTTGTTGCCCTTCATAAGCGGCATGCTTCCCTTCCAATTTTTAGAAGGCGCCATGCTCCTGTTGAATTGTATAAGCTAAGGGATGTTGCAAAGTTTAAAAAATTCCAAACATCCAATTACCATTTGGAAATGGGTGGGTGGGTCCAGGGCCATTTTGGATAGAAGCTAAAAAATTAGAAAACCATAAAAAAAATATTAGATTTATATGTCAAAAAAATGCCAATGGCTTTAACTTTTGCCAGTTTGAATCTCACAAACGGGCCATCGTCTTTTCAACAACCATTTGAGATCGAGTCACGAGGCTCAGATCCCCCCCCCCCCCCCCCCCCGGCCTCATGCGACATCGAGGCCCAACCTTCATATGAAAATTTCACGAGCCATCGACAGAGCTAAGTTAAATTTAATCTTAGAAATCTCTGTAATAAAGTGCTAATAACGCTAGTGCTTACCTAATTTTTAGGTTCAATTTGAAGAGATTACCGTCTCAGGAATAAAGACCTGGTCGGATGAGATTATTGATTTAATTAATCATTAGATTTTGAGTCGAAGATAGTTGAACGGTCGTCCGTCTGATGAGCATGGCTGTCGCTGATTACTGCTATGTCATGATGGAGCCGGTGGGAAGTGTACAGGCTAGGCCTATAGTACACCTCTTCAACACGTAGTGTGCGTTATGATATTGTCGTGTGGTTACGCTTCAATTCATAGCTTTAGGGATTGTTTAGTCCCTTGGAACTATCTTGTGAATTATTAAATCTGAATTGGTATTTTGGTTAAATCAAAATCAGAATAATTATCCTATCTCAGTACACCATGCCGTGGAACACACATCCACAGCATACAGGTATACTTGAGTTGAGATGGGGTGACTGTATAGTATTCTGTACACTTGAGCGTATTGATGGTCTGTATTAGCGAGTGGTCAGTACATGTCTATCAGTGCAGTTGGCCGACATTAATGACGTTAGTCCCGGCAATTTACCGCAAGGGGTGAACGCCGGGCGGCCAGCGATAGAGACGAATTTCTGTCTATGGTAGTCTAGACCTAATTCATCTGCACTTATTTTCTAAATGGTTTGTACGATAAAGAATTGTACACATGACAACAATGTCATGTATGTATTAAGCATGTCATGTCTGTTCGTGTCTAATGACACAGTCACAGTATTATATCTCGCTAATTACAGGGGTTAATCAATTGACTTAGTGTGAATACAATATTTTTCAGTCAATGAAGATTTGGATGATTCTATCATTTAGAGTATATATCAATTAATTATAAATATGAATATTAATGAGAATTATTTACTAGTATTAAACTAGTGATTGTGTGTAAAAGGAGAGTAATTTCTTTTTATGGTGATAAACCAATCAAGAAGGACTGCAGTCTGGTAGACTTTATATTTAGTCTAAACATGAAATTAAAAAGTCCTGTAATATTTATAATGATAATGTTGATTGTGAATCATAGTGAATTGGTTTATGGTACATATAAATTACCAGGGGATATAGAATTTCCCTGGAGATTATATTTTGTAATTTGTGTTATTAATAATTCTGTTTATATATCATTTAAATATAAATTTATATTTAGGTTTATAAGAACATTAATAATTGAGATTATAATTATCACTCAATAATATTAAATAAATGAGCAAATAATAATTATTATTTGTTTTAGAGCAGAATTGTTATAAACATTGAACTGTTAAGAAATAATTAATATTTCTATTTCAGGAAAATCTGCGGTTCCTAAGGGAATCACAGTTGGGGTAAAGAAATATCTATCCCCAGAACTCGAGGAGTGTGTTCTGTGTTAGAGTGGAGCGTACAGGTTTACGCACTACCTTCCGGATCCTCACCCCATCGGATTCGGTTACGGCCGCTCCCGGTGGGGCTTTGCCTCCACCAGGGATGGTTTGATAAAAGAATCAATTAAGAGCATGCTCCAATTCCTTCTAGCGAGTAATTCGCATACCATAATAATTGCTATTTGGTGATAAAGTTAATAAGAAGGTCGGTTGCTATAAAAGCTCCTATCCCATAGGGTGTTACGAGTTCGTACGGGTTAAGTACTCGTACCCGGGTTAAACCGGTCCGGACCATTACCTTTTTCAGTCCTAGTTATATTTGTCAGGAAAATACAGTTTTACTGTATTATTTATGAAGAAGGAAACCATTATGTGCAGGTTTCAGTAATCTGATGATTTTAAACCGCTATGAGCGGTTTATGGGACTTAAAGAGTTAAGGGTCCGGTTTCTGCAGGACATGGATAATACCACGTCCATAGAATGCTCTTGTCTTCAGATTTGTACTGGAGATTTATTACGTGCTTTCGCACGGATTGGAACATTCTGGTATTCCACCAGGTCAGTGAATTGATTTCAGGTTGGAATACAGCACAGGCTTCGGTCAGATGCTAGCAGATTAGACCAACGTACAGAGGGAAATAATGAATAGTTTCCCTACAGGGGATGTAGTAGGAAACTACTCATACTATTGATTGATTTCTAGTGTTTTCCAAGATATCTCTGTACTTTACACGGAATAATTTGTTTAAGGAAATTGTGCAGCAGTTTACCATATGAGCATATACCAAGCTATTATTCTGCATGTGGGAAACTGCTACAACAAAGTATTAAAGTGTAGATTTTGCACATAGTTATGTGGCAAATTGGGAAACTACACCAGACAAATTATTCCCTGATATTGGTGGTGCAGTCTATAAATAAATTATTTCTTATTTCAGTAGATTGCCATGGCACTACTATAAGTGAGACTGATTGACTGGTAATTGGGTCTAAGTGTAAACTTCTTTAAGAGGAGTTTACCTGTAAAGGCTTCTAATGAAGCCTTCCACCGAACCCTTGAAGGGAGATTTAATTCCTTAAGAGATTGAGATTAATAATCCAGGGAGGAAAGTTGGAGAGAACAGATTCTCCCTGAAAGTTTCGTAACTGGGTTTACCAGTTCTAATTGCAGGGAAGTATACCTGTTATTTTTAACAAGATATGGTAAACATCTTGAGTGGGTAAATACTGAGATGGTTTTAACCCCTCTTACTTTCCTCAAAAGGTTTGGATTTTATCTCTAAGTGAATTATTGTTCTTCTTTTGAAGATCTTCACCTTCAGATTTTATATGACTCCCAGTGGGTGCTCAATAGGTCTGATTCATGCAAATTTGATGAAATTTGGTGAAGATTATGGGTATGAACTGGCTAAAAGTTCTTGAAATTCATAATTGAATTAGAATATCTCATTAGTCCAAAGGATTGTGTCCTCCGCTAAGCTACTGCTCGTGGTTGGACTCAGAAGGTTATATCAGTGTTAGACACCTTTACAACACTTGTCTCTCATTATAAATTAAATGAAATTTATTAACCCCGAAATTATGGGGTTGTTGATTTCTTTCTGGTGAGATTCTGGAAAACAGGACTTTGGGCCAGTTATATCATGATAATTGAGTATAATCTGGATAGAGTCTGTAATATACATGTGTATAAACTTAGAGATTCTTAAAGTTAATAATGAAAATATACAAGGAGAAAGCCTGTATATCGTTATTACTGTCTCTAGATATAACTCCGGATCATGCAAGATACTGATTAAATAATAAGATGTGCGATATCACATGTTGCGACATGAGTAATTGGAAATATGATCTCTGGAGCAGAGAAGCATATGATGGTCTTTCTGTTCCTGAGTTAGTATAACTCGGTGGGAAACACTTTTATCAATATTTTAGTATCTACAAAGATAGATTGATTAACAAAGTGATTCAGAGATTCATTTCTCAAATCTGTAATTTAATTACAAAATTGGGAGAAACTCTGGAGAGTCAGAGTGAAAATATAGCACATATTAAGGACTGTCCACTAGGAGGGAGACAGTCTTTATATTTACAGTACTAATAAAGAATCTGATGTTTCAATCATAATTCCTGTTTGGCAGAATACCAATAGGATATTAAGAATTGATTCTTCCGGTAGGAATTAGGGATTCCGAAGGAAGTCAGGAAATTTTTTGGAAAATAAGGATAAAAAATTTTCGCCTGATTTACTTATACATCAGTTGACGTGGTCATCCGGTATAAAATTATAAGGGGAAACGTTGGAATA
Source organism: Flabesymbios commensalis (assembly GCA_964017125.1). Classification (NCBI taxonomy): domain Eukaryota; kingdom Metazoa; phylum Annelida; class Polychaeta; order Terebellida; family Flabelligeridae; genus Flabesymbios; species Flabesymbios commensalis. Next base: position 74,940,775 of record OZ024916.1, read on the forward strand.
CAGTAAGTAAGGATTTATTTATAATCCTTACTTTCTGACGTTATTGAATAATGGAATTCAATAATATGATCAGTAGTATATATTGACATTTTTCCATATTTGGAAGTTTCCTAAGTATATATAGTGGATAAGTCTACGATAAGGGTATCATGGGGCATGTTCCCCTCTCTAATGGTTAATTGATATTTTATTCCTCCGAGATTCGGAAGTCATTCCTTGATGTAATAACATCGGGGACTGTGGAATAAATTCTACAAAGATACGGTCATAGATAATCCATGAAAAAGTGAACTTTGGGATTTAATGACTAAGTTATAGAGAGTCAATGAATGTAATCATAGACTTTTTTGAATTATTTAAGGCTAAGATCTGATTGGGATCAGATCACTTTAATATAATTGTAGTTATGAATAACCATTAAAAATATGGTATTCCTTTGGATATTCAGGTATGTCGCGCTTGAGGCTACTCCTGAATAATGTATGGTTATTAGATCTCCAAGATGGTGAATCTATGAGTATTATTTTAGACTAACCAGTTCCAGTTAAGTTAATTGAAACTGGGTTAGGAAGAATATTAAGGAAGAAGTGACTTATTATAAAATGAGATTGAAGTAGTAGAAAAATTTAGTATGAAATTTTTTATACTCTTCACTTCCTCTTGAATTTGTCTGAAAGAGGGGTTACTTGAAGGCTTCCTCTTCACGAACCTCAAGACCTGAATTGATTTGTTATTGGAATGATGAACATTAAGTTCTCTTCCTTCTATATGTGATGTTGAATAATCAGGTAGGAAAAGCCCCATTCAAAGAGGTCTTTCATTCTTGAGGAATCGTGGTCAAATGTCATTTAGACTGAAGTCTAAATTACTATTAATTGAGGAGGAAGGGTTAGGGTAATGTTCTTCTTCAGTAACAAATTGTATGAGGTAGAGTAATTGTTTAAATGATAATTGACTTAGTTGTTAAGTCAATTATTCATTGAAGTCACAAGTTGGTCTAATAAATAATTTAGTTATTTATGAAACTAACTAATTTCTAAGTTTCATGGATGTTATAAATTTTGGAATGGATCAATGCGATTCAATCCTAAAAAAAGAGGGGGGGGGGTAAATTACTCCTCGTCCTTAGAAGTTTAAACATTGGAGGAATTGTTCTTTCGACAATTCCTAAAGTTAACAAGTTATTGTTTATACTTGGATCCATTGAATTATTAGGAGACTAAGACATAATTCTTATGTGGATATGTCTCCTGAAGGGTCAAAGAATAATTGTTTGACAAGGATTTAATAAAAATATAAAAATTCTATGTGGGAAACTCTGCTAGGGACCAGAATTTTAACTTGGGTTAGGATTCTGGGGTATGTATGAAGCGGAGTTAAACAATTATAGGTTAAGAATAATACCTATAGAGTTGCCCTTTTATGATGGATCAAGATTTAAAATCAAGAGATTGATGAATAACTCTTTAACAAATGAGGACATGTCGAGAATTTTGTTTTTCTATTGACATATCACAAAATTGTGAGTGTGTCGAAAATAAAAGGGTTGTAAGGTTATAAAATATAACCATGTCATACAGAATTAGAATTCCTTAAAGTTAGGGATAGTATGAATTAATTCAACCTCTTGATGTGTATGAATATAATAATAGAATAATTTATCTCAACACTACCTTGTTGAGAAGAATATTCTTCTAGATAAAAATGGTAGAATGGTCCTACAAAGTAGAACACTTTCTGGTAAAAAAAAAAAAAAAAAAAAAAAGTATGAGAATTACAAACCAAGTGACAACTAGAGAGATAATGGAATAAGTGAATAACAAAATCATATAGCTATTGTTATTATAGGAAATGATTAAATGGGATATTCCTTGAATACCTCAGAAAAAGAATAAGAGGATATTTGAAATGAAGTGCTTAACTTACTCAGGTTGCACGTTCAAGGAACATTAGATGATTAGGTGGCGGAGTTTCCACCTCAAGCCGTGATTGGAACTACATACCATCAGGACTTGATCTTACATCTAATTTGAATAAGAACATATCAATGGTTTTGTTTTTGTTTGAAGGGATATGTTCGGGGTTGTCAAAAATTCCCTCTTGTCGAGGAGAATGGAGTAGTGATCTACAAAGTTATCTTCCAAAAGGAAGTGAACTGTATATATATAAACTTAGGTTTGTGAGTGAAGGACTACTAACGTAGGACTTCTTGTGGATGTGTTTAACATCCTTCTTTAACTAATGCGATCCAGTATTTATTAAATTACTGTTTCAGCTGTTAAATAATTTGAAGGAACATACATACTTTAGTCAGTTGTACAGTTCCGTAATTCTGAACATTTATGTTCGATTTACAATCACTTGAATGCATGTACATCCTGCTGGAAGGGAATTTCCCTCCAGGAGGTTGTGAGATCCGGTTACCGTTAATAGTTAACGGACCTCACAACAATGTATATTTTATAGATAAAAATGGATGGATGAGGATAGTAAACAAATAGATTTTATTAGGTTAGCCAAGAGTTCAGGTAGAACACTGAGTCTCTTTGGCTTCTACGGCTCATCAGGAGGCTTGCCGTGCATAGTGAATATGGGAGAAATTTTATACTCAATCTAATATAGTAACGTTGAGTATTGAATGTTATATGGATCAAAGAACTTAAAATTAGGAATAAGCTCTTTCGTGATTCCTCCTCCCTTGGTTGGATTCTGGCAAAAGTTAAAGCCATTGGCATTTTTTTGACATATAAAGAAAAAATAATGAAACATTTTTGTTTATATTAGAAAAAATAGCCAATGGCTTTACAGAATTCCCTCCCTCCTTCCCCACTTTCGTACTTTATTATGCTGGTCGTTAAATTACGATCATATGAAGGTTGGGCCTCGATGTCGCATGAGGCCGGGGGGGGGGGGGGATCTGAGCCTCGTGACTCGATCTCAAATGGTTGTTGAAAAGACGATGGCCCGTTTGTGAGATTCAAACTGGCAAAAGTTAAAGCCATTGGCTATTTTTTCTAATATAAACAAAAATATTTCATTATTTTTTCTGATTATTGGTTTCCAAAAAAAAAAAAGTCGGATAGGGGGTGGGTGGGGTGAGCTCCATCCAAATGTTATTTGGATGTTTGGAATTTTTTTAACTTTGCAACATCCCTAAGTAGTGGGCTTTATTGTGACTTCATTATTTTATTGTCTGTAGGTGCATGCTTTATTATGATTTTATTATTTCACCGTCCGCTGGTTGTGCTTTATTATGACTTCATTATTTTACTGTCTGTGTGTACGTACTTCATTATGACTTTATTATTTTACTGTCCGTAGGTTCGTGCTATCCTTGTAAACATATTTGGTGGAATTATGAGATGTGATGTCATAGCTAAAGGCATCGTTGATGCTGCCAATCTACTGGATCTAAAGATTCCCGTTGTTGTACGTCTTCAAGGTAAACATTTAGTTAATAAATCAGTTACTTTGAATGACTGGTATAATTTATATAATGTAGGTTTAATGTTGGACACCTGTTTGTGATGTTGGCATAATATTAGACAAACATCGGGCGAAGGTTTACATTATTTTCTGCCATTGTCTGATGTAATGGGTTGAGATGTGTGACTTATTGGGTGAGTAAAGGAAAACTTAGCCAATAAACCTACTTTTCCAGTCATCATACCCTTATTTGTACATCATTCGTTCACTATTTGAAGTTGAAGTTTTCATTTATTTTAAGGTATGACTAAAATGACATAAGGTAGGATGTATTGCGGGCATGATTTAAAAGCAAGGCACAAATTAGGGTGCGCAAACGCGGGATTCCCACTGTTTTTATTCGGATCCCTCATATCAGTTATCACAAGTGCGGGATATTCCCGCCATTTCCTGGCCTCCCTGGGCACAACATCTGTTTGATGTAATCGTGGTTTAGTTTATCTTGATACCAAGTACACTGCAGAGTTATCATAAGATTGTATCCACCGTATCATCCCTAATAAACGTGACCGGCACGGAAGCATAGTGGGGGGTCAGATTGGTTTATGACGTCACACTTCCAAAAGATGTGTGTCCGGCCCCAGGGGTCTGGCTGTCGGTTCACGCTGTAACATGTCACTCTGATGTTTCTACTGTAATGTTTAATCGGCACTGGTTTAATCGTGGGCCGACATCGCAGATGCAGGCCCATCATTGTGCCACCATATTTCTTTGCAAATGATGAGATATCCTAGCTCTTGTCAACCAGCCATCATCACACATGAGCGGCAGTTCAAGCAATATGTAACATTGCTGGCACACACAGCAACACACATATGTTGGCCTGTAAACCTTCTGTGACTGTCATGTGCACCACGTGTCTGGCAGGTGCCTAGACAGTATTGCTACCTGCTTACAACACTGGCTGGCCAAGCAGTAGGTGGTAGAGTTTACTGGGATTTTTTTTAGTAGCTTGGTCATGAACATAAGTTATACTCTTGACTCCTGCATTTGCCATGTTTGCGCTGACGATTAAAATAAAAACAACACTTTATTTTATCACATTTGACGAGTTGATTTTTAATGTGACACCCGAAAACATACCCCTCAAAAAAAATTACAAGGTGGGACAGTCCCCCCTTTGAGTGAAAAATCCCCCCTATATATATTTCCAGAGGGGGACCGTCCCCCCCCCCCAAAAAAAAAATCTAAGCCTTAATTTGTGCCTTGTTTAAAAGGGATGCATGAATAACAAAATATGGGCACTCAAATAACTAAATTTGACCATATACTGAAACTGGGTCATCGACGAGCATTGTATAATTTTAGAATGCACTATTTATACAGATTTTATCTTATATTTAGTGCAACAACCAACAATGCAAAAAAATTACAAAACAAGATCCTTCTCAATATTTTAAATTATCTGGGGTATATTTACATTGAACATCGATTATATCATTAAATTTACTGATCCACATAAAATATGTTGTTATCCAATACTAATCTGCAATCTCACAGTTCACATAGACTTCGGACTGAGTAAATTGATATCAAGCAGGGTTTCCGCCGCCACTCGGAACCAAATGGTGGATATTCCCCCTTGTTGGTGAAGAAAATGAAAAATATTTTCTAAATCAGGCTGTAATTCCAGTTGAAAATTAAAAATAACCTATAATAGGCACGCAACTTTGTAGCTAAGAATTATTTTTGTGGTGGTGAACCACCAATATCTTCACCCCTTTTGTACTCGCCCCCCTCCCCCTCCCACTCAAATATCCCTGGCGGAAAAACTGCCAAGAAAGAAGCATCTCTGATTTTTTCTACTGCTATCAGCCATGCGGGATTTATTATGTTATATATATAGCTGGACCTTGAAGATAATTTAAAAAATGACATTGTTTTGTTTATTGCGCCTTTTTCAACCCTTTTTTACATTTGACTGTGTCAGCTGTGGTGAAATTCATACTTAATAGCTTTGATTGTTTATCCATAGAAATGATTGGCTTATCAACCAATTTTCAGAGCTCTTATCATGGTTATAACTATTGCAAATGTTTGTTTGAAAAGGAAAGCAATTTTGTATCAACATAAATTGACTGGGAAACGAGTAATATACTTATTTGCTCTAATAAACATGCATATTCCAATAAACGCCTACCACTGAGGTAAATTCAATTAATACGACAGGATCCAGCCATACTGCTTAGTTATGGTTTTGACGTTGTTGAACTATGCAGCATGCATAGTGAATGTATAGTCTCAAAAGTTTACCTGTAGGATGTTCAGCGTAATTTCCCGCCATGACACATTTTAGATGTGTGGGCAGCCGGATGTGCATGTACTGACTGCCAAAATGCAGGTGTATGGCTATTTTTAGAACATAGGTGATATGCACCGTGGGGATACAAATATTTCATATGCCAACTACTCTAATAAGCTCCCATCCCTTACGGTATATATTGAGAAACATGGAGCTTAGGAAATTAGTTTGTATAGAATTATTGAACAGAATGTCATTGAATATTGACTGGATTAATAAGAATTTAATTGGCATTTTCCTGGGAGCTGTTTATAGCAATAAGCAAATTAATATTTAAAAAAGTATCTACCCTGTATTTGACTACAATAACATTTTATAGCACGAGTTTATCCACTGACATCTCTACCATCATTATTAAAGAATATATATCAATGTTTGCATGCAGCACTGTTCAATCTAATACTCCTGAGGGCTTTAAAAATTAGCCAAATATCTGATAGTGTGGTGAATGGCTACTGATCCTCTGACACGGAATCACTCTTTTTACCCCTCAGCCATTAACCCTTTCACCACTGAAGCCCGTTTTTATGTGCTGAATGCTATGGCATTCAGCACATAAAAAAGTTAACTGATGAATTTTGTTTATTTTTTACAGACATGACTCATGTGCCTGGGCAATTCATCCCATATATTTTTTTTGGCACCAAGCCATAAGCGGCTATTTTCCAAAATGGCAGCCTAAAAAGTTTGTGGGCGCCATAAATGTTGATTGGATTGCATTCAAATTTGGTATGGTTGTTCTCTAGGTATTTCTGATGATCTGATTACCTTTTAGGATGAATCCATTAAAAACAAAATAGCTGCCGCAGCCATTTAAAAAAGATGGCCGCCTAAAAAGCTTGTGGGCACGATAACTTAAGAACCGTTGGCTGGATTGCATTCAAATTTGGTATGGTTGTCCTCTAGGTATTTCTGATGATTTGATTAACATTTGGGATGAATCTAATAAAAACAAAATGGCTGCCACAGCCATTAAAAAAAAAATTGACATGGTGGTAGTGTACGTGGGTCATTTTTTCTCATTATTTCTTGATATTGATGGACAGAGCCTACTGCTGAGGGGTCCTGCCATCAATTGATGGCTATTTTTACCTTTGGAGTATGGTGACTTACATACACACTTCATATAATACATTTGCTGCTTTATTGCTTTATATCCCATGTGAACATGCTTATACATTTGTTATATTCAGCCGACAATATATTCCATGTGAACATGATTATATGTTATGGGTGCCCTATTGCTGTATATTCCACATGAACATGATTATAATGTTTGTTAGGTGTGCCTTATTGCTGTATATTCCACATGAACATGATTATAATGTTTGTTAGGTGTGCCTTATTGCTGTATATTCCACATGAACATGATTATAATGTTTGTTAGGTGTGCTGTTTGACTGTATATTCCATGTTGATCCCACAGGTTCAGAATAAACTGAGGATGATACAAAGGTTTCTGTGTTTCACTGTGTGTCTAATTGTTCTTAGCTGCACACTAGAATCTTATCAGATACACCTTGTCAAAGGACAAACCAGAAAGAGGTTCTGAGTCACTTTTATCTATTTTAATGTATATTGCATGTGATTATATTGATGTGTGTTATGTATTGATCAGGAACTCGAGTAGACGATGCCAAGCATCTTATTGCGGCCAGTGATATGAGGATTCTGGCGTGTGACAGTCTGGAGGATGCCGCTAAAATGGTCAGTTATCAAAAACAGGATTGTCACTTAAACTACTAAGCACAAATATAGTTCTTTTTATCCCTAGGCCCGAAGGGGTATTGTCGTCCACTTCGTGCTCCCCGCCGCAACCCCATTTTCCAAGATGGCCACCTAAAAAGCTTGTGGGCACGATAACTTATGAGCCGTTGGTCGGATTGCATTCAAATTTGGTATGGTTGTTCTCTAGGTATTTCTGATGATCTGATTAGCTGTTGGGATGAATCCTTGAAAAACAAAATGGCTGCCGCAGCCATTTATCGCATAAAAAAAGCTTGTGGGCACCATAACTTATGAACCGTTGGTTGGATTGCATTCAAATTTGGTATGGTTGTTCTCTAGGTATTTCTGATGATCTGATTTTTTTTGGATGAATCTATTAAAAACAAATTGGCTGCCGCAGCCATTTAGAAAAAAATTGCCGCCTAAAAAGCTTGTGGGCACGATAACTTATGAACCGTTGGTTGGATTACATTCAAATTTAGTATGGTTGTTCTCTAGGTATTTCTGATGATCTGATTAACCTTTGGGATGAATCTATTCAAAAGAAAATAGCTGCCACAGCCATTTAAAAAAAAATTGACATTGTGGTAATGGTGGGGGGGGGGGGGGCATTTTTTTCTCATTATTTCTTGATATTGATGAACAGAGCCTACTGCTGAGGGGTCCTGCCATCAATTATGGCTATTTTTAGGGTCTGCAAGTGTATTGACATTGTCCATTGTATGTGTGACCGACAATGAGGCTATGCTGACCGTTATGATTTTATCAATTTTAATAGATCTTTCTTATTTTCACTTAAGTGCATTGAAATCTTGTATATGTAGTTTTTCGGTTTCTGCGAGTCTATTGGCATTGTGATTTTTCTTGTGATGTTTCAGTTAAATACCTTGACACCTCGCGTAATGATATGCTGTATATATCAATTAAATATTATATATGTTTTTTGTAGTTTTTAGTATTGGCATAGCATAGTGGCAGCAGTTGTGTATATTTTGTGTCAATTTTGAGTCACTACAGCAGCCGAGGGATGTTTTGAGTGCTTGCACGGAATTTTTAATCCCTTTTTATTAGCAGATTAATTCACTGTTCTTGTGAATAAAATTCTGTTTAAAATCAACATTCTCAGGGTTGATACTTTCTTGCAAACACAAGCCGTTAAATAATTTAAATCTCCACCCACTAGAAGTTGTGTCTCGTTACCGATCCTCAAGTGCACCGAGCCTTTGCAAATCTTGAATGATGTTTAAACACTCCTTTTGTCCCAATAACAGTGATTTATTTGTGTAGAAAAAACTAAATAAAAATGCCTATTGTCATGTTTAGTTGTTTAAGGGTTGATGTTGAGCCAGTGTCTCAGACGATGGATCAACAATAAACCAACATTAGGTTGACATCTCTGGTTATTATCACTCTAGATGATACTATTGTTATGTCTTTTTTTCTGTGTAAATAATTAATTGTTTATTCTCTGGATTTTGTTACTCTAGCTGATTTTTTTGTGTATGTAATTTATTGTTTATTCTCTGGGTTTCGTTACTCTAGCTGATACTAATGTTATGTTCTCCCGTGTGTTGCAGGTTGTTAAACTATCAGATATTGTGGATCTCGCACAGACCATGGACATTGATGTCAAATTTGAATTACCTCTCTGATTTCATTTTTTCCACTTTGTTTTATTCTCATTCACCAAAGCTGTAATAGGTGGAATGACTGCTCTCCACTTTATAAAACCTATGGATTGTCACACAAAAGTAAAATGTTTTTAATGTCTGCTCGGGCATTGTGAATTTTGTGATGATTATATTTTTGAATTCGATGCAGCAATAAATATGTCTGTCCCATGGTGAAAGATTTATCTGTAAAATAATTTATTATTTCTTGTTTAATTATTTGTTCAACAATTTTTCTTTTCTATTTATTACTTTCTGTAAACCAGTCTCATTGGGCAGGAGGTTGAATGTATTTCTCCATGTGTTGTGACATTAGGAAACCATTTTGCTCTCAAATACTATTATTTTAAATAACTTATTTACATTTTTGGGTAGACTCTAAATTATTCAAATCTTTTTCTGAATATATAGTTTAAAATTATGTTTCTATGATTAAGAAGCATCTATATCATAGAAAATCTCATCTACATCAAATTAAATGTGAATCTCATGGCGGTAAATAGGGCATTTAAAAGTATGCTGAAAATAAAAAAACTGTAAAATGTCTAAATTATAGTAATTGAAATGATAGCTTTCCCTGCATATAGGCTACCAATAACTATCATTTTCTTAAGCTTTTATTAAATTGGTATTGAATATGCATACCAGTACTCTAAGGTTGCACATATCTCATGAAAATATAAATGTATATTGTTAAAAGTTGTAATGTTAATATAACATCTATTCGATTGAAATGGCTTAGACAATTTTCTACAATTTTCATTTCACAATCAAGCGATGAGAGTTATCACTATATTTAAATGTTTGTGACTCATTAACTGACCTGAATATAGAGTTTGTTCTATAATCTTTAAAAACTAGTAAATACAGCATAAATAGATGAAATCACCTCTATATTATGACTGGACAATTATTTATTTGTGGACTGGTAGCTGTACATAATAATATAACGAAAGGCTATACTTGGTGTTTTTTTAGTACAACGTATGAATGTGCTATGTTTGAAGCTAAAATTTAATACAGAATCGAAATAAACTATTTTTTTCGGTCTCCTTAACATAGCATGTGTTTCCCGCTTCTCTACACTGGTATATTGAATGTTAAGACATGTTATGCCAAACTCTGTTTATCCACACATGGTTACACCATAAACACTGACAACCATTTGTACAAACTTATGTAAAAAGAATCAAATGTTAATAAAAGAAGATATGATGGATTTTGTCAAGTGTTCTATTTAGATATAATATTTAGAGGAGTGTTTAGCTTCGGCTGAGGCTGTGTTTGCATACTCTAACTATATGTGTTCACCCTTAGAGATGTACGTAACGGGGGCTGATCCCATATTTACAAAAAGGAGGGGCGTGGAGGGGTGTTGTGTAACGCCCCTGTATTTATTTTGTCAAATCAAGGCCAATTTAGTGGATTTTTAAAAGAACTTGACACAGTGGATCCGTGACTGAATAGAATTAAATATTGTTCCCACCCGAAGTTTGTGTCTCCCTGCCTTAACCCACAACTTCCTAGTGTGTAAAAATATGCCAATTTTGACAATTTTATGTTCATTCAAATTTCCTTGTTTGAAGTAAAGAAGACGCATATAAACGTGATTAGCACATGAAGGGTTAACACCATCACTTCTGATGTGTCGCCAGAAGCTCCTGAACTACACCTGCATGCTGACTGGCTAAACCCAGAGTAGGCTATTACCCATCAGAGTACTTGGATCAGACCCTTTAATTTCCAGTGCTGATTCCACATCTAGTTTATTTCAGGCATGCTCTCTCATCTTCATTTTACAGCAAAGGTACCACTACGTTTCACCATTTAACTTTTATTTTTTAGGACTCCCAAGTAATTACTGATAACAATCAAAGAACTACCCTTATCTTATTTCTAGATATGCTACTAGGATTGGCGTTTTCGTTTTACAGGTTTCTGACTTTAATTAAAGCACTTCAAGAAGTGTCCAAATCAAACCATAATCCTCAAATGGGTGCCGGGAAGCAAAGGAGCTAGGGTGGAAAAGCCGAAGGTCTTTAATAAAGCCATCACCCACTGTTTAATATACTCGAGATGCGTGGGCCCCAGAATGAGATAGTGGCCAGTGGGTATGCCACAATCAGGGCACAGCCAGCACCCACAGTCATCAATGGTGTCATCAAACAAGACCAGTAATGCTATGTCGTCAGGGTCTTAAATCATCTGTCTAAATAATTCCTTCAATTCAAATAATTATTCAGCTATCATTCTAAACATTGGCTCGCAGACCGTCATTGGGTTGAAAAGATACTGTTGTGTTAGGGTGGAGAGCAGAGTAGGGCATAGGTCTACTTTATCGTATTTTTGTAATCACTCAAGTCCATGCAGCAGTGACAACTCCAAATTTAGGCCACTTTTGACAGTTTCACAGCCTGTCATTTGCAGGTGATTTTGTATATATTTTTAAACCCCATCGCCAATCAACATGTAGGCCTACACAACCCATTGGCCATTTATGTTGAAAAGACGTCAATTTAATGTAAAAACAAAGGAAAAATCAAATTGATTTCAAGACCATTACTTCAATTTGATGTAAAACATTGATGTAAAAATTACTGTCGAAGCAAACACTGATGTGAAAACAGATAAAAGCAAATTTATGTAGATTTGACCTCCCTCGCAGACAATTGATCCACATTTTTACGTCAAACTGATGTCAATAAGCTATCAAATTGACATCAATTCAACGTCAAGTTAAGATCAATTGCTAACCGGCACCAAGGCAATAATTTCTAAAATAATAAAAACAAACAAGTGGCAACATAATAAAATATAAATGTTTTATTGATATTCTGCACAGGAAACGTTGAGTGTCATTTTTCTACAGGAATCTTAATTAAAGATCTATAATATATCTTTCATCCCAGCTAACACATACCGTTTAGATAACCATTCCCTCAAGGTTAGTTATGGGTTTGTGAACTGGTAATCTTATGCCAACGTTCTAGGAATATTTGCTCCTCATGTAACCTCAAGCGAATGTTTGATGAACGTTTTGAGTTTTTACGGTTGAAACCCTGCGCATGCATGGTGCCAATCAGTCAACCTGGCTGTTTCCGTTAGCAAGAAAACTGAACTGAAGTGAGTGTAAGCTTGTGCATTATCTGATTGTTATCTCTTATTTGTGTTGTCATCCATGCCATATCTTCTTAAAAAGTAAGTAGCTGAATTATTGAAGATACATAGGTCGCCTTCTGCAGTGGCTTCTATGATTTGTGATGTAATTCACATCCTGCAAGGTTTCATGGTTGAGTGCTCGCCTTTCAGAACTGTCAACGGCGGCCCATGTAGCATGCTGTATGTCATGGTCATCAACATGCCTGACAGTGGCAGTTCGTAAGCCATAGTTTAGACTAGGCAGTGACGATGCAGCCTTCCCAGCCCCGGGGAGACTATAGTCCATACCGATCTTTTTATGTTTTTGCCTGGATTTCGATCTAACACAGCATTTTTCTCACTCCTTGAAACCAGTGAATTGTGGTCAAATAATACTTTGAGTTTTGATCCTGTCCGCAGTTAAGAAAAAAGGTGAATATAATTTTCATGGACAAGTTGAATCTTTGTGGATGTCCCTCCCACACATGCCCAGAAATCAGAACGTTATATGAACATTCAGAGAACAATCTCTTCAGATTCAGTAGTTTTACGAAGATCGTCAGTGAAAATTACCTGAATTTGTCAAAATATTTAGTTTAATAGAAAACCTACTGCATTCAGATGTAGTGAGCAGCTGTCCAGAGAAAAAACCCTGTGACTGAGATGGTCGTTTGATGGCCACCGCCCTGCCCTGCCCTGCCCCCCCCCCTCTACACGGTGAAGAAGTGTTCCCTCCAGATGGGGCTAGTTCTAGTTATTACAATATAGGCCAATAAGACTGCTCCTCAAATGTCATTATCAGATCACAAATCTTGTGTCAACTGATTAGATTAAGATCATCAGTCGCCAATCACGTGTCAACTGAATCACCATTAATTGGTAGGAACCTGCTGAAGGTTGGGATTGACTCAAGTGCTCGAGTGAGCAGCTGTTCCGTTTGTCGCATGCTTTACAGCATGGTACAGAAGCACTAGCTTGCGACAATCATCCAATGGAAGCTGCAGCCTCCATCAGTCTGACCATTATCTTCGAGCAGATGGCCTGTTGTGTACCCTGGTACCATTCTCCACACATAGATGTCGCTCAGGTCAACCCCGCTCTCTCTCTGTAACCACACGCCATGTTTCGACAGAAACTGCTCATTTTGAGCAGTTTTGTCGATATAACAACTGTAGGCTTATAAACACGCTTGACTGTCCTGAATATATATGGCAAATATAAAACACCACTACTCCGCCACATATGAGTTTCTATTCACATAGAAATAGAAAACATTCAATGGATTACTTTTTCTGCCTACGCGCTGCTGTGAGAAGGTCCATGTTTACGTTTTTCTGACAGAATTTACAATCGGCTTTAAAACACTGGCAAATATAAATTACTGAATGACATGCGAATTGTGCTGGATCAATTTATCCACTACTAAACAGAATAAATAGCCCTTACCTGTAACAAACTCTAAGATCAAATTAAATATTAAAAAAAAGGATAAGTAATGAGTCGAAGTGAACACCGAAATAGTTCCGTGGTTAAAGGAATGGTTATACAATGGTAACGCTCACTAACGGCTGATAAATCTGGTCAATCGCCATGCGTGCATACGGCGAAATGAGCGTGTGGTATCAGAGATATTAATCTCTGAGGTCAGGATGCCCTGGTACCTCCATTTGACAACGGTGCTAATGTAGCTCCACTATTAGGGTAGGCAATGTCAGCAGTGCATGCACTAATGTTGGCCGTGGTAGCCTTGAAACAACCAGCAAAAGAGTGTTAGACATTAGTTACTCCGGAGACTATCCTACCCAAAGATAGCAGAGCTGTGTGAAAAGCCAAAGTGTTTCAACATTAAATTGCATAGTGAAACCCAAGTCTCCAGCCGTCTGGGTATGTCTGAGGGTAAATCCCCTAGACATGCCCTGAACTCCTTATCAGGTGAGCGAAGGAAAACGCTCTCAATAACCCACCATGCCCTATCACCCCTATCCTCACATCATCACTTGTACATCATTCATCTCATTAATTGACTACAAAGTTTTTATCGTATTAGAATGTCACTCAAATGACCATTTGTTCTGAAAACTGACATAAAGCTATAATTTACTGCTACTCAAAATTTCACTCAGATTCAGATCATCAGTCACCAATCACTTATTAAATGAGCCACACTTATATAGCTATAGGAACCTTTTAAAGGTTGGGAATAATTCGCGTGGTCGAGTGAGCAGCTGTCCAGTGGTGAATCCCCTGAGATGGCCGTTTGATGGTCACTACGACTCGGTCTCATCCGGTGAAGTTGTGTTTCTT